>CM069857.1:250238016-250688016 GCA_036172795.1 Pelodytes ibericus | reverse complement strand
GCCAGCGGTTTTTTCATCAGCACGGGGTTGGTACACGCTGGGGGTAAGTAATCTCTCCTCTCTCCTATATAAGTTTGTGTTTATTCCATGTTTCACTGTCTTGATAAAGGTCCACGTTGTGGACCGAAACGTCGATTGTATCCTCATGTGAATTCCACACCTGTATGAGTAAGTAAAGCATCGACTTGTTTTTGTTTAAGACCCGTGAGTGCGTGTTTTTTGGATTTCTATATATATATATATATATATATATATATATATATATATATATATATATATATATAATTACACATATATTAATATATACACTAAAAGGCACACATTGGAACAAAAGCTAAACTATTTAAATTAAATAATATATATCATGACTAAATCATGTATAACCTGACCCAAGCAAATTTCACAAATAATCTCCCAGTGGCTACGGGGAGGGGATATTCCCCCCCCCCCCCCCCCCCCGAGACATTGGCACAAAACTGGTTGTTCTTCCCCCTCATGCACCTCAATCATGGATAATCTGAACGTCTGGTGTCATGTGACATCCCGACAAGCCAGCAGTAACAGGGTGCAAATCTGAGTGCTGGGGTAAGTCCTTAGTGCAAAGTGGGTGCTGGAGCAAGTTCTGAGTGCAAAGTGGGTGCTGGGACAAGTCCTAGGAGTGCAGAGTGGGTGCTGGAGTAATTCCTCAGTGCAAAGTGGATACTGGAGGAAGTTCTGAGTGCAAAGTCGGTGCTGGCACAAGTTCTGAGTGCAAAGTGGGTGCTGGCACAAGTTCTGAGTGCAAAGTGGGTGCTGGCACAAGTTCTGAGTGCAAAGTGGGTACTGGCGTAAGTCCTTTGAGTAAAGTGGTTGGCGAGGCAAGTCCTAAGCACAGATTGGGTGCTGGAGTAAGTCCTTAGTGCATAACGTGTGCTGAAGCAAGTCCCGAGTGTAAAGTGGGTGCTGGAGCAAGCCCTGAGTGCTGGAGCATATCTTGAGTGCAAAGTTGCTGCTGGAGCAAATTGTGAGTACAAAGTGGGTGCTGGAGCAAGTCCTGAATGCAAAGTTGCTGCTGGATCAAGTCCTAAGCACAAAGTGGGTGCTGGGGTAAGTCCTGAGTGCAAATTGGGTGCTGCAGCAGTCATCAAGGCAAATATTAATGCAGGGGCAGGTTCTGAGTGCAAAGCAGATGCTGGAGCAACTCCTATGAGTTTAAATCTGATGCTTGGGTAAGTTCTGTAATTGCAAATCTGGGTTCTGGGGAAAGTCCTGTACTCACATATGGGTGCTGTGACAAGTCCTGAGTGCAAATTGTGGTACTGGGGCCAGTCCTGGGTGCAAAATTAGGTGCTGGGGCAAGTTATGTGACTGCAAATATGGGTGCTAGGGTAAATTCTGGGTGCAATCTATGTGCTGGGGTAGGTACTGGGTGCAGAGCAAGGAGATAAAAACAAAAAATGCATTTTATCAGTAACATGTAATTAACATTTTATAATTGTCCCCCTACTCTTGTCCCTGGATCCTCTTTGGCACCCCATAAATATGGTTGTTGGAGACACCATTTTATGCATTAAAAGCTATCCTAGCTATAAGACCGGGAACGGGGGACTAATAAAAGTATTCAAAAAAATTGGGCAGACTAGATGGACCGTCTTATCTGCCGACACATTCTATGTTTCTATGATATATAGTTTATGCATTTAAAACTGATTGACAAAAATATATAGATAGAAGACCACATCAATTAAATATATTTTGTAAATCAGTGATATTTATATCATTGAGAGGTGTCTGGTCTTCTATCTATATCATTTTGTCCACATGACATAGCCATGGAATCTGCTTATACTTTATTTATGTTGTATTTATATAGTATGGCTCACAGGGGGGGCAATAATAATTTATGTTTTAAAGAGGAGTCTATGTGTATATAACTAATACAGTTGTACACCTATTCAATATTTGCTGCAAGTTTTTTTATGCTGTCATTTTATATGTATTTGTTTATTTATTGAGAGCCAGCCAGCACTAGGAATTTCAGAAGCCAAGGTGATTTAGGATATAAGGCACTGTGAAAAGTGATTAGGGGCATACATAGTACTGTAAAAAGAGAGGAACATACATGATACTGTTTCAGACAATGGTATTATACCTTAAATAAAATATTGTCCATTTTGTAATCTGACAGTCCCTCTCCCAAGATCAGACTCTGGATCTGCTCCTGATCTCGGTATGTGGCCTGATCCCAATTTGTATTTTGATCTCCATATTGACAAGCTCTCATCAAAGCTGTAGCCTAGGACTGTCTCTCTATACAGGAAAAAAGCAAACCTAGATTCTACAGTAAGGAAACTAATTGTGCAGCAAATGTTAATGCCGGTTTAAGACTATGGAGATGTAGTATATGATTCCGCACCACAGACTCATCTCTGTAAACTTGACACTAAACAATGTGCTGTGCCAATTTGTTCTCTAGTGTAATTATAACACTGTGAAATGTTAAAACCACTAAACTGGCTGACACTTGCCTCGAGGCACACTCTCCACCTAGCTTACTAAGTGCATAACTACTTCTCTGGAAAGCTCCCCTTTTACCTGAGCAACATGCTCACTCTTACTACCAGCATGTAATACCATCTCAGATCCAGCTCATATACCATCTCAGATCCAGCCATTTACTAGCTGTCCCCAGTGGCGTCCCGTGGGGGGTGTGGACCGTTCCGGGTGACACCTCCAGCGGGGGTGACACCCGTGCTGCAGGCATCCCCCTGCACAACATCGTGTTGCTGAACTTTTTTTTCTTTTTTTCTGGCAGCCGCATCCACTGGATGTGGCCGTCGGGGAAAAAAAAAAATCACTGCAATCGCATGTGACGGTAAGTCACATCCGGTGACTGTTTTTCCCTCCTCCGTGCAGGAGGAAACACTCAACGGAGACGTCCGGTACTGCACGGGACATGGAGTAGCAGCCAGGCGGTAAGTGATGGGGAAGGGGGGAGGAGAGAGGAATAACGAGCACTGGAATAGCACAATATTACTGGGCACTGACTGGCACAATATTACTGGGCTCTGACTGGCACAATATTACTGGGCTCTGACTGGCATAATATTACTGGGCTCTGAATGGCACAATATTACTGGGCTGTGAATGGCACAATATTCCTGGTATCTGACTGCCACAATATTACTGGGCTCTGAATTTCAAAATATTCCTGGTATCTGACTGGCACAATATTACTGGGCTCTGACTGGCACAATATTACTGGGCTCTGAATGGCATCATATTACTGGGCTCTGAATGGCATAATATTACTGGGCTCTGAATGACACAATATTACTGGGCTCTGAATGGCACAATATTCCTGGTATCTGACTGGCACAATATTACTGGGCTCTGAATGGCACAATATTACTGGGCTCTGAATGGCATCATATTACTGGGCTCTGAATGGCATAATATTACTGGGCTCTGAATGGCACAATATTCCTGGTATCTGACTGCCACAACATTACTGGGCTCTGAATGGCATAACATTACTGGGCTCTGAATGGCACAATATTCCTGGTATCTGACTGCCACAATATTACTGGCATCTGAATGGCACAATATCACTAGTATGTGAATGGCACAATATTCCTGGTATCTGAATGGCACAATATTACTGGTATCTGAATGGCACAATATTACTGGTATCTGAATGGCACAATATTACTGGGCTCTGAATGGCACACTATTACTGGTATCTGAATGGCGCAATATTCCTGGTATCTGACTGTCACAATATTACTGGGCTCTGAATGGCACAATATTACTGGGCTCTGAATGGCACAATATTACTGGGCTCTCAATGGCACAATATTATTGGGCTCTGAATGGAACAATATTACTGGGCTCTGAATGGCATAATATTACTGGGCTCTGAATGGCATAATATTACTGGGCTCTGAATGGCACAATATTACTGGCATCTGAATGGCACAATAATTATGGCATCTGAATTACACAATTTTACTGGTATCTGAATGGCACAATATTCCTGGCATCTGAATGGCACAATATTCCTGGTATGTGAATGGCACAATATTTCTGGTATCTGAATGGTACAATATTACTGGTATTTGAATGGCACAATATTACTGGTATTTGAATGGCACAATATTACTGGCATATGAATGGCACAATAACACTGGCATCTTAATGGTATTGGCATCTGGCATATTAATGGGCAAATTGGCTGTGGCTTATTAATGACAAAATGATATTGGCATATAATTGGGCAAATTGGCTGTTAGAGAGAGAGAGAGATGTCTGTATGTATAGCTATGTATTGTTTTAGAATTGTACAATTGTCACCTCGTAGGGCTCCTGTGTGTTGCATAATTAATGGCAATCCTATGTGTGCATAATTATGGGGCACTTGTGTGTGGCATATTTATTGGGCCCCATGTGTGGCATAATTAAGGTACTCTTTTGTGTGGCATAATTATGGGGCACGTGTGTGTGTGTGTGTCATAATTATGGGGCACCTGTGTGTGTGTGTGGCATAATTATGGGGCACGTGTGTGTGTGTGTGTCATAATTATGGGGCACCTGTGTGTGTGTGTGGCATAATTATGGGGCACCAGTGTGTGTGTGGCATAATTATGGGGCACCTGTGTCTTTGGCATAATTAATTGGGCAGAGGTGAGGCAAAAATAGTGGGGCTCTGGTGTGGCATAATTTATGGGGCTCTGGTGTGGCATCATTTATGGGGCTCCTGTGTGTGGCATAGTTGTGGGGCTTCTGTGTGTGGCATAGTTATAGGGTTCCTGTGTGTGGCATAGTAAAAAGGCCATCTAACTGGCATTACTAAGGAATCTGTTTGGCATTGTATTGGAGGAAATCCAGGGGGGTGACACCATGAGTTTCCGCACCGGGTGACACTAACCCTAGTGATGCCCCTGGCTGTCCCTAATTTTAAAAAGGAAGCAGATCGGGGGTTTTCTCTTCTAGGGCTCCTCATAAGTAGAATAGTCTCTCAGATTCCGCCAAATAATCCCCTAGTCTAAAATCCCTGAAAATGAGTGTCTCCCAACCAGGGCCGGTCTCCCAAACCAATGACTCTCCCTCTCCCCATATCCCTTAGCTATCCTCCCTCTCCCCATATCTCTTTCCCTAACCCCTTATCTCTGTTCTCTCCCCCTCCTACCCCATCTCTGTTCTCTCCCCCTCCTACCCCATCTCTGTTCTCTCCCCCTCTTCCTCTGCTTTCTCCTCCTCCTCTTTTCTCTCCCCTTCCACCCCATCTCTGTTCTCTCTCCACCTCCCCTGTTCTCTCCTCCCCCTCCCCTTTTCTCTCTCCCCCCTCCCCTGTTCTCTCACCCCTCCTCAGACAGACCATGGAAAGGGGCGGCTCTCACTGGGTGTGATGCCCTCCCCCTCCCCATGAAGCAGAGTGGCGTCTGCTTCACAGGGAGCCGAGCAGCATGAGCTAAGTGCTCAGTAAGATTTCAGTAATATTTCCGATGCCCTGCATTATCACTCCACACGGGGAGCACGAGCAGAACTTACTGAGCACTGAGCTCATGCTGCTCGGCTCCCCGTTAGCAGACACCGCTCTTCTTTATGGGGAGGGGGCGGACTTCGCACCCTGTGAGATCCACCCCCTCCCAGGGTGCTCCACTCCGGCTGGTGAGGGGAAATCATCTTGCCAGCCAGTGCCTGCTGCGGTGCCCTAAGGCGGCTGCATAAGCAGCCTTACAGTGGTGCCAGCCATGCTCCTGACTTCTAAAAACAGAATGTTCCTGTTATTAGCAAAACCAGAAAAGGTACGTTAAGATATTCTCTGGTTTTCAAGTACATGCAGGGGATTTTACTATTACCCATCTCATTTACCTCAGAAATATGAAAGAGTTGACCCCTCCAGAAAATGCCTTCTTTGTCAGTCTCCCCCTGCTTGAAACCCTGAGAATTGAACAGATTCTACAGTAGGTTGAACAAAGAAGAGACATTCTGCTGTAATAGTCAATTAAAACTATTCACTCACCTCCCCCCACAGCATAGTAACATAGTAATTTAGGTTGAAAAAAGACACAAGTCCATCAAGTTAAACCCTTCTACCTATCATTCCAGCTTTTGATCCAAAAGAAGGCAAAAACCCCTAAGGAAGCTATTTTGAATTTTGCCTCCCAGGGGGAAAAATTCCTTTTTGACTCCAAATCGGATTTCTCCTTGGATCAATAAGCTCTATTATTAATGCTTATTCTATTATTAATAGCCCTGTATGTTCTGCTTTTCTAAAAAAACAAAACATCCAGACCATTTTTAAATGCATCTATTGTGGTTGATAGCGCTACCTCTTTTGGCAGTGAGTTCCATAACTTTATTGTCCTCACCGTAAAGAATCCCTTCCTTTGATGTCAATGAAATCTTTGCTCTTCCAGTCTCAGGAGGTGACCTTTTGTTCTTTGTACATTTCTGTTAATGAACGGGTCACTGGAGAACTCTTTATATTGGCCCTGCACATATTTATATAATGTTATCATATCATGAATAACATTACCTTGTTTGTAATGGCATTGAGTACTGTTGCCAAGTTTGTTATCTACAATTATTCCTGACTCCTTTTCATTAGTAGTTTTTTTCCAGGGGGATACCATTTTAAGTATATGTTGCTTTGTTATTATTTTTCCCATAATGCACAACTTTACATTTGTCTATACTGAACCTCAATTGCCACATAATTGTACAGTCCCCCACTCTGTCCACATCTTCCTGTAAAGAACAAACATCAAGGTTAGTCTGTATTACCTCACCTAATTTTGTGTCATCAGCAAACACTGAGACATGGCTCTCAACACAACTTGGGAGATCATTAATAAACAAATTAAAAATAAAAGGGCCTAAAACAGACCCGAAGTACTCTGTTTAAAACCCTTGTCCAATTTGAGGATTTTCCATTTATAACAACCCTATGCATTCTATCTTTTAGCCACATACATACATTTTCCCCAAATCTATTTGTCTCAATTTGTAGAGGAACCTATCATGTGGAACTGTATCAAATGTTTAGCAAAGTCTAAACAGATCACATCAACTGCCACACCTAGATCTAACATCTTTTACTGAATGTTATTACGTTTGTTTGACAAGACCTGTCTTTCACAAATCCTTGTTGACTTTTACTAATTATATTCTGATTCAAGATGTATTCTTTATTGTATACTTTTAGCAATTCTTCAAATAATTTCCCTACTACAGATGTCAAGCTCACTGGCCTATAATTACCTGGCAGAAATGTTGATCCCTTTCTAAATATTTGAATGACATCCGCCTTTTGCTAGTCTGTTGGCACTAAACCTGAACTGAAAGAATCCCTAATTATCAAAAGTAACGGTCTGGCCAGAATTATGCTTAACTCTCTAAGTACCCTTGGGTCTCTATTTCTGGCCCTGGGGCATTGTCTATCTCAACAGAGTTTAATTGCTTAAGCACTTTTTCCTATGTCAGCCAATCCCATGTTTGCCGTGACTGTTCCGTAAATTCCGGTAGCAGGGGCTCATCCATCGGTTCTTAGTATAAACAGAAGAAAAAAATATGTAAAATGTCTGCTTTCTCTCTGTCCTCAATAACCAAATTTCCCATTTGGGAGAACAAGCGCCCAACATTTTCTGCCTTTTGCTTTTTTCCATTTAAATACTTTAAAAAATGTTGGAATTAGTTTTACTCTGCATTGCAATCATTTTCTCATTTTCCAGTTTAGCCATTTTAATTTCCCTTTTGCAGGCTTTGATGGCCTTTTTGTATAAATTATGCTGTCAATCCCTTGCTTTGATAATGTTTGAATGCCATTTTATTGTTTTGTATTTCCTGTTTTATGTTACCGGTAAGCCACATTGGTTTTGATTTGTGTTTTTTGTATTTGTTTCCCAAAGGTATATATTGGGATGTGTACTTTTGCAATGTGTGTTTAAATGAATGATACCAATTATGTTATCGGCATTATGGATTCTACAACTTCAAAAAACTTTACTGCAATTTATATGGAATGATAAAAACAACAAGAATAGGAAGAAATATGTTATTTAGAAATAAAAATAAATAAAAAAGAGGACTCGGCTTCCCAAACTTGACAAAATTAGTAAACGCAAGTATGCACATATATATAAAATACAATATCCTAAAGACTGGAGAGAGAGCTGGTTTAGGGTGAAGATGGAATAATGGGGAGCACGCCTGGACACAGGGCAATGGCTACAACACCTGTATACCAGGACGCTCCTCAGGACGAATAAAAGTCTTATTTTGAAAGACTTATTCCCCAAATGGCTAAGTTTAAAAAAAAAGTATAAACTTAAAAACAAATTTATAGCAACAGTCCCATTGAGAACAGTAGAGGCGTTGATAATGGATTTGAATCTAAAAGGATGGGCCCACATAGATAATAAGAAGATTAAGATATGATAAAGAAAGAACTAGGAGTACCAGGGTCCAAAACATTTACATTATATAGAATACAGCATTTTTTTAAAGATACATACTTTTGAAACACCTAACACAGAGTTACAACGGCTGATGGAAAGTATATTTAGATATCAGGGGACCAAGGGAATATTCTCTAAATGGTACACAATACTCGATTCTCTGCAGAAGGATAAGGTCCTGACCTCCTGGGAGAAATGGGGGGCGGATCTAAATTTAGAGACTGACGAGGCTCAATGGGCGGTAGGCTGGAACCGGACTAAAAAAGCAAATGCAGGAACTGCACTATAAACTTATATCTAGTACCTCAGATACTAAATAAATACGATAAAACAGTAGAAAACATCTGCTGGAGATGCAGAAAGAGTCCGGAGAGCTACAAGCATATATGGTGGGAATGGCAACATATAAAACCTCTAGGGGAGGAGGTAATTGCAGTCATATCGGCAATACTAAAGTGCATTATTAAACCCAACCCACGAATGGCATTACTACATCTAAATCTTGAAATAATCCCTGCAAGTAGGAGAAATCTGGTGATCCATATCCTCATGGCCATGAAACTGACTATTGCTAGAAGTTGGCGCACAGATAGCGCTATCTCATGGACCGCGGTACACAAATGAATTAACGAACTCTGTACTCTAGAAAAGGAATTCTACAAAATGATATATAGATGGGATCTGTACGATAAGACTTGGAAGGTATGGAGGGAGTGGTCCGCTAGATCCAATAACGGTCAGAATTGAAAGTGGATATAGATAGTGTTTAGAAACACAGGAGAACATGACTATGGGCAAAGGGGATCTGCACCCCGATAGAGGAGGGTAAATGTTTGTATGTTGTATTATGTTATTTGATTCACGTGTATACACTAAACACAGGATTAGCCCCTTTATTTTTAATTATGGTTAAAGAAATGTGATATATATGTGTCGTACTGTTAATTTATGTATATATTTGAAATATATAAATAAAGAATATTTTGGGGGGAAAAATGAATTCCACCTGTATTTTGTGTTTAGTCCAGAAAACAATCCTTCCCAGTATACATGTTCAATCGATGCCCTTAGTCCATCAAAATTGGCCCTTCTAAAATTCAGTGTTTTGATGGAGTAGATACCAATTAGCTTTTCTGACCTAATCTCAAATGAAACCATGTTATGGTCACTATTCCCCAAGTGTTCTCCTACTTGGATGTTTGAGATAAGCTCCTCATTGTTTGTTATTACCAAATCCAGACAGTCATCCATTCTAGTCGGGGTGTCTACTAATTGTGCCTTAAATTTATTTGTTCCACAATTACAATCTATATCTGGGTAATTACATTCTCCCATGATTAAAACCTCATTCAGATTTGCAGCCACTGATGTCTGAAGTTTTGTGTTTTATTGTCCGGTATATATTTTTTTGTATTGTTTTGTTTTTAATTAATATAAGCAATGCCAAATTATGTACTTATGTACTTTTCTAATTATTTTGAATTTGGAACTATAAATAAAATAATAAAAAAATAAATAAAACTATCACTACTAGAATTTTGATTTGCTTACTCACATGGAGGCAATCTGCCATTTTTTGGAACACAAAAATATTATTAGGATGTGCACATGCAAAATTTGCACTATTTTTGAGACTACAGTTTGTACATACTAAAAGGTCTCTACTGTTATTCTTAATAAATGTGCTGATTATAATAAAGTGAGTGTAGTATAATGTGCTTCAGACAGGTGATGAATGCAATGTTAATAATAATAATAATAATAATAAATAAATAATAAAGAACACGAAGGAGGTGGAGATTGAATGATAGCCTCCTGGGCACAGAAGAAAGTAAGCAAATTATTAGGGATCAAGCTAAATACTATTTAGATCAAAACGACAACCCAGACATTTCGGAAAACACTTTATGGTGTTCATTGAAGTGTGTCCTTAGAGGCCATTTAATTAAAAAATAATCTTGGCTTAGAAAGCAGAGAGGTACGGACTTGCCGGTCTTCATGCCAAATTAGCCCTAGCTGAGAGGGAACATAAGTTATATCCAACTAAAGAAGGACTAGAACGACTACAAAAAATTCAACAACAAATAATCTATAGACTTAAAATTAATACTGATTATGTGCTTACCCGTCTAAAAAACAAGTGGTATTATAGTAACAATCGAGTTGGGAGAGACCTCACTAGGAAAATAAAATTACAAAACGCTGAAAATAGGATTAAAAAGATAATCTATAAAGGGCAAGAGTGTATTTCACCTGCTCAAATAGCAGAAGCTTTTAAAAACTTTTATCAAATGTTATATAACCAACCTAACCTAAAATCCTCCAGTGAGGAAGTTGTAAATCACCTTGAATCCTTAAAACTACCAAAATTATCTAGAGAGAAATTGGATACCCTAAATCTCCCAATTACAACTACTGAAATAATTGACACCATTAAAGAGCTGAAAAAAGGAAAGTCTCCGGGACCAGATGGGTATACAGCGCTATTTTATCAGACGTTAAATCCAATAATTGCTCCCATCCTAACTAGACTATATAATAGTATATCCCAAACCCAGGGGTTCCCTGCAGAGATGCTGGAGGCCTCAATTGCGCCGATTCCGAAGCCCGGTAAGGACCCCATGTTGATACCCAACTATAGACCTATATCTCTAATTAATTTAGATGTTAAAATCTATTCGAAGATCCTGGCAAACCGACTGAAAGCTGTGATATCAGTACTGGTCCATCCAGATCAATCCGGATTTATACCGGGGAGGGCCGGTGTGGAGAACACCCGAAGGGTCTTCGGTATATTAGAGGCACTGCATCAGGGGAGATACCCAGCGATTATCCTGGCCCTTGATGCAGAAAAGGCCTTCGATAGAGTTGATTGGGGGTTCTTGTCGGAGACCCCATCGGGCTTTCGGACTGGTTGGCAGGTTCTTCGTTAATGTTATGGCTCTATACGCAAACCCTAGAGCAAGGATTGAGGGTCCTGGTCTGGCTTCGGAACTGTTCGATTTTAGAAATGGAACACGACAAGGGTGTCCGTTGGCCCCCCTTCTGTATGCCCTAACAATAGAACCTTTAGCACAACAACTGAGACAAACTGAACAAATAGAGGGAATACAGATAGGGGGGCATCAACATACCATAACACTTTAAGCGGATGATATATTACTTACTTTGGCTACTCCGGAAAAATCAATTCCTTCCTTGTTTCAATGTTTAGATGAGTATAGCGCATTGTCAAATTATAGTTTAAACCTGTCCAAGACACAGATTATCCCCTTCTTTTTTAAACCCACTCATTATGAATTACTAACAAAATTTAACAGCAAAGAGGCAAAGAACATCGATTACCTAGGAGTGAAAATACCTGCCCAGATTGAGGAGGTAGTGGAAATAAACTATTTATATCTCTATCTAGCAATGCAATGTGAGACCAAAAAGTGGTCCAAGATCGAGTTAACTTGGATGGGTCGTATAAACATATTGAAGGCATATATTCTTCCCAAGCTGACATATCTTTTTAGGGTTATACCATACAATGTCCCAATAGTAACTTTAAAAAAAATTGAAATTCTTTTTTCTAGATTTGTTTGGGGAGAAAAGAAACCCAGAATCCCAAGTAATACTCTTAAGCAATCGATAGATAAAGGAGGTCTAGGTTACCCGGATATACGTAAAATATACGAAAGCTGCCAATTAGCACATATAAACACCCCGCCTTGGTTGAACATAGAAAGCGTACACAAAAAGATAAAGGACTTATCATTACTACGCTGGCTTCCGTCGAGGCTCTTCAGAGCCTTGGAAATCCCAACAAAAATTATAAAAGAAATCATGGGAACAATGTATAAAACAAAAAAGATATTGGGCATACGAGATGTTCTCTCTAAACGGGCTCCTCTGCAAGTCATGGCACTATGCACCCCAGACTTGAACCTAATAACCTGGCTCACAAAGGGAATAGAAAAAATAGGCGACATATACCAGGATGATGCCCTGATGCAATTTCCGGAATTACAAGTAAAATTTAATCTCCCTACTAATTAGCTCTTTAACTACCTTAGAGTGAAGAATCTTTTAAAAGCATACTCACCAGTAGATCAGGTGGAATGGGATTCCTTTTTAGAACAACCTCCACAGAACAAGGCAATTAACAAAACTTTGAAATTATTTGAGCTCTTTATTCAGAGTGTTAAATCTAAGGCAATAGTACAATGGGAGATTGACATGGGGCAATCTTTCCATTATGAAACCTGGTGTACCGCCTGGAAAGACGCTAGAAAGGCGTCCCACTGTATTAACATACAGGAGCAGCATTATAAACTTTTAAATAGGTGGTACCTGGTCCCGGCTCGCCTGGTAAAATACATACCAGGTGAGAACGATTCATGCTGGAGGTGCCTAGAGAAACAAGGCTTGCAAATTCACATCTGGTGGGAGTGTAGAGTTCTTAAAAACTACATAGGAAAGTTGATCTCCTTACTTGATACTTTGTTTGACTATAAAAAAGATTTAACACCACAACTTTTTTTTTTCCACCTGGAGTTACCAACGGGAGACCGATTTACCAGGATGCTCTGTATAAATTTCTTAGCTGCATTTAAAATTTGTTTGGCTAGATAGTGGAGGAAAGTAGAGATTCCCACATGGAATGAAGTTAAAGCCCAAATAGATTTTCAAGAATCCTCAGAAAAATATTTCTATAAGAACATCTCTAAGGCACTGATAAAATACGAGAGCATCTGGCAAAAATGGACAAAAATGAACACAGCTTAAATAGTGAAATAATGTCGTAAAATGGTCGCACCCTAAACCTGACACAGGGTAATAGACAGAAGTAAAAAAGCACCCTGGACGCTGATCATTATTAGCACAACAAGCAGATCAAAAGGGTCTTCCTGGACCCCTCCCCCCCCCTGTTCCCCCCATGCCCCACGTTGTGAATGGTGTGGGCGTATGACTGAAAGTATAAGGGCCCCTGCTGAAGTACTTGATAGCTGGCCACTTTTGACAAACGGGAGGAATAAGATTGTCCAGCACTGTAAATAATCTGTAGGTAAGAGAAGTATACAAGGTATCAGAAGGATCCTATAATAAGGATAGGAAGTAGAGAGAGGGGCGCGGGAGAAATAAAGGAAATCAAGGAAAGGAGCAACCTGTCAAATTTGGGAAGAGGGAGGGGAAAGCGCAAAACGTACCCGTTTTTCCCCCAAATTCCTAAAGGAAAATTCTGATAGCAACTTCTCGCAATGTTTGGCACTTTAAATGAATGTACATATGTCATTTTATATTTGAAAACCTAATAAAATATCTTAAAAGAAATAATAATAAATAATAATAATAATTAACCATTTCAAAGGGCCATAGAAGTGGAAAAGAGAAAAAAAAGGGCGGATAGAGTATTTTCGGGAATATTCAGTAGGTAAATATATAGCTATAACCAATGAGCAAAAACCTGTATAATTGAATTCTTAAGTGTGTACTATGCTGATAAAGACTCAATTTGGGGGTTGAAATGTTGTGCATGTTGCAATAAATATCAATATAGCTGTTGAGCATATTTTGTGCTTTCTATGCAAGTGCTCATGGGAAGTGCTCACACCTAATCTAATTTCCTTGTATCACTGAACCCTAGGGCATCCCATGCAATGTAACTAATGACCTTTCAAGAATATCCAGTGATTGTAAAAGAGATTTAAAGGTTAAAGTATCTTTAGGTGGCTTTCTGTGACTTGTTCCAGTCGTAGGCTGCCAGTTTAGATGTCTGGCTCGTGAAAGAATAAAACCAATTAATGCTACAGATAAATTGCAATGCTGGTAATTACAAACCATGGGCTTTATTCATGTAAGAGAGATGGCAGTGAATTAATAAGGGAATTTGAAATTTAATTTTGGTATTAAGTTTTAAAATTCTCTTGTCAATTCCCTGCCATTCACTCAAGCCCCATGTTTTGAATCGTAAATGAGAACATTAGGGCCTTTCTTCATGAAAGAGAGTACTGCAGGGAACTGAGAAGTGAATTGCAAAATGAAGGCCAAAATAGCAGAGAGTGTTTCATTCACCAATTTGTCCTAGATTTTAGGCTTACATGCAGGGCTCCACTGCCTATGTCTGTTTATGTTATTCTTTATCTTACCATTATATAGCTTGGATAAACATGGACAAAGGGCCAGCCTTAAGTGTCCCGGCGCCCTGTGCGGGCTTCCCCCATGGCGCCCCCCCCCCCTGTTCTGTCTCTCTCCCCCCTCTCCCCCTGTTCTGTCTCTCTCTCTCCCCCCTCCCCCTGTTCTGTCTCTCTCTCCCCCCTCCCCCTGTTCTGTCTCTCTCCCCCCTCCTGTCTCTCACTCTTCCCCTTTGCTTGTTCTGTCTCTCTATCCCCCCTCCACCTGTTCTGTCTCTCTATCCCCCTCCACCTGTTCTGTCTCTCTCTCTTTACCCCTCTCCTCCTGTTCTGTCTCTCTCTCTCTCCCCCCTCCCCCTGTTCTGTCTCTTCCCCCCCCCTCCCCCTGTTCAGTCTCTCTCTCCCTCCCCCTGTTCGGTCTCTCTCCCCCCTCCCCCTGTTCTGTCTCTCTCTCTCCCCCCTCCCCCTGTTCTGTCTCTCTCCCCCCTTCCCCCTGTTCTGTCTCTCTCCCCCCTCCCCCTGTTCTGCCTCTCACCCCCTGTTCTGTCCTTCTCTCACCCCCTGATCTGCCTCTCTCTCCCCCTCTCCCTGTTCTGTCTCTCTTACCCCCTGTTCTGTCCCTCTCTCATCCCCTGTTCTGTCCCTCTCTCATCCCCTGTTCTGTCCCTCTCTCACCCCCTGTTCTCTCTCTCCCCCCTCCCCTTCCTTTGCCTGCAAATGTGGATCAAGGGAGGGGGCGGAGCTAACAGACTGAGAGGTGTAGCTCCACCCCCACCCTGTGAAGATCAGCAGCGTCTGCTTCACTGGCAGCAAGACAAAGTGCTGGTCGGCTCCCCATGCTTAATGCAGGCATGGGGAGCCGAGCAGCACTATCTCTTGCTGCCCGCGGCTACCCGTGAAGCAGACGCTGCTCTGCACAGGGTGGGGGGTAGAGCTACACCTCTCAGCCAGTTAGCTCCGCCCCCTCCCCAGATCCAGCAGAGATTGTCGTGCAGAGGGCTGGTGAGGGGGGATCTTTTGATCTCCCCCAGCCAGGGCCTCTACCGGCTTTTTTTTTTTCTAGCGGCTGGGGCGGGTGCCCCCTGAGGTGTTGCGCCCTGTGCGCTCGCACAAGTCGCACACCCCTAAGGCCGGCCCTGCATGGACATATCTGGGTACTTGCTGGATTTTCCAAGAAGCTCTGGGTTTGACACTTAGATGATCATACTCCACACTTTATGTATGACCTGCTACTTTTGAATTAACATTGCTGCCTTTTGGGCAAATACACCTCCTTTGGTGGTTGGGCCTGCCCAATGTGGGGGTTCCCTTTCACTCTACCATTGAAAAATGAAGGGCCAGATCCATGAAAAAGGTAATGACAGAGAACTGCAGGGAACTGTCATGAGAAGGGAACTGCAAAACAATGTGGGCGCTCTCATCTATGGGCATACATGAAGAAATCAAATATGGGTGCTTTCCACCATCTTGAATTCCTAAAGCTTCCTTTTCATTAGCTACATCCCCAGTTACTTTTGCAACCACATTATCTTATTTTTATATTTTTTCTTCCCTCTACCTAAAAGATTTCAGTTTGTTTTTCAATTGAGTTGTACAGTTTATAGGTCACATTAAAGGTGGAAAAAAGTTCTGAAATGATTTATCTTTGTCTCATTTTTTACAGCACAGAAACCTGACATTTTAACAGGGGTGTGTAGACTTTTTTATATCCACTGTAAATATGTATTTAAATATATATAATATAATAAATAATATAAATAAAGAACACACACTTCACAGGTCCTGTTGTGACCTGGTTAACGTATCTGCTTTACTCAAACATCCATCAATGAGTCAACCCAAATGTGTCTTTGTCAAATCCATACATACTACACGTGGTACAGTAACAAGGCCAGGCTTATTTTATAACATAATTGTTCTTTAATGGAAGTCATACTAATAGACTTTCATTGCAGGCTACAACAGCTTCTCTAATTAGGAGGAAATAAAAAATCTCACCGATAATAAAATAACCTGTTCTTGTATGGATATCTCTGAAACCCTTATGTTACTGGTGGTTCTGATATATTAAACTGGAAAGAAATAGCTTATATTTACTGAACTTCGTGTGATTTATTGAGAATATTTAATATTGTAGCTTTTAAGATCCCCGAAACTTCATAAGCACATAGCCACTCACTGATTTTGTTTCTATGTAATAAATCTTCAAATGGTAGATGAGGAAGTCAAGATTGTGACAAAAAGTTTTGCCAAGAGCAAAAGCATTTAGTTTGACTTATGGATTTTGAGTTGTGCACTGCTGGTCGTCTAGATTTCTAGATTTGGACATCCGTGACCTCTGTCTCAATTTCACCTTTCTACTTTTATATATATATAAAAATATATATATATGATATTTCAGAGCAATAATGGAGATTATTTACAAATATCAATTGTGTATCAAAGGCCTAAAAGTGGTGCAACCATTTGGAACATTCCTTCGGTTTCCATGATTGCTGCCTTACAACTGACCTTTGAACTCTGAATCTGTTCTTTTTAGAGTAAAATGATAACTGACACTTTTATTTTCACAATACATAAAAATAACCATCTCAGTGAAAGACATTGGGGGTCATGTATAAAAACTTTCACACTGTAAATTGTCAGGGGAGGTAAAAAAAAAAAGTGCGATTGCACCATTTTATAAGTCCTGACATTTTTTCAGTGTGGGAGAAGGAACATTTGGCGGAGATTTCCTGAAACTAATCAGGTACTTTTCAACATCTGATTTTTTAATATATTGGCTGCGCCGGTGCAATGAGGACCAGCACAACCAAAAAGTAAGTAACGGGTGAAAGCAGAATTTGGAACTGTTGGGGTGGTTAAAGGATAGGGAACATGTATTCTAACATTAAATAATGAATAGTACCATTCATTTTATTTAATAAAAACATTTAATGATAATTAAAAAAAAAAAAAATAATAATTTAATGTGTGCCAAATTTATGTCATGACTTTTCACACCCATGCCTATTCCTTGTCTACTACCTCTTTAACATACTATATCATTTATTGAAATTGTGAGAGAGACCATAGCATTTGTGTATAGAGGACTATAGGAGATATTTGTGGTTCTGCATTCACTGATCTGCACATTTATTCAACTTGTGCTTCATCCTTAACACATAAATCCAATTTCAGCTGATATCAGTGTTGACTGCAGCAGTGAGTTCACGTGACCCTGGCACTATCTTCATTTAAAGAGCACACTCTTATCAACACCTGTCCTACCTCTTTAGTGCTTCCTGGAAGGAACATTGTTATACTGTGACATAATGGAAAGCTTTCTTGGGTCATTGTGACACTGTGACACGCTTTGTGGGAGCATTGTGACATGGGCAAGTTTTGTGGGGCTCTGTGGCAATTTGGCAAACATCATGGCGCAATGTGACACTATGACAAGGTCTGTGGGGACAATGTGACTCTGTGGGAGGCTGTGTGAGGGCAATATGACACTTAGACAAACTCTGTAGGGTCTTTGTAATATTAGCTAAACTCTGTGGTGTCATTTTGACACTATGATAAGTTTTGTGGGGGCATTGTGATATGGGAAAGTTCTGTGGGACACTGTGACAATGTGACAAGCTCTGCAGGGGCAATGTGACACTGTGGTAAGCTTTGTTGGGCAATGTCACATTGCTCTGTGGGGGAATGTGACACTGTGGTAAGCTCTCAGGGGGAAATATGACACATTTGGCCTATCTAGTCTGAATGTAATAATGAACATTAGTAGGTAGGTAATATCGAAAATATATGTGACAACAAATGAAATATGATACAATATAATGACAAGAAACTGGAGCAGCAATATATTTTTTCCTCATTAGTACATTAGAACTGCTTTGTGATGACATAGCTTGTTATGAAACTGATTTCGGAGGGTTAACTCAAGTCAAGTACAGTTTGATAAATAAGGAAAATGACCTTGAGAATTGACACCTTTTGAAACATGGTGCACTATCCCAGGGCTCGACAAACCCCGGGCGCCAGGTCGCCATGGCGACCTGGAAATGGAGCCTGGCGCCCGGGTGCCGTTGCCCTAATGTTCCCCTTGCCGCTGCCATCAGTCTTTTGCAGCGCGAGGGGACAGACAGGAAGCTCCGCCCCCTCGCGCAACAAGTGTGTGAGTGTTCAGCCGAAAGAGCCATGAGGATCAGCTGCGGCACGAATGTTCCCCCTCCCCAGCAATGAGGTAAGGCAGCAGGGAGGGGAAACATTCGTGCCGCAGCCGATCTTCATGGCTCTTTCGGCTAAGTGCTGGGTTGTCAAGAGACGACACCCAGCACTCAGAAGTTAAGAAGGGAAAAAAAAAACTTGTGTATGTTTGAGTTGTATATGTGAAGTGGGGGGGAGGGATGTATATGTGAAGTGTGGGGGGGAGATGTAAATGTGAAGGGGGGTATATGTGAAGGGGGGTATATATGTGAAGTGTGGGAGGGGGGGTATATGTGAAGTGTGGGGAGGAGGTGTATATGTGAAGGGGAGGTATATATGTGTGAAGTGTGGGGGGAGGTGTATATGTGAAGGGGAGGTATATATGTGTGAAGTGTGGGGGGAGGTGTATATGTGAAGGGGAGGTATATATGTGTGAAGTGTGGGGGGAGGTGTATATGTGAAGGGGGGGAGGGATGTATATGTGAAGTGTGGGGGGGAGGTGTATATGTGAAGGGGGGGTATATATGTGTGGGGGGGAGGTGTATATGTGAAGGGGGGTATATATGTGTGAAGTGTGGGGGGAGGTGTATATGTGAAGGGGGGGGGTATATATGTGTGGGGGGGAGGTGTATATGTGAAGGGGGGGTATATATGTGTGAAGTGTGGGGGGAGGTGTATATGTGAAGGGGGGGTATATATGTGTGAAGTGTGGGGGGAGGTGTATATGTGAAGTGTGTGTGTGTATATGTGAAGTGGGTTGGTGTGTGGGGTTTGTATATGTGACGTGGGTTGGTGTGTGTGGGGTGTATATGTGACGTGGGTTGGTGTGTGTGGGGTGTATATGTGACGTGGGTTGGTGTGTGTGTGTTTATGAATTGCGTGTATGTTTGCGTGATTGTCTGGCTCCTAAAAATTTTTGCTGGCTCCTAGAATAAAATTAAATTTGTCAAGCCCTGCACTATCCTACTCTTTACCTCCACAGAGTAGCTTAGAAAATCCAAATCTCAAAATTAAAATTAATTGGCTGATTTGTTTTAATAGGATTTGTAAAATGTACTTGACACTATGTCCCTGATCATTGAATATACATGTGGGATGCTGTGTATTAACCATGTAAACAAATAGTCCACAACAGTTGTCATACAATAAAACTATTTCTTTCCAATCTAAATAGTTCCAGTGCCAATATAAACAAACAGTCCAAGCTTAGAAGAAATAAATACAACTGTATAAAACACATCCAACAGGAATGTAACTTTTGACAAGATCCAAATAAAATAATTTTATTTTAAAGCAAAAGTTTTTTCAATATATATTAATTAACATATGAAATGGTATAATTTCCAGAGTCCCATGCAGGCTTGAAGAAAATATATATTTAGGTAGGCTCATGTACCCTTAAAACAAAACTTTTATTATTTATATTTTATAAAAAATATATTGTTATTATGTTGAAGAAAATATATCCTAAATGTTGTAACAAAAATACAGTGCCGTACTATAAAAATGTAAAATGAGCCATCAACTGTCTGGAAAAAGTGATCCATTGGTAAAAACATATGCTCTGGGCAAAGTGCTGAGATCAATATGGGAGATAAGATTTGAGACAAGTTGATGCATAATCTGGGTGAACCCTTCCATACTTTTCTGTGTACGGTACTGCATTTTGTCACATCTAACATTGGGTATGTTTGGGTATCTTTGGTTATAAGCAGAGGAGGGTTCTCAAGGGGGTCAGCAGGACAATTGCTTCCCCCGCGACTGTCCTCCAGTTCGGTTCAATGTGCTGGGGCTGTACCACTTTTCACTTCTGAATGCCCCAGTGCATGGCTCTTTCTAACTTTCTATGTACTTTAGCTCTCCCCCTGAGCTAAAGGTTGCCAGTCCCCTGGTTAGATGGTAGAAAGTTAACACTGGTTTAATCTAAGTGGCACTAGTGTGTTGATGTGACTTCTACCTCCTGCTGATATTTATAGTGTCTTTGTATTTATACTATTTATTACAGGTCAGTCTCAGAAAGTAAGAAATGATCATTTAAATTGTCTGCAGCAGATCCTTGCTTTAATGTAAACATTACACGGAGCGCCAGTCATGAACACACAATCAGGGGATGACCATGAATCTTCTGGTCAAGGGGTGAGCAGACTAATGCGACTGATTGTATTCTATTAAATGATACCCCTAAATTTAAAAATATTTTGACATACTTGAGGGAAAATGTTCTCCTTCCTCTGGATCATTGATGCTGGACACTGCCCACAAAGGTTGTTGTATGTGCCCCTGAAAAAAACGATTTTATTGTATTATCTCTTTAACCCCTTAGTGACAAGACATTTTCACCTTGACTTTCCCTTGGTGACAATGGCTGTTTTGACATTTCTGGGGTGTTTGTGTTTAGCTGTAATTTTTTTCTTTCTCACATACAGTACCCACAGAAATTATATGTTGTTTTTATCGTCATAAGAAGGGCTTTCATTAGATACCATTATGTTCATCATATCTT
Organism: Pelodytes ibericus; assembly: GCA_036172795.1. Lineage (NCBI taxonomy): Eukaryota > Metazoa > Chordata > Amphibia > Anura > Pelodytidae > Pelodytes > Pelodytes ibericus. Next base: position 250,666,762 of record CM069857.1, on the reverse strand, counting down.
ATAATTTACTACAAAAAAAATCATAAAATATGATGAAAAATTTAAAAAAAACCACTTTTTCTAACTTTGACCTAAAATATAATTTACACAAATAAAATCATTAAAAAAGACCCCATCTAAATAGTTTCTAAATGTTCTCCCGAGTTCAAAAATATGCATGTTTCCATATTTTTCGGTATTTTTTTGCGAGTTATGGGGCAAAAACCAAAAATAGTGTTTTTTGTTTTTTTCCTATATTGATCTTTTGACCCCAACCCGAACCCAAAATTTAACCCTAACACTAAATTTAACCCCAACTCTAATCCTTATTATATCCCTTAATATTTTTTAACTTTAATTTAATTTTAACCCTATCCCTTATGCTAAAAAATATTTAATTTTAACCCTATAGGCTAATATAGCTAAATAACCTGTTTTTAATTAATTAAATATGTATTTTAAATATTTTCCATTGCAATGCTAATAAACTACCACTAGGGGCAGTCAAGTAGCATATTCAGAGTGACGGAAGTGAAGTTACTTTCACTTCCGAAGCTCAGACCGGCAGAGGGCTTAGCCATATTGACGGAGCAGCATGCTCCGTCAATATGGCTCCCCACGATCGCTCCGTGGGGTGATCGTGGGGGTCCCAAAATAGAAATTTCGGTGCTGGCTATTGCCTCGATGTCGTGCTAGGCACGTCCTTTGTCGTTAAGGGAGTTTCTCCCAGGACGTGCCTGGCACGTCCTTTGTCGTCAAGGGGTTAAGATCCTAGATTTTACTAATATTATGACGTACAGTCATGATTACTAAAGACACGGAGGTGAGTATTATGCAAATCTGTTTCTTTAATTCCCTCAGCAGCAAAGAAGAGAATGAAATAAAAATGAACCAATATAAATCAAGTGAGTATAACAACCTTCCCCTCCCTATATAAACGAATGGCCACATAAACACTTCCTCTTTCTTTGAAATCAAATAACAAATCCTCAAGGCCAAACAACGATGAAATGGAAGAAAAACTGTTGAACTGATCCAAATAACGAACATCCACGAACCAGGAAGAACCGGAGAAAACGAACCATCCGTCTCTGATGATCCCGTGGAACCTCAGGATTCTAGAAGGGAATAGAGAAAAAACATGGAAATACCAAATCATGAAATCAGAGATGTAAAAACATATTTTTGTCAAAGCAGAAGGCAAGATAGCCAAGAAGCATAAATCCTGACACAAAACATGTAAAGTCAACATAACAATACATAAAAGGGTTGGGAAAAAGCAACAGTGAAAGGGTGGGAATAATATTCGCCTCCGTGTCTTTATTAATCATGAGTTTACATCATAATATTAGTAAAATCTTGGAATTAATAAATGCACGGAGGCTCCTATTATGCAAGTTTAAAGTCTGTCCACTACAGTAGAGGAGAATTGAGGTTCAGGTCGAAAATAAAATTCACGAAAAGTAGATTACCGTGACTGCTCGGCAGCATTAAGTTAATCTTCTAACTGACAAACCATAGAGAACGCCTTAGATGCCATGGCGCCCCAAATGGAATCAGAACCAAAGATAGAAGTATCAATTCCTGCCTCGGCCAGGACCCATTTAACTCATCTAGCTAAAGTGGTAGAAGAAACGGGATTATGAGGTTTGCCTAGAGCTAAAAATAATTCCAAACTATTCGGAGGTCAGAAGCCCGGTGTTTGAGCCTCATAACCTTTAAGACAAAGAACTGGGCATAAATTAGCGTTACCAGGGAAAGCCGGGTAAGACACCGAAGTGAGTCATTTTAGTGTGCCTGGAGATAGCAAAGGACACTCCAGTCGGAGTAAAACATTGTGCCGAGATGTCTAAAGCAGTGTTTCCCAACCCAGTCCTCAAGACACACCTACCAGTCCAGGATTTAGGGATTACCCAGTTGTGTCTAAGGTATTTTTTTTCTTCTTTGTAAAAACACCTTAGACACACCCAGGTAATCCCTAAATCCTGGACTGGTAGGTGTGCCTTGAGGACTGGGTTGGGAAACACTGGTCTAAAGCTCTGACATCGGACACCCTTTAACAGGAGTGCAGGCTGAGCAGAGTGACCAATTTCGCAGCAACTATCTAAGGTTCAAATTGTCATTAGTAGGCCATGATTCTAAGAATTATAAGACCAGTGTAAGATCCCAGAGTGCAGAATATCTGGATAATGGAGGATGACTTAATCTAATCCCTTTCAGTAGATGCTAAACAATCGGAATCTTGCCAGCCGGAACGCCAAGGAAACTGGAGTGCCCTGTAGAAATATCTGTGATAACATTAATGGTCCGATAAGCGGGACCCATCTCGAACAGAGTAGTCAGGAACTGAAGGAAAGAAGTTACAGAAGCCGATATGGGATCCAATTGTCGTCCCATGCACCAATGAGCCCATGTGTGCCAGGCATGAGCATAGGATGATCTAGTCCCTGGAGCCCAAGCTAAAAAGTTGTTGGTGAAACCCCTTTTATGAACCCGGGGCCCCTGAAACCAACCAGGCTATCAGTTGGAGCTGCCCTTGTGCTATCATAGGCTGAAAGGGACCCCAAACATCGAAGACCAAGTCGGGGTGAGAGGGCAGCAGTTTGGGGAAGCCTATGGACATTTCCAACCGTGAAGGGAACTACGGTTGTGTCTCCCACCAAGGGGTGATCAGAACCATTAAAGATTGATGACAATGCAGGTGAAGAAGTACGTGAGGGAAGAACCCTGATGATGTGGGCTTGTAGTCCTGGAAGTATGACCTGGATACCTTGAAGCCTCGGGTGCCACGCTGGTGCCCCCTGAAGTTGCGGCTGGCCAGATGGCCTCTGAATCCTGAGGACCAGGTTCCATGACCGCCATGCTGGTCAGTTTGGTTTCTATCTTCATAAGGATAGCCTTATGGTGTTCCATTTGCTGGTGCCGTATTGGCATTGCCAATGAGGCAAACAATCCTCTGGACCCAGTCTTTCATAGTGTGTAGGTCCACCAATGTGTCACCAGCCAAGCTGGATTCCACCATTTCAAATAATTTGGTGGTCGGGCCCAAGATATCTAGGACAATATATCTAGGACTGCCCTGCGCGCAGTCAAGTCCTTTTTTGGATTTAAGACCTGATTTCCCTAGAAAAAACAGGGGGAACCCCCAGTAGAATGGGGGTTCAATAAGGCATTGGGGTCAAACATGGTTTCACCCTGTGTGTCTAGTAACGCAGACCCATCAGTAGGGGCAACGGTATCCCCTGGGCGCTGGGGAAAAGTATGTAAGACTGAGTGTCATCCTCAGAATCATGTGACTCAGGGTAGTCTAAGTAGTCATTGTCAGAATAAGACTCTGACAGGTCAATATTGGCTTTCACCCTTTTCCATAATCTGGTCGATTTAGCCCAGCTTTGAGTGCTTTTCTGTGGATAAACCACAGTGTCAATGGCAGGACCAGCCATGCCTTCCATGAGGGTTCTGGTGGCAGGGGCCGTAATATGCTTAAACTTTCTTGAAGCCTTGCAGCTGGGTAGTGAATGGGAGTACCCTAAGTGTGCAAATCATCTTGGGAACCGGGTAAATGGGCAGTGTGAAGAGCTGATGAGATTTACTGTGCAAAAGTCGAGGACATCAGTCCTATGGCTGTTTGCATTGCATTTGTCATGGATTTAGCCATAGTGGCATCCAAAAGGGAGTGGAACTCCTCAGAGTTCATTATCTCACCAGAAATATCCTTAGGTGTAGCAGAGGTTCTGGGATCATTTGGGCTAGGAGCAGGGCCGTCTTTAACGCGGGGCAAACGGGGCAGCTGCCCTGGGCCCATTTACTCCTGGGGGGCCACAAGGCAGCTGTCCCGTGGGCCCCCAGCCCCTGCTGCCGCGTTCACAGCGCATTGCGCTTGTTAACGCTTTTTTCCGGCAAGCCGCATCCGATGGATGCGTCGGCCGGAAAAAACAAAACAAAAAAAAACTGACGCCGGATGTGACGTCGCGTCACATCCGGTGTCTGTTTCCCTCCTCCGTGCAAGAGGGAAGACTGCACGGAGGAGACATCCGGCGGGGGACACGGAGCAGTGAACTGTAAGTACGGGGGGGGGGGGGGGGGGCTGGCACAATATTCCTGGTATCTGACTGGCACTATATTACTGGGTATCTGATTGGCACAATATTACTGGGCATCTGATTGGCACTATATTACTGGGTATCTGATTGGCACAATATTACTGGGCATCTGATTGGCACTATATTACTGGGTATCTGACTGGCACTATATTACTGGGTATCTGATTGGCACTATATTACTTGGCATCTGACTGGCACTATATTACTGGGCATCTGATTGGCACTATATTACTGGGTATCTGACTGGCACTATATTACTTGGCATCTGATTGGCACTATATTACTTGGCATCTGATTGGCACTATATTACTGGGTATCTGATTGGCACTATATTACTGGGTATCTGACTGGCACTATATTACTGGGCATCTGATTGGCACTATATTACTGGGTATCTGATTGGCACTATATTACTTGGCATCTGACTGGCACTATATTACTGGGCATCTGATTGGCACTATATTACTGGGTATCTGACTGGCACTATATTACTTGGCATCTGATTGGCACTATATTACTTGGCATCTGATTGGCACTATATTACTGGGTATCTGATTGGCACTATATTACTGGGTATCTGACTGGCACTATATTACTGGGCATCTGATTGGCACTATATTACTGGGTATCTGATTGGCACTATATTACTTGGCATCTGATTGGCACTATATTACTGGGCATCTGATTGGCACTGTATTACTGGGTATCTGATTGGCACTATATTACTTGGCATCTGATTGGCACTATATTACTGGGCATCTGACTGGCACTATATTACTGGGCATCTGGCTGGCACAATAATACTGGGCATCTGACTGGCACAATAATACTGGGCATCTGACTGGCACTATATTACTGGGCATCTGGCTGGCACAATAATACTGGGCATCTGACTGGCACAATAATACTGGGCATCTGACTGGCACTATATTACTGGGCATATTGCTGGCACAATAATACTGGGCATCTGGCTGGCATAATATTACAGGCATCTGGCTGGCACTATATTACTGGGCATATGGCTGGCACAATATTAAAGGCATCTGGCTGGCACTATATTACTGGGCATCTGGCTGGCACAATATTACTGGCCATCTGGCTGGCATAATATTACAGGCATCTGGCTGGCACTATATTACTGGGCTCTGACTGGCATAATATGACAGGCATCTGGGTGGCACTATATTACTGGGCATCTGGCTGGCACAATATTAAAGGCATCTGGCTGGCACTATATTACTGGGCATCTGGCTGGCACAATATTACTGGGCTCTGGCTGGCACAATATTACTGGGCTCTGGCTGGCACAATAATACTGGGCTCTGACTGGCACAATATTACAGGCATCTGACTGGCATAATATTACAGGCATCTGACTGGCACAATATTCCTGGCCTCTGACTGCACACTATTACAGGCATCTGACTGGCATAATATTACAGGCATCTGACTGGCATTATATTACAGGCATCTGTCTGGCACTATATTACTGGGCATCTGGCTGGCACAATATTACTGGGCATCTGGCTGGCACAATATTACTGGGCTCTGACTGGCACAATATTACAGGCATCTGACTGGCATAATATTACAGGCATCTGACTGGCACAATATTACAGGCATCTGACTGGCACAATATTCCTGGCCTCTGACTGGCACACTATTACAAGCATCTGACTGGCATAATATTACAGGCATCTGACTGGCACAATATTACAGGCATCTGACTGGCACAATATTCCTGGCCTCTGACTGCACACTATTACAGGCATCTGACTGGCATAATATTACAGGCATCTGACAGGCACCATATTCCTGGGCTCTGACAGGCACCATATTCCTGGGCTCTGACAGGCACAACATTCCTGGGCTCTGACAGGCACAATATTCCTGGTATCTGACTGGCACAATATTATTGGTATCTGACTGGCACAATATTACTGGTATCTGACTGGCACATTATTACTGGGCTCTGACTGGCACAATATTGCAGGCATCTGACTGGCACAATATTGCAGGCATCTGACTGGCACAATATTACTAGGCTCTGACTGGCACAATATTACTGGGCTCTGACTGGCACAATATTACTGGCATCCGAAAGTTACAATATTACTGGCATCTGAATGGCACAACAATTATGGCATATGCGTGTGTGTGTGTGTGGGGGGGGGGGTAACATTGTGATGGATGGCGGGATTGCATGTAGGGGAGGGGGCAGGGTCCAGGGGGCCCAAGCAAATGCTTGCCCAGGGTCCAATCACTATTAAAGACGGCCCTGGCTAGGAGGAGGTGAAAATCCATCAAAATCATTATCTGGACAAGACATGGTATAATGGGAGGTAGTACAATACCAGAATACACCAGCAGGATAATCAGAGTAGTGCAGAAGCAGAGTGACAAACCAATCTCAGGAGCAGCAAAAACGGATGACTAGCAGTAATGGTGGTGAAAACAGCGGGTCAACACTGTCAGTAAGTAATGAAAACCAGTAAAGGGGAAAACTAACAAAATGTATCTGGAAAAACAGCTAAATTGCGGAGAAAATAGAATAGTAATTCGGCTCTGCAAAAATGGCCGATGTGGTGCGCAATGCGCATTCACGATGGCCGAAAGTGAAAAGGAGTCAAAGTCAGATGAAAAAACATCCAGTTAAGGTGAAGCAGAAGTGAAAATGGTGCAAGAGCCACTAGGCACAGTTAGAGGAAGTATAAACACGGGAGGGAAGGGGACACCACCGACCCCAGAAGAGGGAGAAGTGGATAATAGTGGAAATATAGGAAAAATACATTGTGAAAGGCAAAAGGTAACACAGTGACATAAAGGGACAGTGTAACCTAAACTATAAAATGTAATAGTACTTATCTTTGAGGGAAGCAGCAAAGAAAGAGGAAGTGTTTATGTCACCATTTGTTTATATAGGGAAGGACAGTTGTTATACTAATGATACTTGATTTCTATTGGTTCATTTTTATTTAACTCTCTTCTATAATAAGAGCCTCTGTGTCTTTATTAATTAAACATGGCTCAGTCTAAATGGGAGCAGTCTCCAATCTCACACCATTCCTCAAGAACTCAAGAGGAAGGGGTGGGTGCTCATAGGCCTTAAAAAGATAGAACCAAATAGGATAGGGTTAAAGAAACCATACCACAAGCAGGCCTATAAAAGTGGCACACACGAGACATAAAGGAAAAAGCTACTGCTGTTAGCAAAATTATTCAAAGTGAAAATGTATTGAGATCCTTAAAAAGCCCACAAGGTCATAACACATGCATAATCACAAATGAAAAGCACTGACACAAACAAATATGCAAAAAACCACACAAAATATTTATACAAAAAAAGAACCTCTGACTGCAATAAACAAATTATAGCAGTTATATAGATAATAAATAGATGAAAGACTGGTCTATCAGAAATCAATGAAGGGGATAAAAAAATAGCATAAAAAACTGAAAAAAATCAAAAAAGCATGAGGAATAGTGTTGAGTAGTGTTGAGCGAACCTGAACCGCACTGTTCGGGTTCGTACCAAACATTACGGTGTTCGGACCCCGAACCCGAACATTTCACTGTATGTTCAGGTTGGAGTTCGGGGTTCGGCTATAAACCGAAAGTCTATAAACCGAAAGTCTATAAACCGAAAGACATTCGGTTTATAGACTTTCGGTTTATAGAATAGCAATAGCATTACATGTATTCCATAAACCGAAATTCTATAAACCAAATGTCTTTCGGTTTATAGACTTTCGGTTTATGGAATACATGTAATGCTATTGGCTTTCTATAAACCGAAATAGAATCCCCATTCATAAGAATTTCTTACAATGGCTTTCTATAAACAGAACTAGAGTCCCCATTCATAAGAAATTCTTATGAATGGGCACTCTAGTTCGGTTTATAGAAAGCCAATAGTATTACATGTATTCCATTAGCCGAAAGTCTATAAACCGAACGACATTCGTTTTATAGACTTCCGGTTTATAGAATAGCAATAGCATTACATGTATTCTATAAACCGAAAGTCTATAAACCGAATGTTGTTTGGTTTATAGACTTTCGGCTTATGGAATACATGTAATACTATTGGCTTTCTATAAACCGAAATAGAGTCCCCATTCATAAGAATTTCTTATGAATGGGGACTCTATTTCGGTTTATAGAAAGCCAATAGCATTACATGGCTATTGGCTTTCTATAAACCGAAATAGAGTCCCCATTCATACGAATGGGGACACTCACCCACATTTTACTTCATTTTGCAGCCCTCTAGCCCTTTCCAGGACCTTTTTAGAGGTATTTTAGTGGCCAAAAGTTCGGGTCCCCATTGACTTCAATGGGGTTCAGGTTCGGGGTCAAGTTCGAGAACTCTAATGAGGAACTGAAAAAAATTAAATAAAAAAAGAAAGTATACTCAAAATGTAATAATATTGCACTGATGACGTAATGAACCACCTGTGGCAAACAAAAAAAAGTCATGTGCATGGCAAATAAATTAATGCAATGATGAATTATTGGTTGATAAATTAGTCCATGCAAAATAATAAGCAGAAGTTATGTGTGGCCAATGTCCTTCTTCCAAAGTGAACAGTGTTTGGAGTGTCCTTATTAATTAACTACGCCCAGCCCCTTTTCAGCCAAAACGTATGCATGAGATGCAACCGTCCACATTAAACGTTGGACAGCACTACTGTTGATCAACATTTTGGAATGTTTCACGAATGTCAAACCTGACAGTCTCTTGTCTTTCTATCTTCTTGCTTTGTTACTATGAAACTGTAACACAAAATATTTAGTAGCTCAGGTGGGGAGATTGAGAATGGAAGAGTGTGAAATATTAGGGCAGGACAATTGATTAGTACACCGCCATCTCTTTCCACCACTTTACTAAAACCTCAATAAGCATTGGCTACAAATTGGCTACAAATTGCTTTCTAATCCACTAAAGCTGTAATTGGCTTTGGATAGAATGGAGTGAAACATCTGCAGTTTCGTTCTCAAGGTGAAATATTGAAGGCCTAACCATATGGCCACCAGGGAACATACTTTCCCCATATTTCTATGACCTTACTTTATATTAACTTCCCTCCAAAAAGTTCCAAATCAAATGGATACCTGTGTTTATATTGTAGGCCACCTGCACTGGACCAGCTGTCGCTCGATCAAGCAGTTGTTGGCAGTCTGATATTTCCAAGTACATCATGGGGATAAACCACCTCGCACTCTGACGATGTTGGAGTACCAGGTGCCAGTGACATCCCGGTGCTCCAACAAGGTCAGAGTGCGAGGGGGCAGACCTTCCTCTCCTTGCTCTGCACATGTGGTTGGCTCAGCCTGTGGCCAATGTAAGTGAGGTTCAGGTGCGGCTGCCGCTGCCAATCTCAAGCAGGCTGCACCTGTCCCAACGGTGGGTCACATTTGCCACACAGGCCTCATGATGGACGCCCAGCGATTAGAAGAATTAGAAAATTTGTATTGGTTTTATTCAATGCCTTAAAAATTGGCACATGTATTGGCAAAGGAATATTCATTACCCCCCTTCCTTTTAACCTTCAGTTTATTTAGTGGGAGGTGATGAAAAAACCTTTTCCCTTTCTGAATTGGCACTTCCAATGACATTGACCTACCTTTTTGCTAAGCATATTAAAAGGTAAATGTTTTTAAATGTATATATTTATTAAAATTTCCACAGCCTGTTTTATGGTTTGACAAATATTAAGTTTGCAGCTACACTGATCTCTACATTTCACTCTCCAGCATTTGACTGGAGCCTGGTTGGTAAAAAACAAAGTGTCTCAAATAGGGTTGCCACCTGGCCGGTATTTTACCGGCAGGCCGGTAAAAAATTGGCATCAGGCCAATGTTAAGTCTATGGAGACAGTACCTAGGCCGGTACTTTTTTGATGAAAAGGTGGCAACCCTAGTCTCAAATGATATCTGTACTTGCAATATGCCCAGGAGCCCCTACAGTGTGTGCACCTTGAGACCTGTACACCAGAAGTACAACTGTTATTCAAATACAGGGAGTGGGTGGAGTTAAGGTTAGGGTAATACCAAGAAAATAGCTGCTACTTTTAGTAACAAAATGCTATTCAAGCATTCTTCAAAAGAATCATCTACTTTCTGGCAACATGAGTAATTTCATATGCACAGGAAAATCTTACAATTACATATTATTCCTGAGAGTGAAATAACTAAAATTTCTATTGATTCTGGCTCTCTCTGGAACAGATGCTTCCAACTTTCAGTTTCATTTCCTACTAGTGTTATATAAAATTACTAGGCTGAAAGAAGTGACCGAAGTCAGAGAGAGTTAGTCCAATATGACACTGTGGCAAGCTCTATGGAGACAATTTGACACTGAAACAAGCTCTGTGGGGGCAATGTGATACTGTGGCAAACTCTGTGAGTGCATTGTGACACTGTGGCCAGGTCTGCAGGGCAATGTGGCAGCGTGGCAAACTCTATAGGGCAAAGCAACAATGTGGCAAGCTCTGTGGGACAATGCGACACTGCGGCAAGGGCTTTGTGGCGACACAACACTTTAGTAAGTTTTTATTTGAGAAAAGGGTGGAGCTTTTTGATATAGAGATGAGGTGGTTGCCAAAGAAAACGGTCACATATGTGGAGTTGGCAATAGAGTCATGCCCCTGGATGGCACCAAAACAAATTCCTGCATCCAGAAGTTAGTGACTGCAGGTCAATCTATTATACAGCGATATAACATACAGAGTAATGTACCTTGATAGAATATGTGACGCAGGTAAGTGTTGTTGGATGATCGATGATAAGGAAACAGAACTGATGCATAGACACATTTAGCATATCTAGTCATAACTGATGCATAGACACATTTAGCATATCTAGTCTAGCATATCTAGTGTAGGATTGTGACGAAATAAAACAGGATTGTTCGGGAGAGGCTTTCGCTATACGGGCCGAACCCACCGATGGAACTGGTACAGCAGCTGATGGCAGAAGCGGACGAGGATATACAGAAAGCTAGAGCCCACGAACTCAGCCTAGTGACCACACACCGCAATGCCGAAGCGCCTCGGATGAGATGTTACAGCGAGCTTGCAGCCGCCTGAATCTGTGGATGAACGCCCTCCTACGGGACCTGGAGTACCGGGGAGAGGTCCTCCCCAGCTCCCAGGAATGGTATGTGAGCCTGCTGAGTGATAGAATGCCATACCTGGGGGAGCAGCCCCAAAAAAGACTGGGTGGCTGAGTTAGGGGAACTTGTCCATGCTGAGATGGTCCTGGATTGTGGATAATCGTCAGATACCCAAGCTTTACGGTGGTATGCCATACAGCTATACCCTGAGCTGGAGGATGACACTCCCACAGAGGGCTATGATTTTGGTGGCCCTGGATTGTTATTGGAAAATCTCCAACTTGATCTGGGCTTCGGGAGTGATACAGAGTACCGGTGGGAAGAACTCCGGGAGTTGAGGCAAATATTCCCACTGTGCCCAAACTGGAGGCTGATCTGGACTATTTGGTGACCCAAGAAGAGGAGCTGGAGAAGGCATACATACAGCTACTCCACCACATACAGCCCCCTGCCTATGAGACTCGGCAGTGTACCCTACAGGGAGTGGAGGCAATCGGCCTCACTCCCCAGCGGCAGGGTGAGTTTCAGCGAGAGGAGACAACCAGTCTCTCTCCCCAGCGGCAGTGTAAGCTGAAGGGAGAAGAGGCACCCGGCTTCTCTCCCCAGCAGCAGTGTACCCTACAGGGAGTGGAGGCAATCGGCCTCACCCCCCAGCGGCAGGGTGAGTTTCAGGGAGAGGAGACAACCGGTCTCTCTCCCCAGCGGCAGTGTAAGCTGAAGGGAGAAGAGGCAGCCGGCCTCTCTCCCCAGCAGCAGTGTACCCTACAGGGAGTGGAGGCAATTGGCCTCACCCCCCAGCGGCAGGGTGAGTTTCAGGGAGAGGAGACAAGCGGCAGAGTATTGTATTGGGAGTGGAGACAGGCGACCGCCTTCCCCAGCAGCAAGATGCATCCCAGGGGGAAGAAAGTGTCATCCTTCCCCCCCATTTAAAGTATGCTGATTCTGAAAATGTATGTTTTATGTGAATGTGATGCATATTTTGAAAGTTATTAATATTGAATAAAACCTGTATATTTTAGCTTGGAGATAATTGAGCTAATACAAAGGTTAACTCAATTATCTCCCAAGCAGAGGAATGTACTGTAATTACTAGGATCCAAGTCTTTGTCCTATTCACTGTGCTTTCCCCAAGTTAAGATTGGATCCTATCCTTTAATCCCTGTAATTATTGTCACCTTTCCCATTGTCTTATGTCAGTCATTTAGTTTCCTGTGTGTATCTGAACTTGACACCTTTGTATCCTGAAAGGTGTGAGGCAGGATTTCCCTTTGTATGTCCTTAGGTTAAACTTTAATCCTGTTATAGTTCCTTTGTCTAATCTGGTTTGTCAAGATGTTCAACATGTATATATTCTGTGTTTCTGAATCATTAAACAGTTCTGGTCAGTTCTTGTTTGACCTTCAAATCGCAGCCTTGACTCGTTTTGTGGGGAAAGAGTATCCTAGCTGTAAAATAGCTAGTGGGATTGATCTACACTGACAAGATCCGTCTGTATATCGAAACAAAGTGGCTTCTCTCTCTCTCTAAACTGGGATCCAGACTTTCTAGCGGTCCAGCTTCCAGTTAGCCTGGGAGTAACCGTAACAAGGATATTGAGAATATATTGGATAACCCAGAAAATATATGAAATATGACACTATATGATGAAAACAAACTGGTATGGTGTCAAAGTGTCATACTTGTTTGTACAGGTCAGTCTTCAGAAAATAATACAAAATACAAGGATGAAATCGTTAAATTGAGACAGTAATATATTTTGCCTCATTAAATATTAAATAATTTGTGCATTGGAACTGCTTTGTGTTGACACAGCTTGTTATGAAACTGATTTCGGAGGGTTAACTCAAGTCAAGTACAGTTTGATAAATAAGGAAAATTACCTTGAGAACTGACACTCTTGACACATGGTGCACTATCCTACTCTTTACCTCCACAGAGGGTATCTTAGAAAATCCAAACCTAAAAATAAAAATGAATTGGCCGATTTATGTAAGTCAGATATGTAACGTTTACTCTGCCCCATGTCCCTTATCATTGAATATGGGATGCTGTGCAATAATCGTGTAAACACATATATCGATAACAAATGACATACAATTAAACATTTTCTTTCCATTATGAATAGTTCCAGTCCCAAAATAAACAAACCGTCCAAGTGTAAAAGAAATTTTAAAAACTCAACCCTTGACAAGATCCACTCAAAAAAAATATTTTAAAGCAAAAGAGTTTGATGTATTAATTAAAATATGAAATAGCATAATGTCCTGAGTCCCATGCAGGCTTGAAGAAAATATATCCTAAATGTTGTAACAAAAAATGCTGTGCCCTATTATAAAATATTAAAAAGCGTCAGGAAAAAGTGATCTATTTATAGAATACGTGTATCCACAGCATTATATGCTCTGGGCAAACCTCCACAGGGTGCTGAGATTAATATGGGAAACTAAGTTTGAGACAAACAGTCTTCTAGCTATCAATCCATTTTTTTCTCCAATATTTGATGCATCATCTTAGTGATCCCGATCATTCCTTACTGTACAGTACTGCAATTTGTTACACCTAAATTTGGACCCCTTAGCTTAGCAGGTACAACATTACCCTTTGTTTTATCTAGGTGGCACTAGTATCAGTGCTTTATCCTAGGCAGGGGATTATTGCAGGTAAGTAATTACCTTTCACTGAAATAAAAAAAAAATCAGAAAGACACTACATGAAAGCACAATCTTTCCCTGAATGTCAAATTAACTCTTAATAAACAACAGTACTTATCATGGGGAGAAATTAATGATGCACTGAATTACACTCACTTGAATTAGGACGACTCACAGGTAATTGTGCATTTTATTGCATCTCACCGTAGGGGAGTTTTATAAAAATGCAAAGTTTCTACTTTCTGCTGATATTTATGGTGTCTTTGTATTTATACTTTTTTGTTACAGGCCAGGCTCAGAAATTAAGCCAAGAGATAACAGTGTAAATTGTTTGCAGCAGATCCTTGCCTTAATATAAACATTACAGGGAGGCCCAGTCGTAAACACACAATCAAGGGATGACCATGAATATTCAGGTCAAGGGGTGATCAGATTAACTTGACTACCTAAACATTAATAAAGGATTCCCTTAAATGTAAAAACATATTGGCAGCAACTCAAGGGGGGATTTTTCTCCTTCTCTGTATCATTGATGATCTGGTGGCGTGCAGGCTGGACACTACCCGCAATGGTTGTGGAGTGTCTGTATCCTGCCTGAAAAGCCCATTTTATTGTATTACCTCATGAAATGAATTATGTCCAGCCCCTTTTCAGCCAAAGCTTGAACAGGATATGCAAACTTAAAAGGTAGACATCACCAGGGGCGTATCGTGCCCCTGAGTGACAGCCCTGCTTGCCAGTCCGGAGCACGCCTGTTACTCAGGGGCACAACGTATCTCGTGTATTTCCAGGGGTTTGTGTGCTGCAAACAGCCATATGCCAAGGGGCTGACAGCAGCTGCGAATTCGGCAACATAGTCACTCACTCTGTTGCCAACTCGACAAGCACTAAAAGTATATGATGTTGCCGAATTCACAGCTGCAGTCTGTCTCCCGGATGTATTTCCGGGGTTTGTGTGCTCTCTGTTTGGAGCACACAAAGCCTAGAAATACACAGCTTTGCTGCTAAATGGAAGGTGTGCGATGCACCCCTAGCGCATATGGAGCATCTGCCACTAGACAGCACTGCTGGATCAACAATTGGAATATCTCAGAAATGTGAAACCGGGCAGTCTTTTTATCTTCTTATTTATTACTATGAAACTGTAATACTACATATCTATGAAGTAGATCACACAAAGATTGTTGGGATAGATCCAAGAAAGGCTGGTAGAAAAAGAGACATTGTGACAATAATGAAGACTACAAATAGGTATAGAAGAAAAATAGGAAAAAAGGTGAGGAGATAAGGGAATAGTGTAAAATGCTATAGAATAGTAATACAATTGAATAGAATAAGATCTTTACTGGAGGTGCCTCATCAGCTTGTTTCACCAGTTTAACCTCTACATAAACCTTAATAACCTTTAGCTCCAAGCTGCTTTCTTATCCACTAAAGCTGTACTTGGCTCTGTATTGAATGAAACATTTGCAGTTCTGTTCACAAGCTGATATATTGAAAGCTCCACATTATGACCACCTGGGAACGTACTGCCCCCACCTTAATTTTTATTGACTTCCCTCCAAAAAGTTCCAAATCAAATGCATTCATAGAAGCCTATGTTTTTATTCCATGTCACCTGCACTTGTCCAGGAGATAGGTGACCAACAAGTTGGAGTCAGTCTAATTCACCAGAAGTAATATCAGTAAAGTCATTTGCAAGAAGCATGTAACGATACTGGGACTAGAGTTTAGTATCCACGATGCAAGGCCTGATTTGAATGCTTTAGATCTTCTTGTACAATCGGTCACCAGATGTTTGAGAGGTAGTAGGAGGTCTTCGTTCCAAATCAGAGATATCCTTGGTTGAGCCGCGGACACTACTGAAAAGGTAAATAGCTGCACCTCTACCTCTCTCCGAACACTAGTTAAGGAACTACTAGTGATAGAAGTTTCTTGAGTAATTATCTTGAGACAATTAGAATATTGAATAGCTGGACCCTATAGCTGGAATAGCTGTACTGGTTCTGAGATACGAAGTAACACACAGCCACTGGTCCTGAGAAATAGGATCTTGGAGTATGCAGCTATATTGGTTCTGGAATTCAGGGTAGTATACAGCTACTGAAATTGAAGATTTGGATATAATACCACTGCTTCTGAGACACAGGATTATCCACAATCCCTGGTGTTGAGGTATAACTGTACTGGTCCTGGAATACTGAAATACATACAGCTACAGGTTCTGAGGATAGAATACTGAACTCACAGCCACTGGAACTGAGACACCAATATGTGGAAGCCAAGGTCAGGATTACAGAAAACACGATAATCAATGGGAAGCCGAGGGTCTGGTACACTGGAGTAAGAACCAAGAATAGTCAGGAAATCAAGAAAGCTTCCTTGTTATATTTTATCCAGTAGCCCATATGGTTATATTGGTAATTCTTAGGTAGTCAGATGCATATTTCTGTCATACTCTTATAGGCGATTGATGTCCGGTAGCTCTCTTATTTATTTCATTTCAGTACATTTCTATCTACTCATGAGTAATCTTGAGTTATATATAGATATATATATATATATCTATAAACCTTTTTCTGACACTGGAAAAGTCTATTTGTTACCTTCATTTTCAAGTCTCTTACTATTTGTAAAGTTATTTGGCCAGGTTATGCAAAGTTTTGGAAGAAGTACAAACAGGTATAGTAAGATAGACTGAACCACTGGCAGATGTCACATAATTGCTGTGAGAAAATACAATCGTATAGCAAAATGAAGGAGATCTTTGGTGGAGAAGGTTTGGGAAGTTCTTAAACAAAGCACTTGGTATTAGTATTCAATGTCAGCCAGCATCTGCAAAGACAAATAAGGTATTACCAGGAAGGAGAGTACTGAAGCAAGAGAAGATCATTTAGATAATGTACAGATGCTTAACTTTGTGTACATATTGCTATATTGTCTTTAATTATTATTTGTAAAGAAATAATCTATGTATGCATTATTGAGCTGTAAAGAGTTTGCAAAATTAGATGAGGGATTGGTAGAATTAGACAATTAGAGTTGATTTTATTCAATGCTGAAAAATTGGCACATGTATTGGCAAAGGAATATTAATTACTCCCCCCTTTCCTTATAACCTTCATTTTGTTTAGTAGGAGGGGATGAAAAAACTTTTTCCCTTTATGAATTTAATTTAAAGGATAACTCAGCAATTAAATTGACCTACCCTTTTTATAAGCATATTAAAGCTAAAAAAAAAAATTGTTTTTTAATTTCCACATCTGAATTAATTTTTTTTGTAATTTTAGTAGCATATCGCGCACACAGGACAAGCCACAGGTGGGGTAGTAACTTAATCATTTGGAAAGGGTAAAGAAGGGGGAGCACATTTATTTTGGTAACTTTGATGTTGAATTTATTAGTGGTGGGAAGGTTTGGGGGTAAATTTGTGGTATGTCCCTAATAAGCCAAATTTCAAGGAATCCGTGCTTTTCCGTACACCATCTAAAAGGGAAGTTACTAGCACAGTAACGGTGGGTTTGCGTAAATTAATGTTGAGTATCTAGGACTTGTAGTCATTAATTTTTTGTTTGGGTTTGAATTCTGCATATTTCAAATCATAAATATTCCACTCCCTGTATTTTTTGACTGCAGTTGTTTTATGGGTCACCCGGACAACCTTGTGCGTCCTGGTTATATAGGCTGGGGAGCGGGAAATTTCACCCCTGAAGGAGAGGCAAACCCCCTTCAGCGAATTGATGTTTCTGGTATTAGAGTATCCTCCTCTTCAATCCGCCCCCTCCCCAAACCCTTCCTCCTTATAAACCTCACCTAACTACCAACCTTCTACCCGTCCCACTTTATCTCCCTCTCCTCTCCCCAGCCACTATCATTACAAATTCCTCTACCCTCCTCTACCCATCTTTCGCCAATTTCGTCACCCTCTCAGAGAGAGCTGAGCTAGGGAGTTGATGTGGCTAATGAAGTTATGAGCTCTAAGAACATAGGGGCTCTCTTGGGAATTAACCAAATTAAACATTTCCTACACTCAAAATTGAGAGAGGATAGGCTTCCGGGATCTCACAGAATTCTAGGCCCCCAAAAAATCCAGCTAGCCCTTCTGGCCAGAGATAGGAAGCCTAGAATATGTTGTTAGCATGGTGGTGCAGAGCATGGAGAGAGCTTGAAGGGGGGGAACCCCGAAGGGGATTTGAAAATATCCAGGCCTTTGAACAAGGGAAGCTTAGCTGTCTTTTTTTGCGGTTTCAGCCAGGAATGTCTGGGTGGGAGGATGAAGGTGGGCATTCTTGGGCAGAGGGGGGAAAGCTGGGTAACTGACAGACAAGTAGGGTCAATGAAAGTGGGTTACGGGCTAAGTTAGGGTGAGGGGGATGGAGGCAGGTTAGGCAGTCTGAGTGGTGCTCAGTATCTCTGGACGTGATGGGATGGAGTAAGCAACCTCTGTTTGGGATAGGGTATACGCTGATGATATTGGTGAGATAGTTTGAGGCTAAGTATTCACTGCACTGGCGGGTAGGCTCTGAAAGGATTAATTTGGATCTGTGAGGGTTAAAAGCCGACAGTGTGTCAAAGAAGCTGATGTCTGCAGCAGCTTCTATAAAGCCAGATCACGCCAGTAGCGTAATTGTTATGAGAATGGTCTTATCTTACTATTCCAAGGCTAGAACAGAGGTTTCTGGAACATCAACATATTGTCTCTGAAAGTTCTGTAATTTTCCATAAGAACGACTTTTGTAACACTATTTTACATATTACGTTTTAAGTGCATTTTCTTGTAAAACACACCTTTCTGCATATTAGAATAACCAATTATATCGTAGTAACTAATGCTTTTATCTTCGTTTATATACGCTTGTTTAAACAATTAAAATCAGAGTTGTTTCACAGTTGCCTTGGTGTCGGTCTCGGTTATCCACTGTGAGATAGCTCTCCTGGATCCAGTATGTCAAACCAAGACAGTCGTATTACAAGGGACAGAACCAAATTCCTTACAGGCTCATTCTTCATTTTCTCCTTCTCTTCGGTTTGGACAGTAAGGTTCTCCTGGTTCTGTGCTGCCAAGGCCCAGTAAATGGATTTCTGGGTTGTCGTGGGACAGGGAGGCTGCAGTCACACCTGTGAGCTCCAGTTCTTCCAGGAGGGAAGCGGATGGACCTTGAGATTTCCTCACACCTGATATTTAAGCTGGAGTGGAAGCCCCAGAAATATTGAAAGCCACCTCTTAGTAGTGTCTGGATTAGGAGTTATAGGTCTCTGCACGCCGAGTTGGCGGGATTGGTGTGAGGATTCTTGATCCTGTTTCATGAGGCGCTGTTCGACCTGGTTCAGTTCTGTCCAGAGTGTGGAAATGAGTCACTGATGGTTTGCTTTAGTTCTGTTAGCAGATGACTATAGACCTCTTTCCATGGTGCAGATGAGAAGATCTGTTTAGCAAGCACCGAGGTGGAAGGGTCCTCAGGGTGTTGTTGAGCCTGGTCCAAGGCTGTCTCCTGATCCTTGAGAGGTGGTTGGTGTGGGCTGCGTCTGGATGGTTATGTCAGCCAGGCGTTTTAACGTACTTCTGCAGGGAACTTGTAAGTTGCTTCCCCTTGCTCTTTGGGGTTTCAGACTCCAAGTTAAGCTTTCTATTTGTCGCCATTTTTGCAATTTACTGGTTATTTTAGCAGGTTTCCCTGGAGGGTTGACAGAGCTGTTATATAAAGCGGCGAATAGCTTCAGTGGCTAACCATGCCCCCACACATTTGAATTCTAAGCTTGTTTAATTGTTTGAAATACACATGAGTCAGTCACAGAAAAAAAATCCTCAATGGAAGGTACAGTGGATAATGAATAATCCTTCTAACTTAATTGGCATAAAGGACAAAGCAAAACATACTCCGGTGGTCCATTTTGGTTTGTCCTTTATGCCAAATAAATTCTAAGGATTATTCATTAACCTACCAACGCCAGGAGCTGCAGTTTCCACAGGTGGGTACCAGTCACCAAGCAGCCGGTTTTGGAGTTATTTCATGTCTTCTCTGTACATGTTTAATTGTTTCACAAATATTGGCTTTGTAACTATATTGATCTATTCACTTAGCTCTCGAGCATTTGATTGGAGTGTGACTGGGAAGAAACAACAACAATCAATGTGTTTCAAATGATATCTGTACTTGCAATGTGCACAATAGCCCTGTAACGGACTGTCTACCAGACACAGTAGACCCTCTGCCTGTTGTAGGGAATCACCTCCTTAGCCCCCAATTACAACTCAGCATCCATCCAGCAAGTCGTTCTGGACCCTTGCTCTTTTTACCCAAATAACAGACAGGACCACTTGCAGTTAGGTACAGCAAGAATGAACATCTAATTTATTTGAGAAACAGCACAGACTTATAAACCACACAAACATGACATCAACTAGGGGAGAGGCACAGGGAACTAATTATAATAAAGGAAGCCTCAAACAATAGATGACCTTATTCAAACAGGTAATTTAAATACAGCAAGACATAATCTAATTAACCATGGCACCTTCATATACAGACTACAAGAGACAATAAACACGGGACAGTAAACTCTAGTGTTGACATGTGTACTTATCTAATCAATAACATATAATAACAATTTACACACTACTTGGAAAGCTCTGCCTTGGAAGAAAGTCTTGCTGAACTGAATAGGTGCCTCTGTACAGGGCAAAGGCCTTGGGTAGTGACAGGCTCTTTGGGCTTTGGGAACAGGGGACAACATGGGGCCCAATAGAGCGAGTCAATCATAAATCCAGGGACAGGTAACTACGAGGAACAAGTGGGTCAGTGATATGTCCATTGAGAATGCTATAACCCCTTCCAGTGCCAGTGGAGCCTAGGTAACGCAGGCTTCCATGACACATAGTTCCTTCGGGTCAGGGGTGGTTCTTGACCCACAGAGGGTCCATAGTCAGCAGGGAGTCTTCTGGCCCCAAGGGCTATCCAAGAACCCCAGTCACAGTTACTCTCAACATTCCCTTCTTGACAAACCCCTACAGTGTGTGTGCGTCCAGAGACCTGACCACCAGTAGTAAAACTGTACTTCAGATACAGGGAGTGGATGGAGTTACGGTTAGGATAATACCAGGAAAATGTCAGCTACTTTTGAAGTAACAACATGCTAGTTCAGCATTCTTGAACATGAACTTCTTCTTACAATTTCTGGCAACACGAGTAATTTTCTATGCACAGTTAAATAAAACAATTACATTTTATTTAATTAATTGAAATAATGTAACATTCTGTTGATTTTTGGAACAGCTGCTTCCAACTTTCAGTTTCATTTCCTGCTTAGGAGTTATAACCAGAGATGAAGACTGATATATGTGAAATACTAGCTTGAACTAAGTGACTGTCAGAGAAAGCCAAAAGATGCTAGTGAGTAGAGATGTGCATTCGTTTTCGGACAAATGCATTTTTGGACGAAAATAGCATTTTTGTCCTTTTGTCCGAATAACGAAAACAAAAAAACGAATGAAATCTGAATGAACGAATGCTAAATGAACGAAATTAATTTGTCCATTCGTTCATTCGGATGCTGACAGCCACTCTGATATGTCGAATTCGAATTTCGTCTCAATTCCGGCTTAAGTTATTGTATGTAATGCTAATAGCATTACATAAGTTGAAATAGAGGTGAAATAGAGTCGAAAAGTGTTGAATTCATCCTAATTGACCTAACTGTCAGATTTCAACGAACAGAGTAATCAGACATTTAGTATTCATATCAAATTAGTTTTTATTCTGCATAACAATATACTATGCAGAAGAAAACTGATCCTAAATGAATAATGACTGTCTTATGACTCTGATCTGATCTGTGGAATTCGTCCATTCGGCAATTTGGCTTAATTTCTAATTTAGTGGGTCTATTTCACTAAAATTCTAATTTAGTGGTCGACCTCCAAATTCAGATTTTAGTTCATAGACTCCATTTCAACAACATTTCACTCATATTCGACTCAATTTCGACTTTAGTTGTTGTATTGTAATGCTATTAGCAGTACATACAACAGCTCAAAAGCCGAATTGAACGAATGGACGAATTCCACAGCTCAGACAAACTACTAGTATAGGGTCGGGGAATTGCTTTCAGTTTGAATTTTAAAAACTCTATAAACTGTATGTCTGTCTGTATTTGTCTGTCTGTATACTAAGCATTTTGATAATAATTATGGATGTGAAATTTATAAACTTTAACTTGTAATATATATTTTTTTAAAGTTTAAATTTCATATCCATAATTAGCAAAATACTTAGTAATACAATCTATATACACTGACTTTGCCTCCAATTCACTCCCTGTACTTCACATAATGATTGTGAAGTACAGAGAGAGAATAACAGCGAAATGACAGTGAAAGGAAAAAAACAAACTCATTTCCTGTTTTAAAAAAAGTTAACCCTTCCCCTGCTGATCACAGATTTTTTTTTGTGATCAGTTTCCTTCCACCTTTATGGTAAAGGTAACTAGGACTTATTCATAGGACAGATATCTGACTATAGTGACTTTCAGGACAGAGATATTAATGACAACCATATAGATCTGGAGACATATACATAAATTCATGTAAAACCATGTGTTATAAAGACATTGGTGCTTTAAAAGAAAAGGCTTGATTTATTTAATCCACACGAAACCTTTTCATGTTTCCTAGCTTTTTCCTTTTTTTTGATCCAATGCCCCATTTGTTGGCAGTGACCTTAACAGCTTAATTAAAAACTAATGCAGTGTGAGAGTATGTATGTGATAGCACTCCCAGGGCTCTGAAGCTTGACAAAAAGAGTCCCATTCCAGCTTTCCCTCCTCTCAAGCACTTTTTTCTCAGCAACATTAATGTTTCCAATAACATCAGAATAGATTTGACCTTGTGTATTAATTTTGAATGCTGTAAATGCTAAATTAACTCCTTATGTTCTGAATTACCTCTCAACTTCATATTTTCATATTTTGCTGCGATCATAGACTGGTATGCTGGGCTACTAGGGTAATTGTGATCTTTTGTAACCATATAATATATCGATGTATTTACTGATTTGCTGTGTGGATCACAAGCATTGACCAGTGGTTGAGAAGCATTGAGAAGCAGTCCCGTGCACAGCACAGGTCATTGACAGGGCTTTTGGGGGTGGGGCTGTCTATACATCCTATAGGCATCTGATGCTGGTCTTTTAATCAGGTAAAACAAGGTCACTGTATTTATTGTTTGCCCTGTAGCATGGGGATGTACCTGAGCTTGTTAAAGTGCCTAATTACTAGGCAAAATTGAGCCCAATGGAATAAATAAGTAACTTGGCAGTATTGTATTAATAGATACTACTCTTTGTGGAGTTGTTGGCGTGCATAGTGGCAGCCACCTCAGCAATTCACAGTAACTATTTCATACTTGTAGTTTAAACTAAAATCCATATCCATTCTTAATTGCATCTTGAGGATGCTGAACTTTTGCAGAGTTATCTATAATTATTAGACTCATCTATTGGTACAAAAATATAGCTTAGCAAGAAGATTAATGAACCTAAATGAACAACTGTGTGGATAGTTTAATCTCTTACCTTCTAAGTTGTGTAACCAAAAAGGTTTGAGTCATTGAGTGTTGCATTACCATCCAAGATTCCCCTCCAGACTCTTTGGCACAGGTGACTGTAATGGAACGGCTACCCAAGGCAGGTACCACCCCTACCCGTTGTAGGAAATCCCCTCCTTGGCCCCCGATTAAAGCTCAGCATCCACCCAGTAAGTCTTTCTGGCACCTTGCTCTTTGTACCCAAATAGCAGACAACACCACTGGCAGTTAGGTACAGCAAGAATGAACAACAACTTTATTTGTGAAAACAGCACAGGCTATATACACACAAACATCACATCAACTCAGCACAGGGAAATAATTTTAATATGGTAAGCCTCAAACAACAGAAGACCTTATTTAAACAGGTAATTTAAATACATTAAGACATAATCTAATTCACCATGGGACCTTCAGATACAGACTACAAGGGACAATAAACACAGGACAGTAAACTCTAGTGTTGAAATGTGTACTTATCTAATCAGTAACATATAATAATATATCCATAGTCAGCAGGAAGTCTTCTGGCCCCAAGGGCCCTGCAAGAACCTCAGTCACAGTGGCTCTCAATATTCACTTTGTGACAGTGACTTTGTGTGCGTGTCAATGTATGTGTGTGTGACTGTGTGTTTGTGAATGTGACTATGTGCTTGTTTGTGTGATTGTGTGAATATGTTACTGTATGTGTGCATGACTACGTATTTGCACATGACTGTGTGTGTGTGTGCATGTGAATGGGATGGTATGTGTTTGTCTGAGACTGCATGACTGTATGTGTGTGTATGTGACTGTGTGTGCGTGTATGTGTGTCATTTTGTGACTGTGTGTGTTTTAGTTCTACATACACATGTGCACACACACATAATTCACATATGCACACACAGTCAAATACACATAAAAGGGCCTTAAACTATGGGGAAAAAAAATGTGATCCGAACCATAAGGATTACAGATTCTAAGGATTTTTTTCTGGCTGGGGTATATGAAGAGGTCACAAGGTAATGTGCCTCATGTCCAGGTAAGCTCAGACCCTGATTTGACTTCTCCAACTGTATCTTCACACTGGTTTCCGCCTGACAATTTTTGTGCCCATACCCTTACCGACGGTAGTGATAGGCTCGTACACCGACCAGATTATGTGGAAGGAAGGGCAACTGTACCAAACCACCCCAGGGAACCAGAGTGGCCTCACCGTGGTTTACAGGATACAGCTCATAGTCCCCGCACTCCATAGACCCACTCTGATGACCTATGTTATTGCCAAAGGTGCCCGCAATCAAACCCGGTGTATATACCACATTAATGCCCTCAAAATTTACTGGGAGCGTGGAGTGGAGGTGGCGGCTATCTGCACCCTATCTCACTCAGAAGCTGGAGACCAGGCTATCCCTGATCTCCTAGCCCAACCCAGGCAGACAACCCCGTGACCTGTCAGCACTTCCCTGTCGTATTGCACGGGAAGCCAAACAGGCAGCACAGAGTTGTTTTTTTCTCAAAGGGGCTTTACATTTAGTTTTGAGGGTCAATTTAAAGATTGAGAAGGTGAGAGTTGGATATTTTGGGAAAGGGAATTTGAGAGACAGGGCAGCTCAAGAGAAATCTTGAGAAGACTGTGCAGGAAAGTATTTTTAGTCATGTTCAGGACTAATTGTGGTCCACACTTAAAGGGAAATTCATGCTTCAATTCAGGTTTAGCTGATTTAAAAGTGTGCATTTACAATAACATATATACATAGGTTATAGGGCTTACCTTAATCTGAATACAGTTTCAATTTGAATTCAATTCTATAGAGTCTGCTCAAAAAAGAGAGAATTACAGGGAATTGAGACAGGAATTTCAAACTTAAGACCAAAGTAGCTTAGTTTGAAAAATGATCCCATTTGGCTACTTTGGAAAAAAGTACAAACTATAGACATAATATCACATTTAAGCATAATTGCAGGTACCTTCCAGGCTCCAAACCAGCCTCCACTCCAACCAATGTGTGAGTTCCACATCACCTTACTTCCAGGTGGGCATCTGTACAATTAATCCATGGAAGAGGCAGTTAACATTTTCAATCATTTATTCTGAATATTTAAAACAGGTTTGTCCAATGGACATTTACACACAACAGCAGTATGCCGAGCCCTGTAACCAAATGAATAGCACCTGACGCATTTCATCAGAAGGACTTAGATGTAGGGATCAATTTTCATCTTACTCTTTAAACAGGTAACAATAGAGAATTGTCTACAATTATACAATTGTATACAAATGTCTTGGCTGCTGCACCCAAAAAACTACATGGGCACAACTTTTAGCATTCAGCTAGTATTTCAGTATCACTTATGACACTACAAAAGAAGCAAATATGGTATTAAACTTATGGGTGCATTTTTTCTGAGTAGGAAACAGACCTGGCATCATGGAATATGTTTCTACTGGCTGATGTTTGGTGTGTGTTGATTTGTGTTTAATAATGCCTCTGCTACTCTTTTCCATCACCTTTTCCTCACCATAATAAATTTAGTGTGTGTTACACAAAGGGCTCCATGTATAATGTGGCCAGAAAGGCAAATAGTTTTCATTATTGACATAATCTGTATATATCTACCCAGGATCCCTTGCATTGGTGGTAGCACTGTGAATGTCAGATTTCTGTGGGAAAAGCAAGCTTTTTTACTTGTTTGGTGTGTGTAGATTTGGGTTTGATAATGCCTCTGCTACAGAATTTCAGGTGGAGGGTTTATTTCCATCACTTCTACCACACCAAAATGTATTTGGTGTGTAGTAGTTGATGAGAATATAAGACTGAATAATAAGTCAGACTTTCAGTATAGGTAGATTACTTTGTTACTAGCTTTGGTAAGATTATTGCAACATTCATCACTTTAATCTATTTTGAAACTAGCACTGGGAAGCAAAGACTTGTTTTAAATAGCGAAACCTTAAGAACATCATGCCCTGAGGACAGTGGCGTCACAAGGGGGGGGGGGCGGGCCGCACCAGGTGACACCACCAGCGGGGGTGACACCCGTGCTGCCGGCACCCCCTGCATTAAAAAAAAAATCAAAAACTTACCTCGTTGCTGCCGTCTCCCGGTGCAGGTCCGTAGCTGTGAGGGAAGCATTGTTCACTCCTCTCCAGCCGCGTGGATCAATAAAGTTTGTTCAAACTTTTTTTTTAAACAAACTTTATTGATCCGCGTGGCTGGAGGAGAGCGCACAACGCTTCCCTCACAGCCACGGGAAAAAAAAAATAGGAATGCAATTTTTCAATAACATTTTTATTAAATAGAATATTAAATAATTCAACTACAACTAGTTATAGAGAGATGTCTGTGTTTATAGATATGTATTGTTTTTGAATTGTACAATTGTCACCTTGTGGGGCTCCTGTGTGTTGCATAATTAATGGCTGTCCCATGTGTGGCATATTTATTGGGCCCCATGTGTGGCATAATTATGGGGCACTTGTGTGTGGCATAATTATGGGGCAATTGTGTGTGGCATAATTAAGGGGCACTTGTGTGTGGCATGATTAATGGGCGCCTGTGTGTGGCATAATTAATTGGGCTCCAAGGTGAGGCATCATTTATGGCGCTTTGGTGTGGCATAATTTATGGGGCTCTTGTGTGTCATAGTTATGGGGCTCCTGTATGTGGCATAGTTAAAGGGCTCCTGCGTGTGACATAATTTGTGGGGCTCCTGTATGTGGCATATTTAATGGGAAATCTGACTGGCATTACTAAGGAATCTGTTTAGCATGGTATTGGAGGAAATCCAGGGGGGTGACACCATGAGTTACCGAACCGGGTGACACCAACCCTAGTGACGCCTCTGCCTGAGGGGCAGCTGATTTCTCCATGGTAAGAAGTAAGCCATTCAATGGCTGATGACATGGTGCTAAGGATCTTATGTCTGTGACATAGGAAAGATCCGGATGCCATATCGTGAAATAGTTTCCTTCATATAGGGGACACATGCTGTACTGTAGACCTGGAAGAGACGGTAAGGTGTCCTAGATATTCTGGGAATAATCCAGCAATAACTTTATTGTTCCAGTAGCAGGCTCCACAAACAGAGGAGTGTGTGGTAAGAAAAGAACAGAAAACCCAAATGTGGTAATAGGGGAACCTAGACTTGTACCTGGTACAGATAGACATGGAGGCTTGAGCTTTATGAACATTTGAAGGGGGGCATGATTTCAGAAAGTTGGGAACTGGCGAATTGCTGAAATTTTATCACAAAAAGTGATTTGCTGAAATATTTAATCAATGTTCCAATCACCAAGTGCCTCTAAGCTGAGGCATAGAACATACAGCTATACATTCAGTGGTGGCGCAACCAACTAAGCAAATTGAGCAGCAGCATCGGGCCTTCTCTTGTTTGGATAAATATTTCAAAAAGACGAAAAATGATGATCGGCTCCGCTCACCTATGCTCTCCACGTGGGTGCTCCATCCCGCTGACCAGGCGTGTAATGTACAGGCAAAAAAGACGAAAAAGTGATGTGCACTCCCCTCCAGTGAGCGATCCAATAAAGTGCTTTATTTAAACAATGAACATGAGACCAAAAAGGAGGTACATGTACAGCAAAACGAACAAACAGAAAACCGCACCTTACGTGTTTCGCGTATTACAACGCTTAATCATAGGTAGGATAAATATTTCTATGGAAGAACTGCCATCAAGTGCCTGATTCTATATTTAATTTTCAGCCATCACTGCCCAAGTACCCCATAAGGTTCACTGTCACGTGCAGTTAGTGTGCACTATACAGTCACCAAGTGCCTCTAAGCTGAGGCATAGAACATACAGCTATACATTCAGTGGTGGCGCAACCAACTAAGCAAATTGAGCAGCAGCATCGGGCCTTCTCTTGTTTGGATAAATATTTCTATGGAAGAACTGCCATCAAGTGCCTGATTCTATATTTAATTTTCAGCCATCACTGCCCAAGTACCCCATAAGGTTCACTGTCACCTGCAGTTAGTGTGCACTATACAGGCACTGGCAGGGCACTCTGTACTGCCAAAAAATGGTGCAGTTGTATTATTTTTAAGCGCTACATGGTCATTGCCAATGACATCTAGTTTGAACGTGCTAATCCAACCTGGACAATGTAATTAGCAGAGATGAGAAGGGAAAGGTAGGGGCAACAGAGGGACTCCTCATCAAATTCTCTACTTAGTGCCACACACAGCATACATGCACACAAAGGCCATTTAATGAATATTACTGCCAATCCCCCCAATGTCAGGATATTTATTACCAAGTCTATGATTGGAAATGGTTAGCCATACGCAAAAAGATTTAGTTTGCACTGAATTCAATTAACTGAACACTTAATAGCAGCAAATAATGAGAATACCAAGAAGAAAACAAATTCACTATGGTGTTCCACGGTTTTGTGAAATCTCCACTAGAAATGAATGAGAATATTTTACAAGCTGTAATTTATAGTATTTTTAAGGGAATCCTTAGAAAGATGACCATGATTACTGGACTTGTCAAACAATATTTTATTTTAAAACCTCTGCCTTGCAAAGTAATTGTATTGTGATGACAGATCACTCTCTGTGTTTTATCATTCTTTACGTCTAATGCAGGTTAGTCTGGCTTTTCAGCAATCTAGTGCAAACCTTGTTTAGCATCACAATTACTAGGATCCGTTCAATAAAACGGTCTGGGGGTATGCTAAATGTAACCTGGTAAAAGCTAAGAAACAGCAAGGGAGTCACAAGCTGCGAAGCTCCGTGTCACCTGATGCAGGAGAAATGGGTGATAAAAACAAGCGTTTTCCAAAATTATGTAGAATATTCCATTTGTGGCTTGCTGCAGTCAGGGAGGGAGCAGAATTTTAATCAGAGAGACTGCAGTGACAGACTGCAATGTGCCGAGTATTATACTGTCCACATAAATCATATTAACACAGCCAGACGCTCAGTGCACAGAGCAGCTTAAAGCTGTCAGAGCTGAGTCTGGCCAGGGGAATGGAGCTGCTGGGGAATGGGGAGGGGAGATACTGAGAGGAATGTGGAAAAAAGGGAAGCAAACAAAAAGATATAAAGGCAAATAAAAAGGAGGAATACGAGATACAAGAAAACAGTGAAATAGCAATTGGCAAGGGTGGATATTAAGGAAGAAGGAGTTAAGGAGAAGCAGAGGGATGAATAATGTAGTATGGTCCAGACTACTATATGAAAGCAAAACATGTAATGTGTTAGCCACTAATGGTATTGTAAAGGAGACAGATATTTCCTCTTCTTTTATTGTGCCGGTGTCTCACCAGTGCTTTTAAGGGCGGCCATTTGAATGGAGCCATAGCCAGCAACACTGGGAAATGACTTTATGGCATTAGATACAGAGCTCAGAAAAACAAAGGACATAATATACTGGAAAGTGAAAATGAGCAGGGCAAAAGAAGCGTTCGTATTAGGCCAGAAATGTAACACCCGCCTGTAACATTAGATGGAATTAAAATGTGGTGTGGGCTAGATTACAATATGGCTGCTGTGAGATTCTGCCATTGGCTGGACTAGGCAGGATATTGAAGGAATTGCTGTCATGTATTCAAATAAAAAGAACATATTTATTACAAAAAGGAAAACAAGGTTTATTATCGGTAATTTATATCAAATTAACATTCTTTCAGCCCGTACACGTTATCCGCTGTCATTTATAATTGCCCTTCTATTATTATTATTTAGAAAGTGTCGTCGTATTCCACATTCCTACGCAAGGAAAAGCATTCAAAGTAAAATGGATAACCCTGCTCAAAGTTTACCGAGTAAAGGCAGACCTCACAACTGTCCCTCTTTATGCAGGACAGACCCGGTTTGGGACCACAATCCCACGATCTTGATTAAATTCTCCAGTGTCCAGAATACCAGAGAATCTGTACTTCACAGAATTGTGTGCATGCAGAGGAACACTCCTAGATTGAGTGATAATCACTATACCAACAAGATACCATGCATGCACTGTAATGCTGACACTCCACCTCCCAAACGTCGTCCTCTCCTGTGTCCCCATTCATGCATTTTTTTGGGGTCTATAATAGAAAAGTGGATGATATGGTCATTTTTGTCTGCTTCATCCCTCGTACAAAATTTGGAGTATGCCACTTGCATTTCACATGTATTAAGATGCCAATGAATTAACTTAACTATAGTAGGAAAACAAATAATAAAGGTGAAGATGCTTCTAAAGGAATAAAACAATGATCTGAACTTGAAAGGTGGCAGAATGAGGATACCTAGAGAAATTCGACTTTAAGGTCGATTTATGATACATTTAAATGTGGAGACAGAGCTGGTCTGACTATCATGTTCTACTGTTAAAAACCTTGTATATAGTGTGCAGAGATTCTTGTGTTACAGTTGTCAAAATAAGTTGAGATTTCCAATACATATCTTGCATTAAAGTTTTAAAAGGATTTAGCAGTTTAACTGAAAACACTTTGGGAAACTCTTTGAGGGTTCGGTAAAGTTTTACCTGAACAAAGTGATCAGTTCAATATTCATAAAATAAAAGCACTGCAGCGCTACAAATCAATCAATCAATAAATCCTCTAGATATCAGCATAATGGAAATATAGAACATTTTAATAAATATAGAAAATAAACACAAATAATATAAAAATAATAACATATTCCCATCCAATATATGCATTTGCACCACCTGTGGAATATATATAAATCTTGCACTGGGACCATACAAATTAATTCCACTACATATACTTTTATAATACACGCATTACCACAAGTGTCTAAATAAATAAAAGTTCCAGCTCAAAATACTCATCTGCAACACATAAAACCAGAGGCGGCTCTAGACTTTGTGAGGCCTTAGGCGAAACTTGAACGTGAGGCCCTCACTGACACTCATAATTAAAAATAGATATGCAAGTGATAATAAAAATGAACTGTTTAAATAGCATATTTTAAGACCAGCCTTAAATCCCAGCAATTAGGAATTCACCACTCCTTGTTTTTATTTGTCTTATAATTAGTCTGCAAATATCTATATCAAAAGTGATTGGTATAGCACACACATACATGCTTATATGCTGATCAGATACACACACTAGCACACACATACACTATAAGTGTGCTTGTGTGCATCTGATCAGCATTTGAGTGTGTATATATGTGTTAGTGTTCACATTTAGAAGACACACACAAACATCACAGCACCACATTTCATCACCCACAGGACTTGCAAATTATTATTACAATTGTCCAATAATGTACAGACAGGACTTACCAATGTACATCCACAAGGTCTTGGCCTTATTCCATCTCTGTCCCCAAACATCTTGCCAGTGCCATATTTGATCCCAAACAGCTTCCCAGTGCAACTTGTCCCTAAGACTTATCAGTGCCACCTATGTCCTTCATCAACTTATTTGACTGCCTTCTTTGTCTCCAAACTGCTTTCCGACTGCTGTCTCTGTGCCCAAACATTTTATCAGGGTCATCTATGTGCCCAAACAGCTCATTGGGGTAATCATTGTCTTCAAATACCCTGTCACTGCCATTGTTCCCAAACCTTTTATTGGTGCCATATTTGTGCCTAGACTGTTTATCACTCAAATCAGTGTCCCTAAAGAACTAATGATCATTGTCCTTTAACATACCACTGCCATTATGTCCTCAAACAGCTTATCACAAACATAGTCACACTCAATCACAAACCCAGCCACACAAACTCAGACAGGACACACACTCACAGACACACTCTGCAAGCAAACACTCACACACACACAATAAGCCTGCACACACTTAATCAAACACATTCAGTGAGCACACACTCACTCACTCAGCCAGCCCACACTCAGTGACACACTCACTCAAACACTCAGCCAGCCCGCACTCAGTCACACACTCACTCAGGACACACACTCACAGACAAAATAAGCCATCACACACTTAATCAAACACACTCAGCCAGCCCACACTCACTCAGCACACATTAAGCCATTCCACACTCACACACTCAGCCAGCCCACACTCACACAAACACTCAGTCAGCACACACCCTCACTCACACAAACATTCAGTCAGCACACACCATCACTCACACACTCAGTCAGCACACACACTCACACAACTCGGTCAGCACACAGACACACCAGCAGATTTTTTAAAAACTTTTTTTTATGACCAGCATAAAGGGCATCAGAGCGGCGGGACAGTTTTTCTCTTAGATGTCCCTCTCCCTCCCTGCTTAGTTACCTGTCAGGGCATCTACAGGGAGAAGAAGAGGGTCTCAGTGTCCAGTGGTCTCATAGACCACGTTGTGCTGGCGCCTCTGCTGTTGCCGTTTGGGTTACAGTGGGGGCGGAGCAGAGCGGTAATCTTCGTGTGCAGGAGAGAAGAAAAAAAACAGAATCGCTGCCTGTGAAGACGACCCCTTACCTTAAAGTGCCGACGCTGATGGCAAGGAGGTTAGTGTGACAGTTGACTTATCACTGCCTGCTACACACAACAAGCAGGCAGCGATAAGCTCCCGTCAACTTACAATGTAAACTGGTACCTAGTGGAAGCTTATGAATGTCCATGGAGTAGGTAGCAGAAAGGTGGCAAAACATTATCTGTTAGGTGAGTTAGGCTGCCGCGAGGCCCCCCCAAGTGCGAGGCCTTAGGCAGCCGCCTAACTTGCCTAATTAGAGAGCCGCCTCTGCATAAAACCAATATAAAACCTCTGAATGTTCGGGCCAAAACCCTTATTACTTTTTCTGGACAAAAAACCTCAACTTTAACAAACTGAAAATCCTCAATCCTATAATTATTGATGTGGTTAGAGGCATGTTTAAGTTTAAGAAGCTGTTTTCCGAGGCACAGGGCATTACCAGCCTGGCTCCTCTGGGGGCCCTCACGATCGCTATTCCCGATTTGAATATTACTCTGTGGTCAGGGCCGTCTTTAATAGTGATTGTACCCTGCTGGGCAAGCATTTGCTTGGGCCCCCTGGACCCTGCCCCCTCTCCTGCATGCAATCCCGCCATCCATCGCGATGTTACCCCCCCACACACACACATATGCCATAATTGTTGTGCCATTCAGATGCCAGTAATATTGTGCCTTTCAGATGCCAGTAATATTGTGCCATTCAGAGCGCAGTATTATTGTGCAAGTCAGAGCCCAGTAATATTGTACCATTCAGAGCCCAGTAATATTGTGCCAGTCAGATGCCTGTAATAGTGCCATTCAGATCCCAGTAATATTGTGCCAGTCAGATGCCAGTAATATTGTGCCATTCAGATGCCTGTAATAGTGCCATTCAGAGCCCAGTAATATTGTGCCAGTCAGAGCCCAGGAATATTGTACCAGTCAGATACCAGGACTATTGTGCCAGTCAGAGCCCAGGAATATTGTGCCAGTCAGATGCCTGTAATATTGTGCCAGTCAGATGCCTGTAATATTATGCCAGTCAGATGCCTGTAATATTGTGCCAGTCAGATGCCTGTAATATTATGCCAGTCAGATGCCTGTAATAGTGTGCCAGTCAGATGCCTGTAATATTATGCCAGTCAGAGCCCAGGAATATTGTGCCAGTCAGATGCCTGTAATATTATGCCAGTCAGATGCCTGTAATATTGTGCCAGTCAGATGCCTGTAATATTGTGCCAGTCAGAGCCCAGGAATATTGTGCCAGTCAGATGCCTGTAATATTGTGCCAGTCAGATGCCTGTAATATTATGCCAGTCAGATGCCTGTAATATTGTGCCAGTCAGATGCCTGTAATATTATGCCAGTCAGATGCCTGTAATATTGTGCCAGTCAGATGCCTGTAATATTGTGCCAGTCAGAGCACAGGAATATTATGCCAGTCAGATGCCTGTAATATTTTGCCATTCAGATGCCAGTAATATTGTGCCAGTCAGATACCAGGAATATTGTGCCATTCAGATGCCTGTAATATTGTGCCAGTCAGATGCATGTAATATTGTGCCAGTCAGAGCCCAGTAATATTGTGCCAGTCAGATGCCTGTAATATTATGCCAGTCAGATGCCTGTAATACTGTGCCAGTCAGATGCCTGTAATATTGTGCCAGTCAGATGCATGTAATATTGTGCCAGTCAGATGCCTGTAATATTGTGCCAGTCAGATGCCTGTAATATTGTGCCAGTCAGAGCCCAGTAATATTGTGCCAGTCAGATGCATGTAATATTGTGCCAGTCAGAGCCAAGTAATATTGTGCCAGTCAGATGCCTGTAATATTATGCCAGTCAGATGCCTGTAATACTGTGCCAGTCAGATGCCTGTAATATTATGCCAGTCAGATGCCTGTAATATTGTGCCAGTCAGATGCCTGTAATATTATGCCAGTCAGATGCCTGTAATATTGTGCCAGTCAGATGCCTGTAATATTGTGCCAGTCAGAGCACAGGAATATCATGCCAGTCAGATGCCTGTAATATTGTGCCATTCAGATGCCAGTAATATTGTGCCAGTCAGGTACCAGGAATATTGTGCCATTCAGATGCCTGTAATATTGTGCCAGTCAGATGCATGTATTTTGTGCCAGTCAGAGCCCAGTAATATTGTGCCAGTCAGATGCCTGTAATATTATGCCAGTCAGATGCCTGTAATACTGTGCCAGTCAGATGCCTGTAATATTGTGCCAGTCAGATGCCTGTAATATTGTGCCAGTCAGATGCCTGTAATATTGTGCCAGTCAGAGCCCAGTAATATTGTGCCAGTCAGATGCATGTAATATTGTGCCAGTCAGAGCCCAGTAATATTGTGCCAGTCAGATGCCTGTAATATTATGCCAGTCAGATGCCTGTAATACTGTGCCAGTCAGATGCCTGTAATATTATGCCAGTCAGATGCCTGTAATAGTGTGCCAGTCAGATGCCTGTAATATTGTGCCAGTCAGATGCCAGTAATATTGTGCCAGTCAGATGCCTGTAATATTGTGCCAGTCAGATGCCTGTAATATTATGTCAGTCAGATGCCTGTAATATTATGCCAGTCAGATGCCTGTAATATTATGCCATTCAGATGAATGTAATATTGTGCCAGCCAGATGCCTGTAATATTATGCCATTCAGATGAATGTAATATTGTGCCAGCCAGATGCCTGTAATATTGTGCCAGTCAGATGCCTGTAATATTATGCCAGTCAGATGCCTGTAATATTATGTCAGTCAGATGCCTGTAATATTATGCCAGTCAGATGCCTGTAATATTATGCCAGTCATGTGCCTGTAATATTGTGCCAGTCAGATGAATGTAATATTGTGCCAGCCAGATGCCTGTAATATTGTGCCAGTCAGATGCCTGTAATATTGTCAGTCAGATGCCTGTAATATTGTGCCAGTCAGATGAATGTAATATTGTGCCAGCCAGATGCCTGTAATATTGTGCCAGTCAGATGCCTGTAATATTGTCAGTCAGATGCCTGTAATATTATGCCAGTCAGATGCCTGTAATATTATGTCAGTCAGATGCCTGTAATATTATGCCAGTCAGATGCTTGTAATATTATGCCAGTCAGATGCCTGTAATATTATGTCAGTCAGATGCCTGTAATATTATGCCAGTCAGATGCCTGTAATATTGTGCCAGTCAGATGCCTGTAATATTGTCAGTCAGATGCCTGTAATATTATGCCAGTCAGATGCCTGTAATATTATGTCAGTCAGATGCCTGTAATATTATGCCAGTCAGATGCCTGTAATATTATGCCAGTCAGATGCCTGTAATATTATGTCAGTCAGATACCTGTAATATTATGCCAGTCAGATGCCTGTAATATTGTGCCAGCCAGATGCCTGTAAACCCCCCCTTCCCTAGTACTTACATGAACCTGCTCCGTGTCCCCCGCCGGATGTCTCCTCCGTGCAGTCTTCCCTCTTGCACGGAGGAGGGAAACAGTCACCGGATGTGACGCGACGTCAAATAGGGCGGCAGTTTTTTTTGGTTTTTTTTCGGCCGTCGCATCCATCGGATGCGGCTTGCCGGAAAAAAGCGTTCACAAGAGCAATGCGCTGTGAACGCTGCAAGCAGGGGCTGGGGGCCCACGGGACAGCTGCCTTGGGGCTCCCCAGGAGTAACTGGGCCCAGGGCAGCTGCCCCGTTTGCCCCGCGTTAAAGACGGCCCTGTCTGTGGTCACTCTCAGGTATGCTAGAAATCTCTGATATAATGCTGGGTGGGAAAATCGCCTCCTTTGATACCTTACATGAGTCATCGAATTTACCTAGCTCTCAACTATTTAACTATTTTAGAATTAAAACCTATTTAGATGTTAATCCTCCGGTAGAGACATCCTCTTTGGATGAGTCCCTTCACCTCTGCAAGAGGTCGGGGGCGATGTCTAGATTGCGGTCTCTGCTGGAGGATTTATCGATAAATGAAAACCTAATCCTATAAATTATTGGAAACTAGACTTAGGGGATTCATTCCCTTTGGAAATTTGGAATCAGACATGCCATAATACCAGAGGTGCCTTACACGGTATTCATTTACACGAATCATTTTATAAGGTACTCTTTCGATGGTATTTTGTTCCATCTCGTCTTAATAAATTCTTCCCGGATTCCATAAATCTCTGTTGGAGATGTGGCAGAGGGGAGAGTACCCACCTCCATATTTGGTGGTCGTGTCATCGTCTGACCTCTATTAAATGTCAACTTTCACGGATACTAAATGCGATCTTTCAAAGAGATGCCTTATTAACGCCTGAAACCTTCTTATTCCATATGAATTTGGGCTCAGGTAAATCGTTTAAACAGATTTTTGCGATAAACCTACTCATGGGAGTAAAGCTTCTACTCGCTCGACTCTGGAGGAGTTAAGATCTCCCCAAATGGGCTGACATTAGTAAACAGGTTGAATTCCAGCTTACGGCCGAGACGGCCTTTTATCTCTTGAGGGGACTTGAGATTAAATTTCAAGAGATCTGGGCTCTGTGGGAGGCCACGAGGCCGACTCTCTTGGATTAGTTGGCTGCGAGTATAACGTGGGTGCGGGAGGAGGTGGGGCTGTCGTTGTAGATCCTGGCGGAATTGCTTTCTTTTCTTTTTTTTGTTTTGTGTGTTTTATGAATATCTGTTTTAAATGTTGAATAAAGAATGAATAATACTTATAAATTATATACAATGGATAAAATAGACACAAGGATGACCCATTAAACTGTTATACGACTTAAGTACAAATGTATGTAGGTGTCTCAGTGTCAAAAAAAAAAAAAAAAAAAATACCCAATATAAGTTATATTACCAATGTCGGACAATGGCGATAAAATACACAACCTGGCCAGGTATTCAAAGGCACAGGTACGCATTTCGGTACTCTGCATCAAGTCGGTATTGTCGTCCACACCAATATATTATTTTACTTTTTTTTTTCATTTGAGAGCAGCGATACATCCATTTTCTTTCTGTATTGAGTGTTATTGACCTGATTTGTACTTGTGTGTCATTTAAATGGTAAACACGCAGATTATTATGACATGTTGGTTGTAACTGTGTGTTTGGTTAGCCATGCTTTGGTTTTTAAATGAGATGTATAACACTGCCCAGAGCAGAAGAACAAGAAATAATGAGAATTGTCATTCTAAAGGCCATCAATCTGATTTGTAGGAATGCAATATTCAAGCTGTGAAAACAAAGCACATGTACGAATTCTCTTTTTTGCAAAACTAGTACAAGTAAAAACATAAAAATATTAATTCTTATTCATGCTAATTAGTCAAGGGCATAATTGGGAAGAGTTTCAAAAGGACAACATTCTAATTTACTATTTATTCTGAATTACTCCTTCCTTTGAAAAGTATACATGCAGAATGTCCATGTACTAATTCTAGAAAGGTCATCATTGGAAAGCAGCTGCATCATCTTGGCTCTGGGCACAGTACATGGTCAAAATGGTTCCTATTGGCCAACACTTTATATGTTTCCATATTTTAAACAGCTTTGTTTGCATGTTTACAAATAGGCATTTTATACTAAGGTTATTATCAACTTATAGTTACTCGATTGGGGTTCATAGAGTATAAGCATAAGCATTCTAAATGAGCAGGATGCTTTTTAAAATACAGTTATTTATGTGATGTTAACCCCTTTACACATATGGATATATATATATATACGTTGTGCAAAACATGGTCCTTGAGGACATGTGGACGTATTTATAAACGTCTTGTGTTTTAATGTAGTGTGCAACCTTTGAACGCAACACTACAGACCAGTAGTTAATGTTAGAGGCTGCCTTGTATTCCGTGGCAGACCTCTAAGCACAATTTAAGTGGCCCCCATATATACGATCACCGCAAAATGCGGAAAAAAAACCCACATTGATCATTTCCTATGCTTTGCCGGTGTTGCTATGATGCCTCGATGTAGAGGCATCATGTAGCACCGAAATTTACCCCCCTTCCATGGTATTGCGATCCTACAACATGGTGATCACTAGCAAAATATTGGAGGTGCATGCTCCTCTAACATGAGGCTTGCCGTTATATAGAAAAAGCTATGGAAGTGATAAGAGATCATTTCCGTTGCTCTGTTACTGTTGCTTGACAGCGCCTCAAGGCAGTCAGCAACATTACATTAAAGAGAAAAAAAAGGGAAACCCTAACCATAGGTCTACTAACCCGAAATCTAGGGTTAGGGTTACAATTGGGGTTAGAGTTACAGTTAGGGTTACAAATGAGTTAGGGTTAGAATTAGCGTTAGTGCAAGAGTTATATTTAGGATTTCGGGTAGATAAAGGGCTAGGGTTAAATTTAGGGTTGGGTCAATAGGTCACTGTACAAGAAAATGTCTATGAAACCAGAAACACTATTGGTCATTGCAGGGCCGATCTTAGGGTCATGGGCACCTGGGGGCAGATTTTCTTTTGGCACCCAAAGGTGGGCGTGGCTATATTAGGTAATTCCTCCTCTGTAGACATTTCTGTTCCTTACATGCCCATTTCATTATTGGGGAGAGTGGGAGGAGAGCACAAATTTTATTTTGATTTAAAGACCAACACAAACTTTTGTTTTAAATGAATATATTTATTTTGCCATATTACTTTGTAGTGGTTTTATTTATTTCTATGATGCTCAGCCAGCAACACAGGAGACTTTTTGCTGGCTAGCAGAATGAGTTTTCCCATGATGCCCAACCAGCCAAAACATCATTAGAAAAGAAGTACACAAGGAGCGATAAATAATATTCCACTCTTCTAACCATGTCAGTGGTTACCCCCATGACCGTCTCTCTCTCTCTCCCCATACCACATGTCTGTCTTTCTGTTCCCCATGGTGGTCTCTTGTTCTGCATGTCTCCATTTCTACTCCTATATCCCGATGTCTGTCTGTTTCTCTCTCCTCAAACCCCCCATGTATCTCTCCTGCCTGTCTCTATTGTATGTAAATCCCCATGTCTCTCTCTCCCTCCTCATAACCCCATTTGTATCTTTCTCCCCCCAATTACCCCATACCCTCTACGTGTCTCTTTGCTCCATGATCCCGATGTCTGTCTGTCTTCTCCATGCCTTCAACATGTCTGTCTCTCCCCATATCTTTCTCCTATACCTCATACCCACCATGTATTTGTCTCTTCCCATGTCCCTTTTCCATGCCAACTACTTACCTCATCTCAGAACTCAATTAGTGCTGCCTAGATATCCCCGCACATAGTAATGACTCTAAGCATTATGTTCCGACAGTCTAAGTCATCACTGTGCATGGAAAGAGCAGAAAGTGCTGACTGAGGTCTAAGGGGAAACATGGCGCTGATCTGCAGAGCTAGCTCTGAGAGGCAGCAAAGTAGCACATGGGCAGCCCATTTGCAGAGGTGTACCTAGGGTCTCTAACATATGCCACAGTATCACTTTGCCCAATAGTGCATGTTATTTTGCCCCACAGTAGATCCCATAGCATCACTTTGCCAATTAAACTAAGCCACAGTCAGGTACCAATTAACATGCCACAGTCACTTTGCCATTAACATGTGCAACAGCCAGTTTGCCCATTGAAAATGCCACAGTTTGCCCATTAATATGCCACTGTTAATTTGGCCATTAATATGCCACAGCCAGTTTGTTCATTATTCTACCATTCTTAGTTTGAGCATTAATATGCCACAGCCAATTTGCCCATTTATATGCCACATAGAGTTTTCCCATTTATTTACCAATGTTAGTTTGCCCATTAATAAGCCACTGTTATTTTGTCCATTCATCCGCAACGGTTAGTTTATGAAATAAAAGCATTATCTCATCTCCCGCCTTCTCCAGAACTCACCTTGCTGTTGCTCTCTAGTGTCCCCGGCCGTCTCCTCCGCACAGTCTTCCCTATAAGCACGCTGAGTGCAGGAAGCGGGAAATAGACCCCGGCTGTATGTGGACTGCTGCCCTCCGTGTGAGACAGTGAAGCGCGCAGCGGAACCATGTTGCACCCAGTGGGGCCCCAGTTAACCAGTAGGCCCTGGGCAAGAGCACACTTATACACAGTCACACACACATAGTTACACACTTAGTCACCCTTACACACATACATTTACACAGACAGCCTCAAACACACATATAAATACACACACACGGCGACCCTTACACACACTGTCACACACACATAAATACACACCTTTACACACTTAAACACAGGGTACACTTACACCGAGAATAACACATGCATTCTTATACACATTGACACAAGCACTTATACACACTGACACACACACACAATTGTACACATTGACACACACTTCCACACACACACAGACACTCTTTTTCTTTTCTTTTTTTAACCCCAACCCCCCCCCCCCCAAAAAAAAAAAACTTGTACTGTTGGTCCCCCTCCCTGCTTAATTACCTTTATGTGCAGGGAGGAGGACATTCTTGTGGTGTCTGCAGAGGCAGAACACTGGCATCTAGTTTCTAGATGCCAGTGTTCTCCCTCTGCAGACACCATCAAGAACTTCCTCCTCCCTGTGTAGCCAATCACAGAACGTGAAGGGGCGGACCTAGGGAGAGAGTTCCCTGCTGCAGCACCTTTCCTCCCATGCACCTGGGCTCGGTGCACCCTGTGCACCCGCCCAGCATCGGCCCTGGGTCATTGCCCTATATCTTGCAAAAAACAACAGAAAAACATGGAGAAATTTGAATTTCTAAACTCAGAACATAGAACTCAGTCACTAAGGGGTTAAAGGAAAATCTACATTAACTTGTACATGTGCGCCACAAGTTAGCTTAAGCCTGTATATTTAATACATTCTAAAGGGTCTTCTCAATAAATAAATTGCCCCCAGAATAAAAATAAATAATAGTCAACTCCCATAATTAAATAACTGCTTGCCCAAGGCCCCTGGGTGAATCAAATAATAATAATTATAAAATGCCCATTTCATGCTTAGCCCACCGCTGCATCAAAGTACTCCAATATTGGTGGGTCTACACTAAAATGCAATATATATATATATATATATATATATATATATATATATATATATATATATAAAATCCAAAGATCAGCACACTCACCTCAAAGCATTTAGGAGAAAAACTCTAAAGCTATAGGTTACAATAAAGCTACTTAAAAACACCTGTCTTACTAAGATAACAAAATTGGAGATTTAGTCACATATATGACCATTTTATGCTAAGCCCACCACTACGTCAAAGTACTCCAATATTGGTGGGTCCTAACACTAAATACTGTTGCTTATGGGGCTTAATCTCTTTATATGTAAATATAAATCTCCAATTTTGGTATCTTAGTAAGACAGGTGTTTTTAAGTAGCTTTATTGTAACCTATAGCTTTTAGAGTTTCTCTCCTACCTGCTTTGAGGTGAGTGCACTGATCTTTGGATTTTGTATAAATATTTGGTCTCAGCAGCACCCCTTATAATATATGCTAGTTTAGGTGAGTGCATTCCCTTTTGGATTTGTTTATATATATATATATATATATATATACATATATATATATATATATATATATAGATATATATAGATATATATATATAGGTATATAGATATATAAATAAAATTCAATCGGAATTAAAGATAACACACCCAGGCATCCCAGGCAATTCCAGACAGTATATCCACTAAGATTCCATGTTGTGACAGTAATTGGGTACATTCAGGTTAGTATGACTGCAGGCAGATAATGATAATAGGTTATAGATAACTGGCAGAAGTTATCAACTAAAGATTTTTTTTCACCTCTCACCTGCCAAAGGAATGACAAATACTCTACAAGCTCTTCTGATGGTGGTATAGTTAGAGGTTTAATAAAACATGTGATGTCTCCTGTCATATTTTATAGCCATAGTATAGTATGACCTCTTTGGCTGACCTTGGAACAATATGACCCCAGGCCTTAGCAAACAACCTTCTCCATATGCCGATCACTGTGCTGTTGGATGCATTGTACACTCTATACAGGTTCTGCATTGAGAATTGACTGTGGAGTGAAAAAATAAGGACAGCCTGATATACTTATCACACCAATTAACATCAAATATATTGCCAGTGTTTATGGCAAACTCCCAGTAGGACACATTATACAATTAACAGGAATACTGGGGGAGTGTAAAGTGTATGGAGGGGGGTTAATATTGCACACCGGCAATGCTGTGCAGTGCCAAGGGTAATCGCTGTTTCCCCATTTTGCATGGAAATTCCACAGCCTCTTTATATCCCGGCACTGAGCACCCTGTGGATTGTCGTCTGCAGATTCATTAGCTGGAGTAAGGATGTAAAAAGCAGAAGAGTGTAACATTTTAATTAGCCCTGAACAATAAACAGGCTTAATGAGCGGCATGAAAGTTCCCATGTGAGCACTGAGTGGTCTTAAGGAAGGGAGGGCCCATTACACACAGCCAATTTCATGCTGACTCTATGCACTACGAACCTCATTATTG
The DNA here is from genome assembly GCA_036172795.1 of Pelodytes ibericus. NCBI lineage: Eukaryota > Metazoa > Chordata > Amphibia > Anura > Pelodytidae > Pelodytes > Pelodytes ibericus. Next base: position 250,623,471 of record CM069857.1, on the reverse strand, counting down.
GCTATATATGTGGACACCTCAAACCTATGTGTGCCAGTTTATTGCTTCCTCTTCCGCACAGACAATCCCAATGACAATGAGCTACTGTAAAATAGCACAGACTTCAAAGGCAGGGGACATCTTTATGACACACCTGTCATGCAGAGGGCCTCTGTGACACAAACAAGGAGACCTAACATGTAGGAAGCGTCTGAAATACACACCTCTTAGAAGATTCAAGCGTATTTAATCCTACATGCATATGTCATGCTTTTTCTGTAATTATAGTTTTGGATGGACATATAATTGTGTGGACAGAACTAATAAAAACACACCTCAGAGGTGTAATGATCAAACACAACACACAAGCCTTAAACTGAGATTAATTTAATAGTCAAAGTTTATGACCAGTGGTGTATATATGACATGTGTCCATCTCTGATTGATTGCTCATTGTATAGTGAGAGAATGACCAGTGATCTGGTCATAGTGAAATGAAAAGTCTCATATTCTTGTGTGACTGTGTTTGACAACGTACAATTTTCATTCAAATTTAAAGTTCTTTGACTGCTCCTCTTTGATTCTCATACTTGACATATCCAATTACTTCACATGTGCATCATCTTCAGATTTATTCCCAGCTCCCATTTGCTAATCTGCAAATTCTCAAATTACTTTTTTTTAACATAAGACCAGCTTGTTGCTCATATTAAGTTTGTTTAGTTGTTTCTTCATAAAAACAGAATAAGGAATATTCCTCTCCCGAGTAGGTTACATCCTATATTGTTGGCTATTTCAGCTTTTATCCATTCTCGCTGAGAGATATCCCACATCCTTTTTTTTGCACCTAGAGGGATACCAGCCATACCACACTGAAGAGGCCACTGCAGAGGAGACCTGAAATTTGGTTCTGGACTGCCTTTATGGGTGTGCTGATATGCTAATGGAGAGGTTTCCTCTGTAATGGCACAAGCGAGCAAAAAACAGTGTTTCTCGCTTAGAGGGATCCCACATCTTTTTTTTGTCTTCAAATATGGAACATATTAAACATTCCCATTCTCCAAGATTATTTCCTCGGTCTCCCCCATCAGCTTCATCCAGTGATCATAATAACCTTCCCACTGTGACTTGCAAGTAAACTATCCTGCTTGATCCCATCACCTCCAGTTAACATATCAAGTTGTCAATCTGTAAACACATTTGTGGTGTTCTTATAACCTACTTTGCCAGATCATAATCCATCATTTGATTGCAAATAAGGCAACCCTAGCCCTTGTCACCACCTTTTTTGTGACTTCATCAGGGTATTGCAATATCTGTAGAATTTAGTCTCTTTATTTTATCACTTTATTTATCCGCAACTTCTGAATTATGTCCTAGACATAATTGGGATGATTTTGGAATCTATAAAGCCACCGTACGAAATTATACGTAAGTCAGCCTACACCCAATGCACAAAAGTGATATCACCCTCCACTTGTTAAATCAATATACAACAAACAAGTTATACTCCCCAGTAATGATGCAGCTTTCCAAAAAGTACTCCTCGAGTACTCTCCAATCGACAAGACAAAACAGCAAGGGAGCGCAAATCACTTAGAAGAGACAAAAAATCAATCTATCATAGTGTAATACAGTTTGATATGAATGGGAGTATTGGAGGAGTATATTGCACTCACAAACACTTGGTATAAAGCGCCATCAACAGATAAAAACGATCCTCATGTTCATAGTAGAAAACTCTTTAACCCCTTGCCGACAAAGGACGTGCCAGGCACGTCCTGGGAGAAACTCCCTTAACGACAAAGGACGTGCCTGGCACGTCCTGCGGAGAGTCAAGCGGTTTTCGCGATCAGCGATCGCGAAAACCGCTTTAACGGTGCTGGTCTATTGCCTCGATGTCGAAGCAATAGCCAGCACCGTAATTTCTATTCTGGAGCACCCACGATCGCCCCACGGAGCAATCGCTGGAGCCATATTGACGGAGCAGCAGGCTCCGTCAATATGGCTATGCCCTCTGCCGGTCTGAGCTTCGGAAGTGAAAGTAACTTCACTTCCGTCGCTCTGAATATGCTACTTGACTGCCCCTAGTGGTAGTTAAGTAGCATAGCAATGGAAAAAATGTAAAATAAATATTTAATTAATTAAAAACTGGTAATATAGTTAGATTAGCCTATAGGGTTAAAATTAAATAATTTTTAGCATAAGGGATAGGGTTAAAATTAAATTAAAATATATTAAGGGATAGCATAAGGGTTAGAGTTGGGGTTCAATTTCGTGTTAAGGGTAAATTTTAGGGTTGGGGTCAAAAGGTCAATATAGGAAAAAAACAAAAAGCACTATTTTTGGTTTTTGCCCCATAACTCGCAAAAAAACACCTAAAAATATGGAAACATGCATATTTCTGAACTCGGGACAACATTTAGAAACTATTTAGATAGGGTATTTTTTAATGATTGTATTTGTGTAAATTATATTTTAGGTCAAAGTTAGAAAAAGTGTTTTTTTTAAAAAATGTCATCATATTTTATGATTTTTTTGTAGTAAATTATAAGATATGATGAACATAATGGTATCTAATGAAAGCCCTTCTTATGACGATAAAAACAACATATAATTTCTGTGGGTACAGTATCTGAGAAAATAGAAAATTGCAGCTAAACCCAAACACCCCAGAAATGTCAAAACAGCCATTGTCACCAAGGGAAAGTCAAGGTGAAAATGTCTTGTCACTAAGGGGTTAATATATAGATTTACAAGCACACAGAAATGTGCAAATTAGCAGAAACAACAACAAGGTGGGGATCCTCACTCCACAACTCCAAGGCAAGTTCTGCAGGTGATGGTATGAAGACTCAATGCGTTTCACTGATGATGTCCAGCTTCCTTAGGAGACAAATATTAAAGTGTTCAAGTGCATCAATTCACCCGATGCCCACCGAAAGTTTTGAGCTACAACACGGAAGTGTAACAGACTCGCATGGGACTCTTTATACTGGATTTCTGATTCTCCTCTCTTGTGAACCCGAGTTCTATGAAAAGAGAGAAGGGATCACCATCCATGGTTGGCAAGTATGCCCTCCCTGAGTTGATTTACTGTACTCCTCAATTTGAAGGAGTTAGTTTTGTGAATGCATTATCCTAAAGCATTACCATTCTATCATTATTGTGTATCCACAGTTTTGGCAATTGAATCACACGAATGTATCACTATCTATACACAATGAATGTGTTTTAAATATTCTATTGATCATGTTTATGTTTATGCAAGTTCATTGCATATATTCAAATATTTCAAGTATCCATGCACTATGCGCTGTGGTTTAAATTTTCTGTATTTCATTTTTCAAAGTTTTTGTGTGCCTGTACTTGTTTGGGATTCTGCACACTAGACATGTGCATTCGTTTTCGTCCATTCGTCCGAAAAACGAATAACGAAAATGCTAAGCTAACGAAAGCGGAATGAATGGTTAATAAATGAAAATCATTCGTTCATTCGTCCATTCGTAGTACTATTGCATTCTATAAGCTGAAATAGAGTCGGTTTATGGAATACAATAGCATAGAACGACTTTCGGTTTATGGAATGCATGTAAGTCTATTGGCATTCTATAAACCGAACGTTCGGTTTATATAATAGCAATAGGATTACATGTATTACATAAGCCGACAGCCTATAAACCGAACGTTCGGTTTATAGGCTGTCGGCATTTCACTACACGGAGACAGAGTCTCCATTCATTATGAATGGAGACTTTGTCTCTGTGTAGTGAAATGGGCAAACTAATAACCAAACCAAGTGCTGTGGGTGCAATATAGGTGCATTGCTAGTGCTGTGGGTACTGTATGGTGCTGTGTTAAGTCCTTTAAGTGCAATGTGAGTGCAGAAAAAGGCAATAAAAACAAGGAATGCAATTTTTCAATAATAGTTTTATTACAAATACAAATAGTTGAGTATGATATGAAAATAGTTGCATATAATATTAAAAAGCTTACATTTACATACAGTTTTTTACAATATGACTTTAGAAAAATTGGGTTGAGGGCCCACCGCTAAACACTTTGCCCAGGGCCCACTAGGGTCTTACTTAGTAAATAGTTACAGCCAAAAGATTTATGAGTATGTTTATACACTACAAGGGTAGATAACATGCAGCAGGATTAACAATCACAAGAGTTAAAAATTCTCATCCCAAGAGAATGGAAACATTGTAGCAACTTCATCTGGCTCCAACCTAGGGCTCAACTAACAAGGCAGCTTAAAATGGGGGAAAGGGTTAAGCTGGACTTTGAATACATAATTAATAAATAAGTTAGTTAAAGAAAAATGTCTTAAAAACTTGCAGTCTCTAAATGTGTTGCCTTGAATAAGTTAGAGTAATAATTAAAACAATGACTAAATATTACTGTTGACTCCCCACTCCTCGTCTTCTCTTGTTTTTGAATGTTCTGTATGGTTACTTATTTAAATATTTCTTAGTGCATCTAATCAAATATTTATGCTCTTTTTTTTTACATATATGTATTATTTAATGATGTTGCTGGAACTTAAGAATTTGTGATGTGTCATTTTTTAACTATTATAAAAATAAAGCGAAAATGAAATAAAAAAAAGGGGAAAACAATCAGAATATGAATTCAGAGGTTGGTATTTGCAGGTAAAATTATATGATTCATAACTATAATGTACCTCAAACACACACATTGTTACATACTGGAAATACAAATCTCTACGTTATTAAGAAGAAGATGTTACTAATCAGCAGGAATAGAATATTCCTAGCCCAATCAACATTATGAATATGAGAAAGCACAGTAGCAATCGGATATATTTTTTAGCTTGGGCTTATAGAAATAAGATTGTCTGAACACTTAGCCTACAAGCCATACATATCCTGTTACATGTCCCTTCTGGTGCTTACAAGAGGACCAGTCTGGCTTTCTGGGTAGCAGCATTGTTATTGTGTGGTTTCTGCCTTGCAAATGCACATAAGAGCTGATGCATTTGTTGGTGACAGTTAGTGGTTGCATACTCACAGTCGACTTGATGCTAACATTTTCGGAATTACTCACGGTAAGTCTCCTTGCTACTAGGGTTGCCATCTTTTCTTTGCTCCGTCAATCTGGCTATGCCCTCTGGCGGTCTGAGCTTCGAAAGTGAAAGTAACTTCACTTCCGTGGCTCTGAATATACTACTTGACTGCCCCTAGTGGTAGTTAAGTAGCATAGCAAGGGAAACAATTGAAAATAAATATTTAATTAACTAAAAACTGGTTATATAGTTAGATTAGCCTATAGGGTTAAAATTAAATAATTTTTAGCATAAGGGATAGGGTTAAAATTAAATTAAAATTAAAATATATTAAGGGATAGCATAAGGGTTAGAGCTGGGGTTACATTTAGTGTTAAGGTTAAATTTTGGGTTCGGGTTGGGGTCAAAAGGTCAATATAGGAAAAAAACCAAAAACACTATTTTTGGTTTATGCCCCATAACTCGCAAAAAAATACCGAAAAATATGGAAACATGCATATTTCTGAACTCGGGACAACATTTAGAAACTATTTAGATGGGGTCTTTTTTAATAATTGTATTTGTCTAAATTATATTTTAGGTCAAAGTTAGAAAAAGTGTTTTTTTTTTAAATTTTTCATCTTATTTTATGATTTTTTTTGTAGTAAATTATAAGATATGATGAACATAATGGTATCTAATGAAAGCCCTTCTTATGACGATAAAAACAACATAACATTTGTGTGGGTACAGTATCTGAGAAAAAAGAAAATTGCAGCTAAACACAAACACCCCAGAAATGTCAAAACAGCCATTGTCACCAAGGGAAAGTCAAGATGAAAATGTCTTGTCACCAGGGGCGTAGCGTGGGGGGTGCAGGGGGGGCCGGCCGCACCGGGCGCAATATCTGGGGGGGCGCACTAGCCCTATGCGGCCGCGCGGCCGCAGCCACAACCGCGCGATACTTCCTGTCAGCCGCCGGATGTGAGCGGCAAATGACAGCGTGACGTCACATCCGGCGGCTGCGCGGCGGAGGCTCTTCTGAAACTGCATCACGGCCTTTCTTCCCTGAGCTGTTGGAAGTGGAATTTGTAAAGGTAAGAATAAAGGGGCTTGGGGGACCTATTGTATTATGTATTGAGGAGGGGGTCATTAATGTATTGGAGAGGGGGAGGGGGGGGTCATTAATGTATGGGGGAGGGGGTCATTAATGTATGGGGGAGGGGAGGGGGGTCATTAATGTATGGGGGAGGGAGGTCATTAATGTATGGGGGAGGGGAGGGGGGGTCATTAATGTATGGGGGAGGGGGGGTCATTAATGTATGGGGAGGGGGGTCATTAATGTATGGGGGATGGGAGGGGGGGTCATTAATGTATGGGGAGGGGAGAGGGGTTAATTAATGTATGGGGGAGGGGAGGGGGGTTTATTAAATGTATGGGGGAGGGGGGTTTATTAGATGTATGGGGGAGGGGGATTCATTCAATGTATGGGGGAGGGGAGGGGGGTCATTTAATGTATGCGGGAGGGGAGGGGGGTCATTTAATGTATGGGGAGGGGGTCATGTAATGTATGGGGGAGGGGAGGGGGGTCATTTAATGTATGGGGAGGGGAGGGTCAGTAATGTATGGGGAGGGGGGGAAGTAATGTATGGGGGAGGGAGGGAAGTAATGTATGGGGAGGGGGGGGAAGTAATGTATGGGGGAGGGAGGGAAGTAATGTATGGGGGAGGGGGGCAGTAATGTATTGGGGACGGGGGGGGCAGTAATGTATTGGGGACGGGGGGCAGTAATGTATTGGGGAAGGGAAGAAGGGGGGCAGTAATGTATTGGGGAAGGGAAGAAGGGAGACAGTAATGTATTGGGGAAGGGAAGAAGGGAGGCAGTAATGTATTGGGGACGGGAAGAAGGGAGGCAGTAATGTATTGGGGACGGGAAGAAGGGAGGCAGTAATGTATTGGGGAAGGGAAGAAGGGGGGCAGTAATGTATTGGGGAAGGGAAGAAGGGGGGCAGTAATGTATTGGGGAAGGGAAGAAGGGGGGCAGTAATGTATTAGGGGATGGGGTCAACTGTGTATTAGGGGAGGGAGGGGTCAGCAGTGTATTAGGGGGAGGGGGGTCAGCAGTGTATTGGGGGAAGAGGGGGGGATGGGAAAGATCTGACTTGGGAATTTGAGATGAGGCAATGATTATATTTTTTACATTTGTGGCCTAATGAATAATCTATATATATGTGTGTATGTAGAAGGAAATGTAAATAGGTGGGGCTACAGGGGTGAGGGAATTATATTTGTAATATATTTATTAGGAACTGTGGAGGGAAGGGGGTTGGATGAGAGCATTAAATATCATAGCATTAAATATTATATTTATGGGGTAGGAACTGTATTATATATTTTTGGTTTAGTGCAGGGGTAGGTAACCTTTGACACTCCCTTTGTTTTTTGACTACATCTCCATTAAGGCTTGCAAAGCATCATGGGAGGTGTAGTCCACAACATCTGGAGTGGCAAAGGATGTCTACTCCTGGTTTAAAGCATAGGTGTATAACCATTTGGCTTCCCCAGGCCAAAATAACCCCTTAAACTCTTAAAGGATCACTATAGTGTCAGGAAAACAAAGTCCCACTCCCGTGGCGCTGAAGGGGTTAAATTCCCTTCAGTTACTTACCTTAATCCAGCGCCAGGCTCCCTCGGTGCTGGTGACCTCTCCTCCCTGTCTGACGTCAGCTCCCCGTCCGACGTCACTGGAGCTGAATGCGCATAGCTGCGCGCGCATTCAAAGTGTCCATAGGAAAGCATTTCTCAATGCTTTCCTATGGACACTCTGCGCGATGGAGGCGAAATGTGCCTCCAGGCTCCAGCGTCGCAGATGCGCCTCTAGTGTCTGTCCGGAAGACAGCCACTAGAGGCTGCCTTAACCGCAAATGTAAACGTAGCAGTTTCTATATGACGACATATAATAGCATGGCCCATGCTAGGTTACTACATGTGTATATTTGTATTCATAGACCTGCTGAAAATGTGGAGAATGTGTGTAATGCATGTTCGCACTCAATAAAGTGTTGGAAAATAAACTTGTATTTAGATGCATTTTACTTTAATTACATAAGTATTTTCATAACAAACAATACATGTGCTTGGGGGGTAAGGGTTTCTTTAACTAATCTAGTAGAAGAGACTCGAGTGCTAAAATCCACGGGTTAGGGGGCGCAAATTACTTGCCTTGCCCCGGGTGCTGACAACCCACGCTACGCCACTGCTTGTCACTAAGGGGTTAAACTGGCATGTTATATTAAAAGTGCATACCAGTTTCTAATCATGACATTTTTTCTTGTGCTTCTCTGTAAGAAGCATAAGTAAAAAAAATAAATAAAAAAGGTTTAGTTTGCCTTTACAATTTTTGGCTAGACATTTCCAACATTGCACCCAATAATATATGACATGAGACTAGGGTAGATAGCATGTCTGGCTAGAGTGCCATATAAGAAAGTACAATTAACCCCTTCACAACCAATGGTGCTTTGGTCCTTAGCGACCAAAGCACCATCCGCGTCTTTTTGTTCCTGGGTGGGAACATCCAGGCAGGGACCAGATCAGGGTCTCTAAAGACCCTGTCGGTCTCTGCCGACATCCTGCGATACTTCACCGTGATGTCTGAAATGTAGCGGACACTCGGTTTGAGTGGCCTCATGTGACACTGGGGATCCCACTTCAAGTCCCTGCAGCGAGTTCCCCAGTACAGCTCATAGCAGGGACCCCCGAGGAGCTGTTACCTGCAGCACGGTCTATGCCGTCCTGCAGGCTTTTACTGTAAAATAGAGCCGACACTCACATTGAGGCCACTCAAAGTCCCTGCATCGGGGGCCGCACACAGCTCATCGTGGGGGCCGCAATGAGCTGTTTAATGTAGGACGTTCCATGCTGCCCTACAAGCCTCTAGGCACTAAAAACGGAACGTCCTACAGTCTAGAAGGGGTTAATAAGGATTTTCTTTTTTGGTTAGCTGGGATGCTAGTAGAAGGATGGGTGTACACAACATGTTCCACATGGGTTGTCAGCTTACAGTGTGGTTATTAGCCATGTGCTGACCTCTGGACCCATCTGATTGTCATCCACAACCACTTCAGGAAACATTGCCTCTTCAGCAGCCACAGCACCATCCCCTGCTTTAGGCAAGAGATGTCTGCTTAAGAGAAAGATATTTAGGGCTTGCATTACAAAACACAAACTTTTATTTAACTGGGGCTAGCAATAGGTGTGGTTGTGAATCTCCCTCCTTTTTATGTTTATCCTGATTGGGTTCTGTGCATCATGTGTACTTTGATCTAATTGCTGGCATCCCATGAATGTATTGGAGTGTGTATTGCAGCATTCAGAACACTCTGGCCCCTGTGAAGGTATGCTAATGAATTCATCTGTTTCCATGTAATATATGTTATTTGCATTGATTTTCCCGTGCATCTAGCTATTTCAATTGAATTTGCATACATTTTCCTTGTTATTCCAGAGGTGATGGTTTGTGATTATGAATGATCATAATCACACATAATAGTACATGGCTACCCCTTCCCCTTTCATTGTAGTAACACATTGGTGTCTTTTGATGCGTAGCACTTTTTTCATGTGCTTTTTTGACATGGTTATAGTTCCATATATGTGCAAGTATTATCTTTCAGCATGGTTATCATGGCCACTTCTCAACTTTTAGAGCTTTGCCAAGATCTTCCCTTTTGTACATAATTTACTTTGTTTGTAGAAATAATGTGATGACTAGTGTTTTATAGACTGGGGCTGGATTAAAATTCTTACTCAATGTTGATATTTATAAATATTATAGTCCATTGCGAGGAGCTACTTTTTTACCAGGAAGAATACATTGAGATTTCTCTCATTTTCAAGTATACAAGTAACAAAAGACAGCAACCAGCACTCACCAACAACGTGGATTTTATTCAAGAATGTCCTGGGACCAAGTCCAGAACGGTATTACAACAGTAGATACATACATATATTTGGGAAGAGAACACACAGGGTGAGAAAACAACAACAACATGTACAATGCATGTGAAATAGCCTCCCTGATTCCACCAAATCACCCTCTAGTCTAAAATCCCTGCAAATGAGTGTTTCCCGAATTCTAAAAACAGAATGTAAGGGAGGGCATATAAACACAGTGGATTGTACAGTGTCAAGTTTACTGAGATGAATCTGCGGTGCAGAATCATATACCACATCTCGATAGATCGGCATTAACATTTGCTGCAGAATACGTTTCCTTACTGTGGAATCTAGGTTTGATTTGTTCCTATATAGAGAGCAAATCCAAGGATACAGCTTTGACTCAAGCTCATCAATATGAAGACCAAAAGAAAAGTTGGGATCTACCACATACCGAGATACTTATATGAATGTACCTGGGTCAGGTTATAACTGGATTTGGTCTTGATGTTTATTTGAGGATTGTTTAATTTAAGTAGATTAGCTGTTCTCCCTAGCAACATGGGCACAGTTTTTTCAATGTTGAGGAATAGTTTGCTGCTAGCTATCCAACTTTCAACTTTAGAAAACTGGCCCTGTAGCACAGATTCCACTTGTGATCGTTTAGTACTACTCGTATAAATGACAGTATCATCATCATACATATGCACATGTGCCAGGTCATACACTGAGGGGTAGATCATCATAAATAGCGAGAAGAGCAGTATGGTACTTTGTAAACAAAAAATAATGTCGGGTATGCGTACTCAATATTCAAACTAATGCAATGTGTTCACTAGTAATCATACTAACTTTAACTGTAGATATTGCCCATAACAGTGTATATTTATGTCCCTGGAGTGTTGAAGGAACTGATTTTGGATATGATTTCTATTAGTGCCCTACTCCTCAGATTTTGAATAAGTCTGTCTAGTTTGCAGCCTCCCATATTATTTGTAGGTTGTACAGCAGTACAGCGTTTAATGTGCTTTATAAATAAGTGCATAACTTGTCTATTATTATAATTTATAAATACATTTTATTTTAACTTCTGTTTCTTTGCTACTCACTTTAACAGAAGATGTATTTGTAATACATCATTAAGTGCTATTCGGCTCACAGAAAATAATACATCTTAATTATTACTGTAATTTGATGTCCTCTCTATAGATGGCAGCATTACTCAGCTCTGGTGATTGGAGAATTTTCGTGTTGAGAGAGTCCATGTTCTGAAGTGTTTGTTGCTTAACACAGACTGATTCTTCTTTTTCTTTTCTGCTGAATGCGGGGGTCTCTCGCTGCTAACACAGAGAGAGAGACCCTCATTTTTGCATGGGATCAGCAGCGGGGACCTAACAGAGAGAGTCAGTCGCTGAACAGACAGCTGCATGCTTCGTATGGAAGCATGGCAGCTGGCGGTCAGAGGAAAAACTGGCGTGTACTATCAAAAGTATACTCCAGTTTATCCTCACACTAGGAGCAACTAACCTTTCACTTGTGCTTTTATATTAGAAACATACATGAAAAATAATGTTTAATGTTCCTTTAACAGCATTGAACATTTATATGTTTTCTAATTTGAAGAGCGGAAGAATATTATATACTGTACTGATTTGAATCTTTTCTCTTACAGACTTGTTTTATGCACTTACTTGTTGGTGGTGTGTATAAATACCAGACTTGTTTACAGAGTGTTATTTTTATGTTATTTGTAGGAAATTTGGGGAATGGGCATAGATTTATATATATATCAACATTTGTTTTAGATGAGACCTTTACTGGTGCAGATGGGCTTCAAATACAAATATTATGCATACACTGCTCCAGATGGGCTTCATATACAAATATTATGGATACACTGCTCCAGATGGGCTTCATATACAAATATTATGCATACACTGCTCCAGATGGGCTTCATATACAAACATTGGGAAACCAATTTCCCTCCCCCCCGCCCCCCCTCCCCGAGAAGAGGGGAGAAAAAATCATAAGATCCCCCCTCACCATCGCTCTGCCTGCCAGGCTGCACGGGGTGCCAAACAGGCAGCACAGAGAAACCTCAGTGCCGTGTGACACGAAGTGCCGACAGTTACGTGACCGGCGTGCTGACATCATACAAGCCCCGGGTCACATGACTTGTCGGCCCAACCGCCTGGAAGCCAAACAGGCAGCATGGAGGAGACCATGCTGCCTGCCACTAGCCACCAGGGAAAAAGGTAAGTGCGGGGAGATGGGAGGATTTGGGCAAATTGGCTGGGGCATATTAAATGGCAAATAACACTGGCATATTATTGGGCAAATTGGCAGGGGCATATTAAATGGCAAATAAAACTGGCATATTATTGGGCAAATTGGCTGGAGCATATTAAATGGCAACTAACACTGACATATTATTGGGCAAATTGGCTGGGGCATATTAAATGGCAAATAGCACTGGCATATTATTGGGAAAATTAGCAGGGGCATATTAAATGGCAAATAACACTGGCATATTATTGGGCAAATTGGCTGTAGCTTATTAATGGCAAATAATACTGGCATATTATTGGGCAAATTGGCAGGGCATATTAATGGCAAATAATACGGGCATATTATTGGGAAAATTGGCTGGGGAATATTAATGGCAAATAATATTGGCAATGTGTATGTAATGGGGTGATGGAGGCATGTAAATGGGGTGATAGGGCATGTCCTTGGTGTGCAACGTGGGTTATGGGTCATGTCGTGGGTGTGCATCGTGGGTAGAGGGGGTGCCACGGGGGGGGAGAGGAGAGAACACGGGGGAGAGAGGAGAGAACACTGATAGGGGAAGAGAGAGGAAAGAACACTGATGGGAGGGGAGAGAGGAGAGAACACTGATGGGGAGAGAGGAGAGAACACATATGGGGGAGAAGAGAGAACACTGAAGGGAGGAGAAGAGAGAACACTGATGGGTGGGGGAGAGAGGAGAGAACACAGACGGAGGAGAGGAGGAAAAGAGACAGCTATTGGGAAGAGGAGAGGCACATACATGTTTAGAGAGACAAAGAGACAGTCATAGGAGGTAGAGAATAGAGAGAGACATGGGAAGGGAGAGGAGACAGACAGACATGGGAAGGGAGAGGAGAGAGACATAAATGGGAAGGGAGAAGAGAGAGACATAAATGGGATGGTAGAGGAAAGACAGACAGACATGGGATGGCATAGGAGAGACAGACAGACATGGAATGGCAGAGTAGAGACAGACAGATATGGGATGGCAGAGTAGAGACAGACAGACATGGGAGAGGAGAGACAGACATGGGAGAGGAGAGACAGACAGACATGGGATGGGAGAGGAGAGACAGAGAGATGGGAAATGAGAGGAGAGACAGACGGACATGGGAAAGAAGAGGATACATTGACGGACATGGAAAGGAAGAGGAGAGAAACGGACATGGAAGGAAGAGAGACAGAAGGACATGAGAGAGAGGAAAAGACAGACGGATATGGGAGAGAGGAAAAGACAGACGGATATGGGAGAGAGGAAAAGACAGACGGACATGGGAGAGAAAAAAAGACAGACGGACATGTGCCCCTCCCGAGATCAGACTCTGGATCCGCCCCTGGAGCACATGATAATCAAATTCTTGTGACTTCCAAAGTGGGACTCCAAAACTGCACATCAGATTTTAAACGTTTTCATTCAATAAGTATACCTTTTCAGCTTTATTCGGCCATGCTGGAGTTTTGTTAATAAACTCAACCGAATTCACAGCTGCCGTCTGTCTCGCGGATGTATTTCTGGGGTTTGTGTGCTGTCTGTTCGGAGCCATGCTCGGTGTACGCTGCACACCTAGCACATATGGAGCATCCGCCACTGCTTGTAACACATTTAATGCATGTCTACTAAGCCTTGGAAAGCCCGTGGCAAAATATTTAAGTGGGCCATGGTGCAACTTCACCAGTCCTCCAGTTATCACCGGCAATATACACAGGCTTTTCTCTCCCTGTTCACCTTGCCAGCCCTCACCTGTACCTGGGTGGTATCATTTGTGTTTTGCATATATTTTTAATAATTTGAAGTGGACATACAGCACTTATTTTTCTTTGTGTGTATTTGTCTATGTTACTCCGTGAGGCAAGGGGAACTGATATCAGTCATAATAGACGGAAGTGTCGGGCAGCATGGAGGATGTCTGCACGTATCGTGCAGACATCCCCCAGCTGCCCGTTCTCCTGGTGGCTAGCGGGGCAGCAGAGGATGTCTGCGCGATGCGGCTTCATCATAGAAGTCCCGGCAGTCGTGCCGGGCGGCAGCAGGGGGAGTCTGCGCACCCCAGACTGTTAGAGAGGGGGATCACCCATCGATTTGAGGTCAGATTATAAGACAACCTAGAGCATTTGCTCTGAAAAAAACCTTGTCTTATATTCGAGCAAATACAGTACATTTCCATTTCCCTGCCAGGTAGATACCTGGGGATAAGAAAAGCTTGCAGCAGAATGGTCCCCTGAGAACAGTAGGGGACCATGACTAGACGAGCCAGAGAAAAAAACCTGTTATGTACAGTTAACTATGTGATGTAAGCTATGAACCTATGATAGCCTTCAAAGAGAGCAACAGCACAGGTCTAATTTTGGTCAAAGATATATTATTGCTTCTAGGTATTTCCTGAGATTATAAATGTAATTAGCTTGTAAGTTATCATCTATGTAATGATTTACATTCATGCATGTTAAGATCTATAAGTGTTTATGTGCAAGAAATAATCTTACTACTGTCTAGAATGATGCTTTAGTGAATAGATCAATAAATAATATTGGATTTGGATATCACACAACCCAGCTTTCTGTTGACCTATAATGAGGCTGCAGAAGCTTTTTAAATTGATGTCAAATGGTTTAAGCTAATTGGAAAATAATGAATATAGAAAATAAATCTTTTACGTTTTAGCGAAATTGTTACTATAACTATTATTATCATCTCAAATAGAAACAGATAATGCATGATGTAGATGCTTGCAATACAGGAGAAATAGGCAACAGGTGAAAAAAACGGCATAGGGAGATCCATTGGCAGAACTGTACATTTTGGGGCACTGGTTCATCGCTCTGTCAATGGGAAAACACATTGGGCTCTACTCAGTTACACTGCATTTGCACCTGTTTGGTAAGCATCATTCTACACATGTATATTATTTGTGCCTGTGACTAGCTTAGAGCACCAACATTTTTCTATTCTCTGCTTGCATTTAGGGGAGTTTGTTGGCTCACTTTGTTTGGATTTTGCTTGCTGTCCAGGGGTTAATTGGGAGGAGGCTTAAGTGCACCTCCCACAGCACATTAAAAAGGTTTTGGTAGTATTATAGACAGCTTTTTGTGCCCCCTATATAGTAGATAAGGTTAGGCCTATTGAGAGTATGCCTTGATGTGGTGGATGAGCTTAATTAGAATAGCAAGATCAGTGGGTATCATTAACCCTCAACCCATGTACGTCATGTGCCTTTGTAAGTCAGACGGTGTTGCCGTGACACCTCCATGAGGAGGCTCTTTTGAGCGAAAGTATGTGCTCCACTGGAAGAGCAGTACCATACCAGAAATGGCACTGAAAAACCCCTTCCCCCAACTTGTCCATGCTGCTGTGTGGTGAAAGTGTTAGGGGTGTTGGGTTTAGGGGTTAGGGGTTAGAGATTCAATTAACTTTGGGAGTTGACTCAGCTCTTCATTCTCATTAGGTAGATAAAATGAGTACCATTAGATGGGGTTATAGAAAGATCCTCAGGATGTATCTGAAAATGTGGGACTATCTCAATGTACCCATACTGGTCAAATACTTTGCTCTTATTATTATTAAAGCTTCTTGGTTTGTGAATCTGACCAAAGTAACAACTTGAATGAAAGGTGGAAAGAATAAAAAAAAATGATGAAATGGTCTATACATTGTGTTAGCAGAATTGAAATACATTCAATGGGAAATGTGTAATGTACATATTAAACCACTGGTGATGTCATAAACAGGAGACACCACTGACAAACTGAAATATGTTTCTCTTAATTTATGCATTTGCGTGGAATTAAGTTAACACAAAATATAGGTCATTTTTGATATTTTATTATGCTCCACATTCACAGTATGAACAATGTTTAGTGGACAAACTCCCTTTACTGGAAATTCAACATTGGAAACAAGGGGGTCTATTCAGTGGTGTATCTTGATTTTGTGCTGCCCTAGGCAGACAAAATCCGGGCACCCCCCTACCCAAGCTATACACCCACGTTACACACCTAAGACATGCCCCATCATTCAGACTCACATCAAGCTCACACTCCCATCACACTCAGTCACACACTCCTACTCCCATCACGCACACTCTGACTCCCATCACACTCAGTCACACACTCCTACTCCCATCATGCACACTCTGACTCCCATCACACTCAGTCACACACACTGTCTCCCATCACACTCAGTCACACACACTGTCTCCCATCACACTCAGTCACACACACTGTCTCCTATCACACACACTCTGACTCCCATCACACTCAGTCACACACACTGTCTCCCATCACACACACTCTGACTCCCATCACACTCAGTCACACACACTGTCTCCCATCACACACACTCTGACTCCCATCACACTCAGTCACACACACTGTCTCCCATCACACACACTCTGACTCCCATCATACTCAGTCACACACACTGTCTCCCATCACACACACTCTGACTCCCATCACACTCAGTCTCTCTCACACACACACACACACACACACACACATCCCATCAGCACTTACCTTTCCCTGGTGGCAGGCAGCATGGTCCCTCCATGCTGCCTGTTCGGCTTCCCGGCGATTGTGCCGACAGGTCACGTGACCGGGCGCGCGTATGACGTCAGCGCGCCCGTCACGTGACTGCCGGCACTTCCGTGTCGGCACACTGCACGGGGAGCCGAACAGGCAGCACGGAGGTTTCTCTGTGCTGCCTGTTCGGCTCCCCGTGCAGCCTGGCAGGCAGAGCGATGGTGAGGGGGGATCTTCCGATCCCCTCTCACCTCCGTCTCTGCCTGCAAGTGCGGTGGGGTTTCTTTTTTTTTTTAAAGGGCCAGATTTTTTTTTTTTTTTTTTTTCCAGTGCTGGGGGGCGCTGCCGCCCCCCAAAATTTGCCGCCATAGGCATCCGCCTAGGATGCCTCGCGGTAAATACAGCACTGGGTCTATTCACTAACAGGTGAGTTGTTGGTGCAATACATATTGCATCTCACCTACTCCACTATTCATTTTGCATTCAGAGACAAACCTGCAAGAAGAACACAGTTGGCCCTATGTGATGCATTGTTAGAAAAAAAAGTGAGTTTTCACAGATTTAAATATGCATTTTGCATGATCAGCTGTGCTCTTCTAGCAAGAGAAATTCACCAAATTTGACCCTGCATAGTTAATCCTCATCTCAACTCTCCTACAACTCCCTTGTACCTAAACTTTTTGTGAATATACCTCTCTGGGGTGATTGAAACTGTGATATTGGCAAATAAATGCTTCACTGAGAACATACTGAGTGTACAGTGCCTTACTTTAATGCATACAGTGTACATACATAATGTTGATTCCTATTTATAGATGATTGCATGATAAAATGTTTGTGAACTAGCACTCATAGTTTAAATGGAATCCATTGTGCCTTGTTCTCTCTGCCTCTCTTGCTCGCTTGCTGTCAGCGTTTAGGTAGCTTCTGTTTTTTTCCCTTCTCGTGCCTACCTTTTCCACATTTTTTTTTCTTCAAATTTTAACTGTTATAAATCTGGACATAATCCAAGTGTCAGAACTGTACTGCTTGATGATTTACAGCACCCTCCAAACCATGCCAAGAAATGTCTGTTCTCTAGCAAGCTTAACAATACAAGTCTTTGGCAGAGTAAGTTGAAGTTCTGTCAATATTGGTAGAGCAACGGGTGCTTCAGGGCAAGACTGAAGTGTCTCAGAGATACATGAAGAAAGGTCAGCTCTCGATTACTAGCGAGTGTGGAACAGTATAAAGTACCAGCCAAGATGTAGACTGAGGATGAATGAGGCTGCTTTAGGATTAAAATGATTGTTGTGTTTTTTTTAATTGTCACTTTGTAGACTTGATTCCTACATTACACTGGGCTCATAAATCTTTCATTGTATGTTATTACATTTTTCCGTCCACCTTCTCAATAATACTCAAGCTTCTACTACTCATCAAGTAGGGGGCTGGGGAAGCCCCAGGTAAATTCAATAAAGCATATTTCTTTTTCCTGGTAATAATCCAGCTGAGAAAAATGAGGCTTGCAGCTACTAGTGCAGAAACATGTAAGGATCTTGCACCACGTCCAAGAACTTAAGCAAAATAGTTTTGGCAATATTTCCATAAGAGCGTCAGAACATAGAGAGGAGGCATTCTGGTGCATTGTGTGAGAGTAGCAAGCCTGAGAAAGGGTTGGTATCCTTTGGGATCGTTTGGCATTCATGCTGGTCATAGGGTAGTGTATCTTCCACAAGGCAAACAAGGCACTCGCCTAGGGCGGCACTTTGCCCAGAAGGCGGCACTTTGCCAGAGGGTGTTAAAGCATACTTATGGTGCTTCAAACATTTTTGCTCCCTCCCCCACCGTTCATCAAGCTTTAGCTCCTTCCAATGAATCAGGGTGATGGTTGCATGTAATGGATGTGGTAGGGGTATGTAATGAGGGTGATGGTGGCATGTAATGGGCGTGATGGGGCATTTAGTGTGTATGCAATGTGGGTGATAGGGGCATGTAATTGGGTAATTTGGACATTAAATGTGTGTGCAATGTGGGTGATAGGGCATGTAATGGGGTGATGGGGCATGTTGTGGGTCTGCAATGTGGGTGATAGGGCATGTAATGGGGTGATGGGGCATGTTGTGGGTCTGCAATGTGGGTGATGGGACATGTCATGGGGTGATGGGGCATGTCGTTGGTGTGCAACGTTGGTGATGGGGCATATTGTAGGTGTGCAACGTGGGGGGGGGGGGGGGGGTGCCAGAATATAGGCAGCACAAAACCAAGATACACCACTGCATAGGGTACTTCACTTTATCTCGCTTTACTTTTTCTTTTCATAACAGGAGTAGAGATGGGAAAACCTGGAAAAGTTGGGAAAAACAAATGGTTTTCCCCGTTTTTTTCCCAAAGCCGTCTTGTCAGTCAAATTAAAAAAAATATGGAGTGTGGAATATGTTCTTTTACAGTGATACATAATATGTTTATGACATGGTACACAAACTATATAACATGAAGACCTTCCTGAAAGACTTCTGTGACTTTATGTAAAGTCTCAAATCATTGCAAGTTCTCTCACTTGAAGACAATCAAATCCTGGAATACAATTCAAATACTGAGCATGCAATTCTCAAATGAGAGCAATATGCATTTCTGTCTCTAGGGGAGCGCCAGGGGAAAAGGTTTCAGTTTAGTTTTGTTGTGGCCGGGCTCCATCTTGTTTCTGTCCACTCAGTTAACTCTTAATTAACAGGTAATAGGTAATTTTTTTTTCATGTATAGTTGAAACGTTCTTCACATAAACATACCTTGTTCCATTTGTAACAAAAAACTAAATTTTAAAAGCAAATTAATTTATTATTTACTGAATAAATGGTACTTTCATTTCAAGCATAATAATTTTATATAAACTGCATTTAATTTTCCGAGTGTAACAAAATAATTTTCAGCTTGTATAGCAACTCCTTTTTTCCCCGTGGTAATTAGGAGCTCAACTGCCTGTCCTAATACTGTGACCTCAACCCGGGAGCACTAAAAGTGAGTTGCAGGTAGGTTCAGTTGAGATGAATATTTCTTCTTAAAATCTGAACTATGTATTTTGCATGAACAAAGTGAGTTTTTCCTGGCAGAAGAGCAAAGTTGGCAATTGCACACTGGCTGTGACAATGAAGATATACAATAACCTAATGCAGTTTGATATCTACCAACCTATACACATACCCTTTGCACAAATTACATCAGGAGGAGGAGAGAGGGATGTCAGTGAGGACCCAAATAAAAAATGGCTCCCAGTATAGAGAACACCCAAGTTTAACCAATCTATTCCTGAACTCTGCCCCTAATTACAAAACCACCAATAGTCTCTTAGCCCTTCTCTGCAGACTCTTATTGTGTTGGCTATCCTACATTTGATTGACAACCTGGGGATCAAGAAAGAGTATGAACACTAAAGATCTCTTAGATCTCTTATAGCACAGGCCCAAATGTATAAAAAATAGATTTTAATTCATGTAAAAAGAGTTTTAATAATGTTAATACATTTATCATAGAGATAAAATGCATTCCTCAATCAGTAACTGGTTCTCTCCTATTTCTGAGCCAGAAAAATCTTATGAACCAAACAACTAATTGGTATTACAATGTGATTAATTATTAAGCCAAGTGTGTATCATACCCTTTGGAAGAAATACCAAAGAACATGCCAGAAACGCACTGGAAAATAAAACAGTATAAATGATGGAAATAAGGGTACGGTTTGTGTAAAAGTCAGAATGACATGAAATAAAAACGTTAGCTTCAATCACTTAAATCACAAGTCAGCTGCAAACCAGAATATTAATCAAAGTCATAGTTACAGTGACGTTTGCTGGCTGCAGTCCAGCACTAGGAATACAAGTTAAACTTTGTCACAATGTTGGATTGTTGAGGAAAATCCCCTCATAACTAACACCACAGTCCTTTAAAGCAGCAGTGCTGTAGAAAAAACATTCATGTGAAGAATATGAATGAATTTACTGGCACAAAGTCATACAAAACCCAGATACTACTTACTAGAGTGCATTCAGTGATGGGATGTTAGGTAACCTATAGGAGCTTTAGTTTATAACAAGAACCATAGCTTTGATCTACACGTGTTACTTAGAGATATCACTAGCACATTCACCTCAGTGCAAATATACACAAAAGGGCCTACTGAATATATTGAGAATTGCATGGAATCGTGATGGGAATTTCAAACTCTAGGCCAAAGTAGTCGAGTTGAAAAAAATTCTCCAATGCAGCTGAACTGTTTATGGAGTAGAACCCTAGGGACATGGTTCCTCTATACTGACTATGACTGCATAGTTTAGTGGTGTTAGGGTTATGTAGCTCTTTTTTTAATCTTATTTTTTTAGACAGCATATTTTCTTTCTAAAAGTGGTAATAGGGATTATATATTGAATTTGGTGAAAGAGGGATAAACCCCCCAATTTTGTAAAAATATTTTTAAGGTCCCTTCTTCCTGTTTAAAAATTTAGGTTTTTACATGATACCGCTACCATTTAAGAGATATCCCATAGTAATCTTTGTTCAGAAAACAAAGACTTAGGCTGCTGCTTTACTGAACCTGTAGACAGTGGCGTCGCTAGGGGGGGGCTACTGGGGCTGAAGCCCCGGATCTCCCCTCCATAGCCCTGAATGGAGACTCTGACCACGCCCCCTAGAGCTCGGCCCCGCCTTTTCGTGCTCAGCTCCGCCCCCTGCATGCTGCACTCTGGGACTCCGCCCCCTCGTACACAGCTCCGCCCCTCACGCTTAAGTCTGCCCCTCGAGCTTTGAACGTGAGTGTCTGGCAGAGTGTAAGTGAGAATGGCAGAGTTATGAATGTGCATGTGTATGTATGTGAGTGGCAGAGTTATGAATGTGCATGTGTATGTTTGTCAGTGGCAGAGTTATGAGTGTGCATGTGTATGTATGTGAGGGGCAGAGTTATGAATGTGCATGTGTATGTTTGTCAGTGGCAGAGTTATGAGTGTGCATGTGTATGTATGTGAGTGGCAGAGTGTAAGTGGGTGTGAATGGCAGAGTTATGAATGTGCATGTGTATGTATGTGAGTGGCAGAGTGTAAGTGGGTGTGAGTGGCAGATTTATGAGTGTGCAGAGTGTGTGAGGCAGAGTGTGAGTGTTTGGAAGAGTGTAAGCATGTGTGAGTGAGTGTAAGCGTGAGTGTCAGAGTTATGAGTGTGCATGTGTATGTGTGTGAGTGGCAGAGCGTGTGAGAGTATAAGTGTGAGCAGGAGAGTTATGAGTGTGTGTGTGAGTGTAAGCATGAGTGGCAGAGTTATTAGTGTGCGTGTGTATGTGTGTGAGTGGCAGAGTGTGTGAGAGTATAAGTGTGAGCAGCAGAGTTATGAGTGTGTGTGTGAGTGAGTGTAAGCATGAGAGGCAGAGTTATGAGTGTGCGTGTGTATGTGTGTGAGTGGCAGAGTGTGTGAGAGTATAAGTGTGAGCAGCAGAGTTATGAGCGTGTGTGAGTGTAAGCATGAGTGGCAGAGTTATGAGTGTGCGTGTGTATGTGTGTGAGTGGCAGAGTGTGTGAGAATGTAAGCGTGAGCAGCAGAGTTATGAGTGTGTATGTGAGTGGCAGTGTGTAAGTGTGCGAGAGTGAAAGCGTGAGTGGCAGAGTGTGAGTGTGAATCCCAGTGAGATTACTAGGAGAAAATGTGATTAATTACTATTATTCATATTGAATGTGATAATCAAGTGTGAAACAATGTTATCATCTCATATTATTATTTTCACACTTGATTATCACATTCAATATGAATAATAGTGATTCATCTTTACATGTAGTCTTTATATTCATGGCAATAAAAGTCCATACACATGGCATTAAACATCCCATGTACCTGGTTATAGTATTAAACCCATACAATTATGTGCTGCTCATAATGAATGTGAATGTGCTGCTCATTGTATTATGGGCTTTACTCATGAAAGAGAGAATTGCAGGGAAGTGAGATAGGAATTTCAAAATTAAGCAGAGTAGTTCCCCGGGAACAAGCGCAGCTAGGTGGGAGGGGGCCATGTATGTGTGAGGGTGTGTGAATGAGTGCTTCAGTGGCATGTGTGGGGGCGTGTTTGTATGGAGGAGGGCATAAAGGGACCTCTTCCCCGTCATTCGGCAGCCATTTTAGGTCCGGACACAGCAGAGTAATTTTTTCTGCTCGTGTCTAAAAAGCTGAAACGGCTGCAGGATGAATGTGGAAGAGGTCCTGGCAGCTTTGAGGGCTGAGGCCCTCCTGGACGGTGGGGCCCAACTCCAGGCCCAAATGGCTCGATTGCGGGTGGCTTCGGCAGGAGCACCCGCTCCGGATGGCGGTCGCGGGTCGTGCAGGCGTGTTTTGCGCCCCCTGCCCGTCTCAGCCCTGACGGCGGACAGAGCAGCTATCGAAGCAGGAGTCCCGGGTGCGATAAAGGAGACGGTGCTCATCTCCCCCGAGGTCGGTAAGTAGGATCGCTACCCCCATCCCCCCCCCTCCCCGCAGGGTGTGCTCGCAGGCTGCGAGGCCCGCAATTTTATCCCCACAAGCTCCACAGCCCCCATTATGAGGGTCTAGGCCTTCACAAAGTGCAAGGCCCGCCCGGACCGCTGCCAGGATGCAACCCGCCCCTTCCCCGGTGCAGCTCACCTCCACCCCAAGAAGGGCTCTGCGCTCCAGCGGTGCGAGCATCTCCCCGGGGAGCAGACCCCGGGCGTGCAGATCAGCGAATGGCAGGAGGGTAGAATCACGGAGGGCACCTGGCTCACCTCCCCCCCGTGTGGCATGACCCCCCTTCTGATGGCTCCGTGTCAGGCCTGTCTGACGATGAGGGTGCCTGCAGCACCTCTTCCTTAACCCCCCGCTCCATCGCTGCTATCCAGTCTGCTACTGAGCCCACTGATCACCGCAGGGGAGGGAGGGCAGTTCACCCACATGTATCTTCCCCGCCACAGGCTGCAGATAGCGCCATTCCAGCTGTGCTGCAACCTCTGATGTCGCCCATCATGCATGCAATTTCTCAAACTGGATCACCAGCATCAGGCACGGGTCTGTCGCCCGCCGACTCTTCAGCTACAGGGCTGTTACATCAACCTGGTGAGTTTGGGGACTAAGGGGTGGCGGGTTCCGGGGTTTTATTGCCAGGGCTTAGTATGTCACCTGCGTGGGACGGTTTTCTGCGTGGGTTGCAGGCGCTGTTGCTACAGTTTGCTGCGTCACCTGCGGTTGCAAAAACCATAGATACACAATTGTGGGGGGTCTGGGAGGCGGCAGGTTTACCGGTCGCAAGCCTGCTCCCTACTGCGGCTAATTCAGCCGTTCCTCAGTTACCGTTCCCTCCTTCCTCTGTTAAGGCTTTGGCCGGGGGACAGGCGGCTGACATGGGGACAACAGAGGACCCCTCCCAAACGGGGTCACTGGTTGCCCCACTAGTGCACGGCACTTCATACATGTGCTGGTCGGGCCCTTTGGGCCTGCATCTTAAACAGAAGGTAAAAGAAAAAATTTGGAAAGGGGAATATCTGGAAATATTCTCCCTGATTCCTTTGGAGGACGTGCCTCCTCCTGAAAAGGATCTGATCGAGTCAGAAAAAGAAAAAGAGAAGTATCGTCACCGAAAAATTGGCCAGTGGTCGTCGCCGCGATGCGCCCGTGGCTAAGCAGATATAGTAACAGGAAGACGGCGGGTATATCGTTGGCCGGTTTTGAGGAGGGGTTTTGGATCCCATTTCTTGACCGACCCACAATATTGTCTTTTCGGAACCTTCGGTCTGTAGCCGCTCATCCTGGGGTGGTGCAGGACAAATTGGATAAAGAGATTGCTTTGAGGAAGATGGCTGGCCCTTTCTTGGACCCACCCCTTCCTAACCTTCGGGTCTCCCCTTTGGGGGTGGTTCCCAAAAAGGAGCCGGGCAAGTTCCGTCTCATACATCATTTATCGTTCCCACATGGGGGGTCAGTGAATGATGATATTGATGCGGAATTGTGCCGCGTGTCTTATGTGTCATTCGATGCGGCGGTCCGGATGGTCAGGGCTGCGGGCCCGGGGGCCCTTATGGCAAAAACGGACGTGGAGTCTGCGTTTCGTTTATTACCAGTGCACCCGGAGTGTCATCATCTCCTGGGATGTTTTTTCAAGGGATAGTATTATGTGGACTTGAGCCTCCCGATGGGTTGCTCGATTTCCTGTTTTTACTTCAAATGTTTTAGCACCTTTCTGGAATGAGTGGTGCGGGAGGAGTCGGTTTGTGACTCGGTGCTGCATTATCTAGACGATTTTCTGTGGGTGGGCCCGGCACGATCTAATGTCTGTGCTCATTTATTGCAGTCGGTCCAAATGGTGGCTAGTACTTTCGGGGTGCCGTTGGCCCCGGAAAAGACAGAAGGCCCAAAGACGAGCCTTAGCTTCCTTGGCATAGAGATTGACTCTGTGACAGGGGAGTGCAGGCTTCCTAGGGATATGCTGGAGGGGCTTCGGTTGGCGGTGGCTAGGGCTCGAAGGGTGCGGAAGATACAGCTCGGCCCCTTACAGTCCTTGTTGGGTAAATTGAACTTTGCTTGCCGCATTATCCCGATAGGCCAGGTCTTTAATAGGCGGCTTGCAGCAGCTATGGCAGGGATAGTACAAGCGAACCATTTTATTCGGCTCACCCGGCCATTGAGGGAGGACGGGAAGTCGTTGTGGCAAGCTCCGGACGCATCTAATCAGATCTGCATCTCTTCACCGATGCATCAGGATCGGTGGGGTTTGGTGCTATCATGGGGGCCCAATGGAGTTCGGGTGTCTGGCCATTGGAATGGAGGGTGGCTGGGCTGACAAAAAACGTAGCCTTTTTGGAGTTATTCCCGATATTGGTGGCATTGGAATTGTGGGGGCCCGCGCTGCGGGACCGCAGGGTGGTTTTTCATTGTGACAACCTAGGAGTGGTCCAGGCCATTAACAACTTGACGGCCTCCTCCCCCCCGGTTATTCGGCTCCTGCGGCGCTTGGTATTGCGGTGCCTTTGCTTTAACATTACTTTTCGGGCGGTGCACATCCCTGGGGTTTTTAATGTTACAACGGATGCCCTTTCTCGTTCGCAGTGGCCGGAATTCAGGGCGGCTGCCCCAGGGGCGGACGAGGTGGGGTCTCCCTGCCCCCCGGATCTATGGGACCTTGGGCTGGCCGAGTAGCCGAGTGGGTCCGGGGGTCGGTGTGCCAGGCAACTTGGGACCGGTATGGTAAGGCTTGGACGGAGTGGGAAAATTTGGAATGGGCCAGGGGGGGTTTCAGAGATACTGATGACCAGCTTCAGGGCTTATTATGGCTGTTATGGCACTGGGAAGCTTAGGGTTTGTCGTCTGGGGCGGTATCTGGTAAACTTGCAAGTCTAGCCTTCGGTTTCAAGCTTTGAAGGGTTCCTGATATTACAAAAGAGTTTGTGGTCCACCAGGCGTTGAAGGGATGGCGTAGGGCTAGGGTGTGCAGAGATTCTCGTAAACCGGTCTCTGGACCGCTGCTATTGGGGATTTGTCATATATTACCCTTTATTTGTAAGTCATCATCAGAGGTTTCATTATTTCGGTTGGCATTTGCGCTAGCGTGTTTTGGGGCATTACGAATTGGCGAACTGGTTAAACCGTCAAAAAGTAGGCATGGGGGGATTCAATTGCGGGATGTGTTGCGCGAACCCGGGTCGCTATGTTTTAAACTTCAGCGGTCAAAAACCGATATACTGGGCAGGGGCTCATGGGTTATGTTGCATGAGGTGGCGGGTTCGGTGGTTTGCCCGGTGGCATGCATTGATCGCTATCTGAGGGTCCGCCCCTCTGTCCCAGGCTCATTACTTATTCACCTGGATGGTACCCCATTGTCTCGTTTTCAATTTATTCGGATTTTTAAGAAAGAGCTGGAAGCAATGGGTATTCCCAGTGGGGATTTTGGGGGCCATTCCTTTCTGATAGGGGCGGCCACAGAAGCTGCCAGGGTAGGTTTTTCAGATCAGGCGGTGCAACGTATCGGGCGGTGGGAATCTCGTTGTTTCCAATCCTATTTGAGGCCGGAGAGTTTAATTTCCCCTCCCCCTTTGTATCCTTTTAGGTCCGTTACCGTGTAAGGTGTGGCTGATTGTTGAATTCCCATCTCAATTCCCTGCACTTCTCTCTTTTATGAGGTTGGTAGAAGGAGCATACCTCAGCCTATTCTTCCCAGGTTTTTGACACCTTTTTATTAAAAAATTAAAAAATAAATATTTATGATGTGCGTGTGAGAGTTGCAGGTTTACACACGTGTCTGCGTGGCAGAATATCTGTGTGGGAAAGGCCATCTGTGTGTATAAGGGTGACTGTGTGTAAGGTTGTCTGGATGTGTGTGTGTGTAAGAGAGTGTGTGAGTGTAAGGTTGTCTATGTGGGGGCATAAGGGTGGGTGTCTGTGTGTGTGTGATATCCTCTATATTATGACATATTATGAGACTGTTGGTCAACTTTTTTCTCAAAGTCTGGTAAATGGTATATGCAACATATGCAATGCTCCGTTATTTTGAAATCATGAGAATTTGCTCACATACAAGTGTGTGTGTGTAAGTGGGATTATGTGTCTGTGTGTAAGGGTGTGTGTATGTATGTGTGACTGAGCAAGTGTGAGCATATGTGGCTGTATGTGTGTGTATTTGTGGCTGTCTATTTATGTGTCTAAGTGTAACTTCGAGTAATGTTGTTGTTTTTGTGCTGTGAGTCTTATTGTGTATTGTGGTACAGTAATGTGCAGCATGAGTGTGTGATACACTCACACACTGCACATTACTGTGAGTTTTATTGCTGTTGAGACTGTGATACACTCACACGCTGCACATTACTGTGAGTTTTATTGCTGTGGAGGTAGTCACAGACAGACAGACACACACATACAGACAGGCACACACATACAGTTGGTGACAGGCACACACATACAGTCAGTCACAGCCAGACATACAGTCAGTCACACACACAGTAAGTCACAGACAGACCCCCCCCCCCCCCACCACCACACACACACACACACACACACATATAGTCAGTAACAGACAGACACACATACAGTCAGTCACATACAGACACACACATACAATCAGTCACAGACAGACACACACATACAGTCAGTCACAGACAGATACACACATACATTCAGTCACAGTCAGACATGCAGTCAGTCACACACTCATACAGTGGGTCACAGGCAGACAGACAGTCAGTCACATAAACACACAGTCAGTCACACATACAGTGTCTAACAAAATGTCCCCTTCCTGGCTGCTATACCTCATTCTAGACTGGTCTGTGCCCTGCTGTTGTTTCTAGACCCGCTGAGCACACTCAGAGCTCAGACACTATAGTGCGGTGCCTGTGGGGATGGAGCAGGAGGACTGTGCAGCCAGTGCACACAATGCTCCCTCGCGCTCCACTGGATAAATAAATAAATAAAATGATCCCAGCGGCGAGGGCACTAGGCAGGGACAACAATAACCAGACGCCAGGTATAATTTCCTGGTGCCCAGGATTTGTTCAGCCCTGATATATACCCATATATACCTATTGCTCATTGGCACCAAATATATCAGTCTGTATGCCGCCTAAGCATGTGAGCTTATTTACTCCACTTCTTTCAAAACTGTCATGGGCTCCAGACCCGGGTCTTTTGGAGACCTAGCAATGCCCCTGCCTGTAGAGCAGCTGTGGATTGCTCCTGGTTGTAGCATATCACCAAATAATACCACCAATGCATTACACTCTCACTGTCTACTGTACCAACTTTGTCCACACAGCCAGGCCCGCCATCAGGGGGTGATGGGTGATACTGGTGTCCCGGGGAGCCCAGGGGGCCCGGCGGGCCCAGATCATGCCAGAAAAAAAAAATCCCCTCTGTTTAGCCAGTCCGCGGCTGTGAGGGAAGCGTTCTGCACTCCCCTCCAGCCACGCGGCTTCAATAAAGTTTGTTTAAAAAAAAATGCGACCGGAGTTTCCCTGCACAGAGCAGCAAGGATTACCTCCTTGCTGCTCTGTGCAGGGAAACTCCGGTCGCATTTTTTTTTAAACAAACTTTATTGAAGCCGCGTGGCTGGAGGGGAGGGTGCAAATAACGAGCATAACGCTGGCATATTGAGGGTCAAAATACTGGCATATTAAATGGCAAAATACTGGCATATTGAGTGGCAAAAGAATGGCATATTGAGGAGCAAAATACTGGCATATTAAATGGCAAAAGAATGGCATATTGAGGGGCAAAATACTGGCATATTAAATGACAAAAGTATAGCATATTGAGGGGCAAAATACTGGCATATTAAATGGCAAAAGAATAGCATATTAAGGGGAAAAATACTGGCATACTGAGGAGCTAAATACTGGCATACTGAGTAGCAAAATACTGGTATATTGAGTGGCTAAACATGCATATTGAGTGGCTAAACATGCATATTGAGTGGCAAAAGAATGGCATATTGAGGGGCAAAATACTGGCATATTAAAAGGCAAAAGAATAGAATATTGAGGACAAAATATTGGCATATTAAATGGCAAAAGAATGGCATATTGAATGGCAAAAGAATGGCATCCTGAATTTCTAAATATTGGCATACTGAGTGGCAAAATACTGACTTATTGAGTGGCAAAATATTACTGGCATATTCAGTGGCAAAATATTACTGGCATATTGATCAACCACACTCCATATTACACTAGACCAGGAAAACATGCTTGTGATGGTAGGTGGGGCGAGTGGGAGATATTGTCGGGGGGGGGGGGGGGGCAGAAAATGTGTTCAATAAGGGCCCCTATAATTCCTGGTGGCAGCCCTGCACACATCATCTGGAATTGCGGTGGTCAAAGAGTTACCTGGGCCACCTAGGTTGGCAGGTCCAGTTGCAGTGCCGACCCCTGTGACTGCAGCACTTACAAGTGGTGTGTGGACAAAACTGGTACGGTGGACAGTAGAGGTGTATTGCAATGTTGGTGTCACCACTGACCCTCACATATATTTATGCACCCTTTCATATCCACAATGGTGGACAATGGTGAATTTTCTGTCAGTGCTGCCATCCACACTGTGGAAATGATATGGTACTGTGATACACGTGACATGATGGAGGGAGGCTACATATAACCTAACAGCTGTTGAACAATAAAAGTAATGTGAAGCTAGTCTATAGCTGTCATGAGGTCACCAGTATTGTTATACCAAAAGAGCAGTTTTGGAGGTGTGAAAAACATTATGTCAATGTATATATATGTATATATATATATATATATATATATATATACATATATTTATGTGGCAATTCCCTAACTTTTATTGGGGTTACTAAGTGGCGTTTGGTATATGTGTGTGTTTTATTATGACAGGTTGTTTGACTTGTTTTTGACAAAAAAGAGAGAATTGCAGGAATTTCAATCATAAGGACAAAGTAGCCAAGTTAGAAAAATGTTCCCATTCAACTGACTAGGATAATTTTTCCAACGTAGCTACTTTGGCCTTAATCTTGAAATTTCTTTCTGGATTCCCTGCAATTCTTTATTTCAAGAAAAAAGCCCAATATATTTATGCTATAGGAAGATAGTGAGGGAGCTAGATAAAGAATGAAAGTGGAGTGCTACTCTATATTATTTAATTGTTCTCTTTAAAGGATGCCTAATTGTATTCTTGTAATGGGGAAGTGGACCACTTCTGTTTCATTAAAGTGTCAGTTGTCTGGTGTAAAAAGCAAAGGTGGTTGCGTCCCAAACGACGCAAGTACCAAAACGTCACAAATTGTTCCTGGCCACCATCGGTAGCCAGGAACACTCTGGCAGAGACCCGATCAGGGTCTTAATAGACCCTGTGGGTCCCTGCCAAAATATCGCGAGACCTCCGGACGTCATGTGTGAAGTCACGGAGGCGTGCCCGAACTCGGAAGTTAGGGCACGGCGCGATTTAGAGAAATGTAGCCGGTGCTCGATTTTCCCTGTCGGACTGAGGCCACTCAAAGTGGCCTCAGATGACAGGTGGGATCCCGCTGCAAGTGCCTGCAGCGGGATCCGAAAACAGCTCATCGTGGGGAGCCGCGATGAGCTGTTTAATAAAGGACGTACTATGCCGTCCTAACGACTTTAAGGCACTTAAAGTCAGGACGGCATAGTACGTCCTAACGTCACAAAGGGGTTAATCTACTTAATTCTTACATTGCCGCCAATGTGTGTGTTTGGTCCTTTAGATTGCTCTCAGATGCCTGTCTGTAACATAATCATTTCAGAAACCAGCATGCTTTGATCTTAGAATGTAACTGAGACATAGCAGGCTATAAATGCAGCAATTCTGAAGGTAAAATATAAAAATGTGGGCATCTCATGGTAGTTGTTCAACTGTTTGATTTTACCCCAGAATTTTCCTTACATATAACCACACCACAGCCGGGGTGACCATATTTTATTTCTGCCATTCAAGGACACATTTTCAATTATATAGATTATTAGGAAGCCTTGGGAACCAGGTAGATTGCAGATCAAATAATATATTTCTAATGTACATACAGTCATTTTCAGACACCTCTATTAGCAGATTTCAGACAATTTAACCCTTGTATTGCTAGAGATGCGGTTTCAGAGAACTTACCCCTGTGTTGCTAGATAGGCAGTTTCATAGAACATAACCCCACTGTTGCTAGATTGGCAGTTTCAGAGAAATTAAGGCCCCTGTATTGCTGTACAAGAATGTTTCAGAGTATTTGAAAACTCACGCAGTCTCACCCATACACAGACACACTCACAGTCTGTCACTCACACATACACACACACACACAGTATGTCACTCCCACATACACACAGTCTGTCACATACACATGCAGTCTCTCACTCACACAGACACACACAGTCTCACACACACATACACATACGCACCGTCTTTCACTCACACACACATAGGCTCTCTGTTCTTACCTTACATGGTGCCAGCAGGCTTCTGCAGCTTTGAGCTCCTTGTAAAGGAGGGACTGAGACAGTAAGGAGAGGCTTAGACCTCCTTCTCTCTTAATCCTGGACTTTGTATTGTCCAGATTATAGGCCCCTTTTCTTATTATCTTCCACCAATCTCTGGTCAAATGTCAAACTGTAATTGTGACAATAGAAAACTAATGTGTAGTAGAATTTTCATAAAATCTCTGATGTTTAACGTTGAAGAAGGTATAGGCTGCACAAACATTTTTTCTTAATAAAAGTATTTACTTACTACTGTCTTGTTTTTGTCCAGTTTAAAATTCTTATAGGGCAAATAGGCAAGGTTAGAAGTTATGTGTCATAGGTACTTTATTTCCGTGATACTTAATGCAAGGCCTGTTTATGATATAGCATCCACAGGAAAGTATAGGAGAGAGAAGGGTCCTCAATGTTACCCGTCATGTGATCCAGGAACTAGAAGAGTGTATTTTTAACAGACAAGGTCATAGTCAGCCTGGAGCCTTTCTAAACATTTGCAAGGTATTTTCAACAAGAACAAGTTCTTCTGTGAGTCTCTTGTAAGATTTTCCTATCTTCCAAACAATGCTTTCTTTGAATCACTGCCCAGTACTATGTGGAGTGAGGAGGAGAAAAGCAGCAAGAACATAATGAATTTGTGAAGAGAAAATAAAAAAAAGCATGATGGGGCGTTAAGAAAATAGCATGGCAAGGCTAAAACAAACAGCATTTTATTAACGTGTCCAAGACTCACTTTTTGCCAAAAGAGTGAACTCTCAAAGAGTTAAAAGAATTCATCTGTCTCTTATTTTTATAAGGATATATGGTTTTGCTTGTTAAAGTCACATAAGATGACCTGTGACCAATGTTACAATGAGGTGGTTCTAGTAGAATATCAAGAGGACCTTCTGCCATGTGTTTGAAATCATTGAAAAGAATGTTTAGGAAGGCGACTTATGGCTCTTTTGGATGATGACTATTAGCCGCTGTCACTTATTAAAGGGGCAGTTCCACCTACAGTGTCCCAACATGTTTTCCTGATACGTGTAGCATCATACAAAGTAAAGAAAAAAAAAAAATCAGTCATCAGTCTTATTGTTTTTTTTTATTAACTCTCCCTGTTTCCTAAAAATGGCAGATAAAGTGGTTTAGATTTCTTGCTGTTGCTATAGCAACTACCCTGTCTATCATGTCTGATTGGATGTCACTGAATTTAAAAGTCCCATTACTAGATAAGAACTGTAAATTATCCTGTAGTAATTTTAAAGGAAACATAAATGCATGTCAGCTAGGTGGAGCTGTCCCTTTAAAGGCAGGTTAGGCAACAAGTATTCTTTCCTGTGTGCTGACTATATGTGGAATGTTATGGCAACAAATGCAGATGAGCACATATAGCTTTATGCCTTCAAATGCACTGGCAGAGATGATCCAGCAAAAGTTTGGTATTTGATGAACATGGCTTTACGCTACAAAATGTTCCTGCTGACATGATGCCCTGTCACTTGCTACTTATTTCAGCAATTTTCCACTTTGCCGAAATTCGTGTTAATGTGATCACAGAGAGGCTTCACTAATGGAAAACTGCCAATAAGAAAATTATCTGGAAAGGCTGCATGTTTGTCTGGAATGAAATGAAAGTAGTAATCAGATGTACTGAAAGGACGTCACAGAAATAATATTTGAAAATATAACCCCATTTGCAGCCAGGGTTGCCGATGCTTGCCTTCTTGTGTGTGAGTGAGGGGATGTAGTAAATAAAAGGACTGGATGTTTCCTTTGACACCCAGATAGTCAGGTGACCTGGCAATGGTGATGCCGAGCTAATAGTGCGTATATATATCTCAACTTCAACTTTCTTCTAAGGTGAAAGCTATGGCGGTTTTACTCAGAGTCACTTATGAAAAATGTATACTCCATGGATGTTTTCTTTATTCTATCAACTGCAGCCATGGAATCTGTTTTTTGGTGTGATCCCTTAAAATATTGGAAGGGTCTTGGAGAGTCATTAAGGAGAGATTACTCTAACTTCAACAGGGTCTTCGAGACCCTGCCATATAAAACGCAAGGCTCTACTCAATATCCCGCGACCTGACCTGAATCCGCAGTTTGGCTACTCAGTTATGCCGGCTTTTGGCCACATTTAGTTTGGTGTGACGAGGGGTTCAGACAGCAAAATCCTATGGCCCAAACCTGCCACGGAGGTGGGAAATTTACTTAGGTTAGTTCTATTCTCCAGATTTTAGCTGGAGCACTGCAGCTTCTGAAATGTCTGACAGAAAATCAAGTGCCAATTCGAGAGAACTTTTCTCAAGAAAAATCTTGAGCTACCTGAGTCGACCCTAGAACATTTCCCATTGGAGCTGGAACTGGGAGAGTTCTAAATTGATAAAGAATCTTGGGAGAATATCCATCTTTACTGAGTATATTGAAGGATATACCCATTGAGGATATTCAGTTTAAAAGGCAACTACTTTCATTTCTTAATAATATTAACAGCCCACTCTACTCTCTACTCATAAATAAAATAAAAAACCTGGTAAAAAAATAATTACAATGACCTCCACCTTTAAAAATTTGATTACTAAAACAATTGTTACAAACAAATGGAAAGGCACACAGTTAACAAAGCATGAGAAATCATTTTTACATTATATTTATACATTATAGAAAAGTAAATAAATTAAAAAGGAAATGTGGGCTAATGGCCATGACAGACCCACATGCAAATTACCTATTATAATTGAGAATAAGATTATTTGATACATTGCCACAAGGTGATGTCATAAACAAGACATAATACAGACACATTTCTCCATAAACCCATGCTTTGGCTTACAGCTCTGCTGTAATATAATAATATATGACAAATAAATCATGTTTTATTATGGCAATGTACAGTTAAAAACTTCCTTTTGGAAAGACAAGAGTAAACATAAAATTCTCTAACAGCTTCATGTAGCTTCATTCACCAAGTTGCCATGTAAATGTACAAAGGGTGCCCTGCAAATAAAATATTATCCCGTGATGATCAGTGACACCCTCCCTCCTCAACTTCAGCCCAGGAAAAAGGCCATCCCCCAAAAAATGAATCTATCTTTAAGAAAAAAATCTGCGCCAGCAAAGAAAAAGAAAGAAAACAAAGTCATCCTATGTTCTTTTCAAACCCTGGTCCTCCTGGGCTGAGATTTCATTCTGCTCTCCACTGAGAACAGACCATTAGAGAAATTACCGCACACAGATGTGTTTTTTAAGTACATTTTTTTCTGGATCCTATGACTAAGTGCCAGCCTGCACGAAACGCATAAGGTGGATTTTTTGGGATGACCCATTTCCCTGGGCAAATAATTGCAAAAAGGGCATTGCTGATTTTTACTGCCCACCCTCATGGCACTCAAAGGGTGTTTTTCTTGTTACATGTTTTGGGCAATGATTCTGATTTGTCCCCCAGCAAAAAAAGAAAGAAAATAGAGTCAGTCTATGTTCCTTTTTTACATTTTTTATTCATTTATTAGTTATGTTATTCAAGGGGCAGCCCCTGGATAAGGGGCAGGGGAGGGTGATAATTTTGTTATTTAATAATTATTATTATTTATGTTTCCCAGGGGTTTGGGGCAAGTCCCCAGGGGAGGTGGGATATCATTTATTCATGGCGACTTCCTTAGCATAGGGGGTGATTATTATTTATTTTTTCCAGGGGGTTTGGTCAAGCCCCTAGAATATTAGTATACAATTTATGGGGGTTTAATTATTACCTCCATCACTGTTCATTGGGGGAGGACAGGTTATATTTTTTAACAGGCCAGGGACCAGAGTCCTGTCCTATTCATTTTTAGGGGGCTGGGAGCCAATAGGCTCTGGTAATCTTATTGGTAATAATACCAGGGGGGAGGGGGCTGGGAGCCATTTGGCTCCAGACATCCAGGAATGGCAGTGGGAAGGCTGGAACTCAATTCTCAGAGTCACAAAACATGCCATGTGTTGCACGACCTCTGCCTACCTTTGGCTCCACCCACACTGCATCCTATGACCCGATCCTGGTATTTCGGCAGATATGATTTAAGTGGAATTTAAATTGTATTCTTCTTAATGGTTCTGTTCAAAAGGCTCCAAGGCTGACTGTTCCTTTAAGGCAGTTAAATTGAAACTGTAATACTGTGTTCCTTCATTTCCATCAAAATGTGTACCTGTACTATGGATTTCTGAGCCTTTCTGATTTCAAGACATCATAACCGTTAATTTACAACTTAATGTGTTTGTCAATATATCAAGCACAGAGTTAGTAGTTGTTGCACAAAATGAAAGATTTATACAAATTTATTTTACCTGAAAACATTTAAAATATTTCAAGAATGCAGTTTTTAATATTTGAAATGAATCTTCTGTAATGTGCAAGGACACATCAATAAATTCTACAGAAAACATTACAGCGGTGCCTACTTTTTCTTCACTGTTATTATCTTGGAATTGATCTGCACAGTAATGTAAATGCTGTCACAGCTCTACAGGGATAGTGAACCTTAGGGGTTACTGCTGCTGTGAACTACAGTTCCCATAATCCCACTTCAACTGCAAGACTTCTGTGGAGTCACAGTTCACCACCTCTGGGACGCCAGTCTGTATAGTGAATGCTGTTTACCCTATCTTAAAGGGACAGTGTCAACTAAACATTGGTTTTACTGTGAATGTAGAACATAAAAAATAATTGAAAATGATCTATACCTTGTATTAGCAAAATTGCAAAAAATGTCTAAATTTGGAGAAAAATGTGTTTTGAATGCGCCTGTGGAGTCTCCTGCTTACCACATTACCTTGTCACGGTATGCAAATGAACTGCTTTTCAATTTCAAATGTATAATTTGCATACTGTGCCACAGGGGATGTCATAAGCAAGAGACTCCAAACACACATTTTCTCCTTATTTAGGCATGTGCTTACAATTTTACAATGTATAGATAATTTTCACTATTTTTTTATGCCCTACATGCAGGGTAAAAATAATGTTCAGGTAATACAGTCCCTTTAAGATGACATTCATAATTTCAAAAAATAAATTTAAACTAAAAGATAATTCATAAAACTTTTGTTTTATTTTTACAATGTGTACAAAAAAAACAGATGTTAATCAAATTATTCCAATGTTCTTATTCTCCCTACACCAGCATGATTCTCACAGAAGAGTAAAACACAAATATACCCACTTATACATTGGTGAATGGAATGTTGATGGGCAGATGCTGATTTTTTTTTTTTTTTAAACGGTGAAGAAATCTTGATTGATGCTAAAAATCTGTATGGAAACCTGCAAACATCAGAGCGGTGTGATCCTTGAAATGAAGACATTTATATTGAAAAGAGATGTGCTATTCCATGATTCTATGCTAGAGGGCAGTAGTGTAACAGATAACTACTGACCAAAATTTCCAGATATTCTAGAAGCTGATCTCTTAGAAGTTTCTGTAAATAGTCACATAGGTAAGAATACATAGCTCCTGTGCCTGTGGTAAAAAACAAACAAACTGGTTGCTGCATTACAATATCTCCCCATTCACATTATTTGTGAGCTAAGCTGAAAATGCAGCCTGCCCAGTCCAATAAAGAGAATTTCACACACATCCAGAAATATTAAATATTGTTCTCTTTACTACCATATGCTGTTTTCTTATATGTTCTGGTGGCTATTTAATACATACCTCCCAACATTTCAGATTGGGAAAAAAGCCAATTTTGGTTTTGTAGGAGTGACTGAAGATGTGGTTACTGACATGGGTTTATCAAGACATTTTGAAGGGACTCTCCTCTAAACACCCTCACAATTTCCCTATTTATCATAGTTGGTGTGATAGAAATATGTATATGCCTAACTGTGTTTTGCTGCAGGGCCTTAAAGTCTAGTCCCCAAACTCACTTTGGTGCAAGTTTTTTTTCTGTGTGATTTCATGCAGGCATTCTGCATAAATCAATATTTTAACATTTGACTCAAACCCTCCCCAGTGATTACTCTGCATGTTTACTGCAGATGCAGCACACTGATTATATAGACACTGATGATATAAAGTTTTGTTTCATTTAGTCACTTCCTGTGCTCCGGGAATTGAATACATTGTGTGGACTCTAAGTGACCTTGCTCTTGTACACAGTAGGACCTTTTAAAGGGACAGTATAGTCCCCATAAGTCATTTTAGTGCGAGATGAAAATTACTACTTGTATAGTGCACAGGCTTTTTTATGCAGGCATTCTGTATACATCACATTTTTAATATTTGACTTAAACCCTCCCCAGTGATAACTCTGATTGTTTACACAGTAGTATCTCTTAACAGTGCAGCACATTGTCTCATGACATCACTAGAGAGATAGGAAATTCCATTATTATCATTGGTTCCTGACGCAAAAAAAAAGGAAATTACTTTTATTCAGCTAGTGTGGGCAGTCCTGGTGTCTTGCAAACTGATGTAATTTCACAAATTCATAGCTGCACGTTTTTTATATTTTAAGCAATGTAAACGGTAAAACATGCATTTTCAAGTACTTTGAAATCACATTAAAATGCATTGACATTTGGAAGATGCATTTTTGGCACTAGACAGTCCCTTTAATAATTTTACAGAGTACCCACAATTCTCTATCTTTTTCTCTCACATTCTAAACAGTGTTTTTTTTACTGTGAATGTACAGAATAAAAAATGATTCACCTATGGCTTGGTAGTCAAGTAAACTGGGATTCAGTGTGAAATGTGTAATTTACATATCAAGTCACAGGTGATGTCATAACCAGGAGACTCCACAGACATGTTTAAAACACATTTTCTCCCTAATTTAGACATTGGCTTGCAGTTTTTCTAACACAATGTGTAGATAATTTAGATAATAAAAATTTTTATTTTTAGGGAACAAAGTACCTTAACGTGATGTCAGCATCTGCCATAACTTGGCAAGTCATTTGGAATCAAAATAAAGTATTTTAATTTCAAAAACTAAAATAGAAACACAATCACTGTAGTTTTAACACACTTTATACATTGTATTATCCTGGAGCTATTTTATACAATTGTACCCACCAAGAATTCTGAGCTAATAGAAAATAGACATAACTGAAGAGAAAAGAGACTTAAAAAGGCACACTTAGTAGGTTTGTCATTTGAAGCCAAAGCCATTTACCTTCTATAGACTAGTATTCTATATAAAGGATGAGTGGGAATGGTCAGCGGTAATGAACAATTATAAATCTTGTGTAGAGTTAGAGAAGGGCATGCAAATTAGTGTTGTGCCCCTCACCAAACCATAATGTAGGCATAATGACCTACATCTTTATTACTGATGCACTCCAGACAACAGTATAAACAAGCAACAAATAATTACTCAACCATTACTGTGTGCCTGTGTAACGTATATGAGTGGATATGTGGACCACAATGAGGGTCTTTGCAGTTGCAAATTGGTGACTCAAAAACCAGAACAACCCAGAAGAGTGAGGTGGTCTTCTCCCAGGCCTGATCTACCCTTTGGTTGAGCCTCCAGTAAGGCAGGCTGGCTATTGTGTAGCACCAAACTGATTCTAGAGAGAGCCTGAGAATAAACCAGTCAGATGGAACAGGAGATCAAAGAGTATCACAGAACATGAAGTGAGAGGAACAGATTCAGGCAAGTCGAGGTCCTATACAAATCCGAAGAGGAGCCAGGCATGTCGAGTTCATACACAGGAACTCGAATACAAAGAAGAGTCAGGCAGGCTGGAGTAGGCAAAATAGTATAAAATTGGCAAGCTCAGTACACAGAAGTCTTCAAGTGACAAAATAGTCAAAGCCAACAAAGAGTATCAAAGGCAAACTCTATCACAAGCAATGTCTGCATGTGAGATATTACATGGCCCAATATCTCATTACAGCAATGGCGATCACATGAGCAAAATAAGAGAGAAAGAAACAGGCAGAGAACAGTACACTGCTGCTTAGACAGGCAACAAAACTTGCAGGTGCTGAACAGAGTAAGAGCAGGGTACCAGCAAACCCACAAGTCTGCGTTCAAATCCCGGCAGATTGAGATGGCCGTATCAACACTAAATCCAAGATATTTAGGTTGTATTTGAAAGTATCGCTAATCACAGTACAGCAATTCCACTTAGCAACATTTATACAAGCTAAAGTACACAAGGTATATCTTATTTGTAGCAAAGTATTGTGCACAAAATTGTTACGGACAACTTTAACCAAAATAAATATTACTTAACCCTATATATATTTATCAGAATGTAAAGAGTTACATCATTTTACAACTTTAATGACTATTTTACAGCAGGTTACTGATGGAGATTTTAAAAAAAAAAATAGAATTAGTTTTTTCTACAGTTCTGCATTTTGAATGCTTCTATATATCTGATGTTGATGCCCATAAGCCTGGACAAACTATAAGACATTTAGATGGTTTGTTATTAAATGGCACTGCAAATAAATACGATCGCGGCTACAGCAAGTGGGCAAATAATTTTGTTTGAAAACTGAAAGGATTTTGTTAAACCTCAGCTTAGCAAAGTGGAAACACTAAAAAAAATTAGCACTTACCAATAAGCAGGCCAGGACTTTCCTGGGATTAACTGGCTTTTTTACAGGGGATCCATCCCTGACTTTTCAACTCTTTTAAACCCTTTTATTGGATTTACACAATACTGTTGCTGGCTAATGGTAGAAGCAGAATTAGCCTTTGTAAGGCAAATTTAAGTAA
Source organism: Pelodytes ibericus (assembly GCA_036172795.1). Classification (NCBI taxonomy): domain Eukaryota; kingdom Metazoa; phylum Chordata; class Amphibia; order Anura; family Pelodytidae; genus Pelodytes; species Pelodytes ibericus. Next base: position 250,583,098 of record CM069857.1, on the reverse strand, counting down.
TTGAAAGAAGACCACATGCTCTGTCTAGAATAGTAAGTGTCAGTCCATGGACTAACTAAAATAAATAAATAAATATATAGTTTAAATGATATAGTGAAAAGGTAGTATACTGACATATAAAAGGATACAGACTATAAAATACTTTTTGGGGGGTATTAAAGTTATTTCCAATGCTTATAAATAAGAGAGGAAAGACTAACACTGACATTGAGAACTTATTTACTGGACAGTCAAATTAAAACAAATTGCCCCCAGCTCTCTGCCACTTAAACATAGGGGAAATAGAAAAACAGCATCATGGAATCATTCACCAGATGCTGGTAGCAATGAAAATCACTATCTCAAGAAACTGGCTTCAACAGGGAAAAATAAGATGGATACAGGTGGAAATACAGATAAATATACAAAGGGACATGGGAAAAGGCTTTTATCAAGCAACAGGCACTTTAGAAAAATTCAAAGCTGTATGGCAGAAACGGAACCTGGCTAGTGAGGCCGGGTAATGGTATTGGGCCTTCAGGGAGAGTAAGAATCGAGGTCCCAACAAAAAAAGGTGATTGTCTCCTGAATTGTTTTTTATTTAGAGCAGCAGGCTGTTGAAAATTAAAACCATGTATAAAGCTGATTACAACAATGTGAAAAACAAAAAATATAAATGAATATAGTGCTTAGTGTTTATACCATGAAACAACAAACATTGGGAATAATAAAAATACTTAAAACCTTTTATTTGTGTGGCATATAGGTAGCTGCACTGGAAAAGACAGACTTAATTCACCTGGAAGGCCTATTGTGTCAGGGTTAAGGCAGCGTTTCCTGAAGCAGGGTTACAAAGAAGTGTTTAACAAAAACATCTCAAAGGGACTTGGAGACTGAAAAGGGACGCGTTAATTATTTCCAAACTGCAAGAAGTCACCCCGACCAAATCTATACATTGTGTGGGAACATTTGATGGCAAATGGGACTCCATGATGACAATCTTTAGCAGACGCTTGCTCACTCTTAGATATGATGACCACGTGAAGGATGCCCTTAAAAAACAGGCAAGAACTACTGCATGTAAAGCCTGTAGAATGTCTGGTACATAACCACTTTGAATCATCAAAACTGAAAACGTGACTACAGAAACCTAGGCACCTTTACATGCAGGACATGCAAAACATGAAAAACATAGCACAGTCTAAAACATTCTCAGACAGTACCACTACATTCTATAATTGTTGTTTCATCAACTGCAGGGCTACAGCAGTGGTTTGCCTTGTAACGAACCTCTGCAAGATGCAATATGTAATATGTAATATGTACGTCAGTGGTGCGGAAAAGTTCTGGAAACACATTCATGTTAAAAGCTGACACATCACATTAATAACCATCATAGTGGCAACACAACATGTCTTAAATTCAGGGGCATTGAACATATAAAAATGAACAAGAGATGAGGAGATATTGATTATTTAGCACTTTTTATTGAAATGTGAATGTTTTGGGAATTATGAGCTCGTAACCCAGCATCCAATTTAATAATTTATGTTTTAATATTTGCTATTATGTGATGGGGAATACACAAGTAATAATTAATTAATTGTTCTTAAATTATAAATGAAAATATACATATTTGTATACTGAAGCAATAACAGTATTATGCGCATATGTTTAAATATTAACATGGTAACTCTGGTAACAACTGGATTCCTTGAAATCAGTAGCCTAACTTTGGTGTTTGTGAATTATTTTAATTCTGTATAATCTCTACTACCTTTGATTATATGTTATGCTAAATAATGATATTTGAGGGGATGAATCTGTGCACATGTATCTTTTGGATTCCATTGTTTTACTGTGCATGTAGAGAATAGAAAATGATTGAAAATGATCTAAAAATGTACAAAAATTGCAACCAAATGCCTAACTTAGGTGATTCAGTCCCTTTTCGTCAGTGTGTATACAATAGCAATATCCTGCCATTCACCATGATAATACATTACCATACAGATCTAAAGCATCAGGCTTGAGAAAATTGACCAAGCAGGGCTCACTAGCTCTTTAACCAATAAGATTCACTGGTGCTGATGTTTAAAAGTGGAAGTACCAGTGCCATGTCTTATACCTTGATAAAGCAGACTGCAAAATATGCATCGGTACCAGCGTGTGAGTAGTTTAGCTGGTTGTTGCTATATTAGCATTAGGCTATTCTGTTATTGGTGCAAGGCATCTCTGAGTGCATTAATCCATACTGTTCCCCAGCAATCACCTCCCTCAGAATAAAAACCCTGTGCTGCTCACACTGACTGTTGTTTGTTATGCTATGAAGCATTATTCTGTTATACTGAGCTTTTATTGCTACCATATATACTATTAGCTACATTTTCTTATCTGTCTTATCATTTTCTGACACTGTCAGTCAGAGATACACTGTTACATTTAATAACACTATTGCATTATATTGGTTATAACTGATTACAAGACCTACTTAAATGGACAGTCTAGTCCACAAACTCTTGTGAAAGTGAAAGACTACTGCCTGAAAAGTGCACAGATTTTTCCTTTAGTGTGAATAATGCAGGAATTCTGCATAAATCACGTTTTTAATATTCTACTCAAGCCCTCCCCTGCATTCTATACAACAGGTACTGCCACCTGATTGTGTGTGCGCACTTAGCATTTATCAGTTTTGTTTAATTTAGTCACGTCCTCTGCTGCTCTGCTGGTGGAATAGAATGCATTGTGTGGAACCTAAGTGATCTCTTAATTTCACAAATGTGTGAGTATTTTAGAATTGAAACAATGCAAAATGTTAAATATGCATTTTAAAGTAGTTTGAAAGCACATTAATATACAGTACATTAATATTTGGAATATTTATTTTGTGCACCATCCCTTTAACAGGAATGATGTTATTTGCAGCATGTCCTGACTTGTTTTGGTAGTCTATTACATCATCATTTGTTTGCAATACAATATAGTGTTCAATTGAGCAATGTTTCCAGCACAGATACCAATATGACACATGAATAAAAACCAATAGTATTGGTTTTAAGTATTTTTTTATTCACAATTTTTTTTGTACATTGTTTAAATGCTAAACACTATATCAATGTAAATGTAACTTACACATTTCCTATATAAAAACAGGTCATTTGCATACCCATTTTTCTCGTAATTTATGCATTTTCTTGTAATATCACTAACACATTGTGATGGTCTGATATAAGGAGGAGTGAGAGACCGCTATGCAGGATAAGCCAGGGTATGCGAAATAGAATAGTCGGGTACAAATCCAAGATCAGGGGAATCGGCAAAACTTCATAAATGAAAAACAGTCCAGAATCAGGGGAATCAGCAATCTTTATAAACGTAAAACAGTCCAGGGTCATACACAGAAAAGCAGCAAAACGGATAACAGACCAGGAGTAGGGAAACCAGAAGATCAGAATAATCCAGGGAACAATCCAAATCGGCAACAAGTAATCAAGAATAGGAAAACGCCAGGAGTTCAGGGAATACACGAGAATCACCAAGCACAGGTATTACTGTGAAGAGCACTTTTAAATGTTCCCGCTAGTCGCGCGCTGACGTCGGGTGTGACGTCATCGGAGGCGCGCCTGAGCTCCGATAGTGGAGAAACGCGCGTCCCCGGCTGTGTGCAGTCAGGCACAGCCGGGTGCGCGAGTAGGAGAGGATACTCTGGGGATCTGCTGCGAGGTAAGTTATGACAGTTCCCCCTCCGAGGACGAGACCTCCGGGCTCGCCAATGACCTGGTCGATCGGGATGGCGTTCATGAAAGTCGTGAATCAAAATATCAGCGTGAATCATTCTAGCTGGTTCCCAGGATCTGTCTTCAGCACCATACCCTTTCCAATGAACAAGATATTGTAACTGTCCACGATATAACCTGGAATCCAGGATCTGTTCCACCTCATATTCCTCCACGCCATCTATAACTATAGGTTTAGGGGGTGACACGAGTCTACCAGGAAAGGTATTTTCTATCCAGAATTTGAGTAGGGACACATGGAACACGGGATGTATCCTCATAGAAGAGGGTAGGTCGAGTTTCATGGCAGATGGTGATATTACTTGTGTAATTACGAAAGGACCTATGAATCTTGGACCCAACTTTTTGGTAGGACATGTCAATTTCAAGTGTTTAGTTGATAGCCAGACCTTGTCGCCCACTTTGCAAGATGGTGCAATAAGTCTATGACGATCCGCAAACGTTTTGTATCGTAGTTGTGACTGAGTTAGAGTGTTTCGAAGTAGGGAGTAAGTATGTGTGAGGTCTTTGACATGGGTTGTGACTGACGGAACAACACTGGGAATAGGGGCTCCCGGGAGCATAGACGGATGAAACCCATAGTTGACAAAGAAAGGTGACATCTTAATAGAACTATGGATGTGATTGTTGTAAGCAAACTCCGCCAAGGGTAAATATCTGAACCAATCATCCTGGAGATAGGTCGTGAAACAGCGTAGGTATTGCTCTAAGGTCTGGTTGGTACGTTCTGTTTGACCATTGCTCTGGGGGTGAAAGGCTGTGGAGAGAGCACGCTGTATATGTAATTCTGTACAAAAGGATCTCCAAAATCGAGATGTGAATTGAGAACCTTGATCGGAAACTATATTTTTAGGAAGTCCATGCAGGCGGAAGATCTCTCGTATAAAAAGTTCGGCGGTCTCTTTGGCAGAAGGAAGATTGGTATGTGGTATGAAATGGGCCATTTTAGAAAATCGATCTACAACAATCATTAAGGTAGTATGTTGTCCGGAGCTTGGAAAGTCTGTGATGAAATCCATGGATATATCTGTCCAAGGGTTGGTAGGTACTGGTAGAGGTTGAAGAAGACCTGATGGTTTGTGGTGATCTTCTTTTGCTCGGGCACAGACGGCACAGGATTTGACAAATCGATATACCTCATCCTGTAGTTTAGGCCACCAGAACATGCGTGAGATGAGGTCTTTGGTTTGCTGTACCCCCCCGTGGCCGGCTGCTGGAGAGTCGTGATAAAACTGGAGAACCTGTAAGCGTGCTTCAGGTGGAACAAAAACTCTATTGTTATAATAAAAAAGACCTTGACTTGGGGTTACGGGATATTGGTTTGGTAGACAGGAGGGAGAAGAATGTGTCCGTATGTTCTCCCAAATGGTTTGTGTGACAGCCAAAAAGTTTCCAGCAGGTAGGATATTACCCGGGGTGTTGAGAGATTGGTCTTCTTTTTCTGCCATACGAGAGAGTGCATCGGCCTTGAGGTTGCGGGAACCTGGTCGATAGGTTATATGTAACTGGAATCGTGTAAAAAATAATGCCCATCTAGCCTGTCTTGGTTGTAGTCTTTTCGCCTTACGTAAGTATTCCAAGTTTTTATGATCCGTGAAGACGGTCACTGGATACTTTGCCCCTTTTAATAGGTGTCTCCATTCTTCTAAGGCCAGCTTGATTGCCAACAATTCACGTTCACCCACGTCGTAGTTCCTTTCTGCCGAGGATAGGGTTCGAGAGAAGAAGGCCACCGGATGCAATTGTTCGTCCTTCAGGTGTCGTTGTGACAATATTGCTCCTACAGCCGTGTCTGAGGCATCCACCTCCAGGGTAAATGAATTGGATGGTTCAGGGAGAATCAATATCGGGGCCATGGTAAATCGAGTCTTTAGTAAGTCAAATGCATGTTGAGCTGCAGTTGTCCAGACGAATGCTTTGTCCTTGGAGGTTAGGGAGGAAATGGGTTGGATCACTTTAGAGAAGTTACGGATAAACTTTCTGTAAAAGTTTGCGAATCCTATGAACCGTTGTATATCTTTCTTATCTGTGGGTGTAGGCCAACGTAGGATTGCCTCCACTTTCTTGGGGTCCATTTGGATATTACAAGGAGATAAAATGAATCCTAAGAATTCCACGGATTGTGTCTCAAACACACATTTTTCCAACTTGGCGTACAACTGGTGTTGTCTTAGACGAGTAAGGACGGTCTTGACGTGTTTACGGTGTAACGTTAAGGAAGGAGAATATATCAAGATGTCATTGAGGTAAATGATTACAAACTGATCCAAAACATCGCGAAAAACATCGTTTACAAAGTGTTGGAACGTGGCTGGGGCGTTGCATAACCCAAAGGGCATTACCCTGTATTCAAAGTGTCCATAGCGGGATCTGAAGGCCGTCTTCCATTCATCTCCTTTCCGAATTCTAACAAGATTATAGGCTCCTCGGAGGTCAATTTTAGTAAATATACTGGCTGTACGTAGATGATCCAATAATTCTGAGATCAAGGGTAATGGATAACGATTCTTAGTAGTGATGTTGTTCAATTCTCTGTAGTCGATAGAGGGTCTTAATCCTCCATCCTTCTTTTTAACAAAGAATATCCCTGCACCTGCTGGTGATGTGGAAGGTTGTATAAATCCTTTGGTTAGGTTTTCTTCAATATACTCTTTCAGAACCTTCAGTTCGGGTTCAGCCAATGGGTATATTCTTCCAAAAGGTATAGGGGCCCCTGGGAGCAGGTCAATAGGGCAATCATAAGGCCTGTGAGGTGGAAGTGTATCAGCCTTCTTCTTTTCAAATACATCGTGGAAATCCCGATAGGGATAAGGGACCTTGATTATTGTGCTTGAATCAGAGGTGAGGCATACTGATGATGATGTGAGACAGTGGTTCAAACATAGGGGAGAGGTAAAAGACAGGGTGCCGGTCTCCCAGTTAATCACAGGATTGTGTTTGCGTAACCAAGGGAGTCCCAGTATAATAGAAAAGACGGGAGCTGGTACAATATTAAATTGTAGTGTCTCTTGATGGCCCTCGCCGATGGTGACAATGATTGGTGGGGTCTCATGTGTGATGGGTCCGGTCTTTAGGGAACTGCCATCAACAAGTTGGATGTGCATTGGGGCGGATTTTAATCGAGTAGGAATGTCCATAGTTTTGGCCAATTTTGTATCCAAAAAACATCCGCTGGCTCCTGAGTCAATCATTGCGGTCAGTGAGATGGATCCTTTAGTTCCCTGTATGGAGAGAGGGATGGATAAGTGGTGTGAACTAGAAGAAGGGAATATGGTATTGGGTTCAAAAAAGGTGGAGGAAGTCTTACCGTCCATGCGTGGTCGTCGGGAACGACACTCTTTATACATGTGTCCAGGTTTACCACAATATAGGCATAAATTAAGACTCCTCCTTCTATTCTTCTCTTCCTGAGTAAGGGGACCCCGCACTAGTCCAATTTGCATTGGTTCCTCTGTGGAGGTGGGGACCGTAGTGTTGTTTTCTGAGTGAGGGTAATTGTACACAGGAACATGAGTTTGAGGTGAAGTGCTCCTTTCCGCTCTTCTCTCTCTTAATCTTCTATCAATCTGTGTCACCAGTCTGGTGAGATCATCCAGGGCAGCGGGAATACCAACTCGAGCTAGTTCATCTTTTAATGAGTCTGATAACCCTAGGCGAAATTGGTCCAGCAAGGCCGATTCGTTCCACGTAGTCTCCAGTGCTATCCTACGGAATTCCGTTATATATTCCTCCACTGGTCTGCATCCTTGTCTAAGGGTACGAAGGGTGTTAGTGGCAGATGTAACTCGGAAAGGGTCTTCATATAAGGAGTCCAGTGCTTGTCGAAATGAAGGCCAAGATTCCAATAATGGGCTATTAGTATGTAATAGATGATGAGCCCATAACTGGGGTTCTTCTGTAAGTAGGGATATAACGGTGTGGATACGTACGTAGTCTGAAGCATATGTACGTGGTCGTAGAGCAAAGAGGATCTGGCAGGAAGTAATAAAAGTGCGATATTTCTTTCTGTCACCTGTAAATTTATCAGGGAGTACCACTTGGGTTTCTGATGCAGTGGCCCCGTCCAGTAATACTGGGGCTGGGGGGGGGTACCGGGAATGCAGCGGCAGGTTCAGGTGCATTAGCACGAGCAGTTTGCAGATGTTGCACTTGTTGCTGTAATTGGGTCTGTCCGGCTTGTAACTCCTGGATGGATTGAGTCATAGTCGCCAGTTGTTGAGTTAGAGCAGTAAGTGCTTCTGCTAATCCTGCGGCCTCCATATTGATGGCTTGGTGATTATGTGATGGTCTGATATAAGGAGGAGTGAGAGACCGCTATGCAGGATAAGCCAGGGTATGCGAAATAGAATAGTCGGGTACAAATCCAAGATCAGGGGAATCGGCAAAACTTCATAAACGAAAAACAGTCCAGAATCAGGGGAATCAGCAATCTTTATAAACGTAAAACAGTCCAGGGTCATACACAGAAAAGCAGCAAAACGGATAACAGACCAGGAGTAGGGAAACCAGAAGATCAGAATAATCCAGGGAACAATCCAAATCGGCAACAAGTAATCAAGAATAGGAAAACGCCAGGAGTTCAGGGAATACACGAGAATCACCAAGCACAGGTATTACTGTGAAGAGCACTTTTAAATGTTCCCGCTAGTCGCGCGCTGACGTCGGGTGTGACGTCATCGGAGGCGCGCCTGAGCTCCGATAGTGGAGAAACGCGCGTCCCCGGCTGTGTGCAGTCAGGTACAGCCGGGTGCGAGAGTAGGAGAGGATGCTCTGGGGATCTGCTGCGAGGTAAGTTATGACACACATTGTATAGCTCCTTTTCAATATTTTTTTATTCTCTACATGCACAGTAAAAACAATGTTTAGGTGCTACAGTCCCTTTAAACAAAAATGGTTCTGTTGACCTATCTGGAATATGAAGGAATATTCAACAATGCCCTACTGAAAAGGAAAATGAGTCTTTTTTATTCCTTGAGTTAGGCTTTGAAAATCCCAATGCTTGAAATTAGAGTGACCTGGGTTTAGTTTAATGATTTAATAAAATGAAAGTTAAAACACCTACAGCAAATTTAGCAATGCAGCATTTAATATAAGATTGAATAAGATTGCTCAGCTTTCTGGCACCCAAATGGCTAATCTCATGTAAGAAAAGTAGTAGTGATTATTCACCAATGACAGTCACTGACATACTTTAGTGTCATGAATTAGGATACCATCTACCATATTTAATTATAGTATGATGCACTGTATCAACCAGAAAACCCTTTATTCTTAATTATTATTCTAAAGGAGCCAGTGGCACATATACTTTCAAATATACTTTAAAATATACACAGATGTGTAGCTACATACATAACTCCATAGGCACCCAGGGTGGCACTTCCCATGTCCCCATTTGTAAATCTCAGATCTAAGGTCCCAGTGGGTACAACCCTGACATTCACCCCAAAACAAGGGTGCTGACACCTCCGACCAGCTGGCACATGGGGTGGTCAATCCCCAGTTGGTATTCAACTAGCTACATCTTCACATGCCCCAGCACTGAATGTATATGGTACTATGTAGAGTAGAGAACATACAAGTAAGCAGTGGAAAACATATTTTAACACATCTTACCTAAAAACACTGGGCAATAGGCATTTATGCATTGATTACAAGTGAAAAATAATGACAGAAGATTTAAAGAGAAAATGAAAAACCAAATGAAGATTTATGATGCATCTGAAAGGAGGGGGTTAGAGGCATTTTGAGGAGATGTGTATGCGCTATGCCAGAAGAAAAGAATTTTAGTAGAAAATCATGCAACTTGGCTTTATTTACAGTTTCTGAACTTCTTTCTTTTTTTTCAAAGGATACCCTGAGGTCACAATAAAATGTGAATGTGTCCCAGAAGAGGTGAGTCTGGTTTTCTGCAGATTCTAAACCTAAAGTCATATAAGAACAGACGGAAATCTCAAGGTCATAGCAAGAAAGGAGGACAGAATGAAGTAAAAAGAGAGTATCTTGGTGGCCCTGGTGCATGCAGAATACACACTATTCACACTGGAGCTTACCCTGTAGGGTTTGTTCACTAATCAGTAAATTGTGGTGCATTGTCAACCATACATTTTATGTGTGGCTGATCAATCATATATTATCCAGGATGCTTAGCTTTTAACATCAATTACAAATAACCTTCTTTAGCTAGAGCAGAGGGGATCATAGGGTGTAACTGGGGGCTATATCCTAAAAAGGTTTCATTAGCAGTAGTAAAACAAAATTGAATAAATAACCAAAAATAAATCAATATATAAATACAGTATGTTAAAGTTGCAAAATATGCCAAATCTGCATTTATTGCTCACAAAAGTTTGTATTATTATATATAACGGCCTACCATTATTTGATTTTTTTTGTTAATGACCATGGGCCATTAACTAAGAATTAACTTCTCTCAGTAGACTAATAATAATAGTAATATTATGTAATAAGCACTTTGCATTATAACCTTACTAATTCTTTTAATACTGAAAGACACACCCTAGAAAAAAATAAATGTTGTTTTTGGAAACCAGCAGACTAGACACATGGTTTCTTAGCTTTTTCATTTAAATCAAGTATATATATTTAAACTTTGTTTAAATCACTTGTTGGGTTTTTTTTTTTTAGCCAAACTGAATCTTATGGCTATTTTTAGAAACATGTCAGTATTTTTTACTTGAGAGGGAACTGTGTTCTTATTCCTTTCTTTATGCTTTCCTTTCGGTCTATATTCGCCAAAAGACGATAAAGCTGTCTACATGTGCAGTGAAAAAGCTTTGAGATAAATTCCAGCTAGTTCAGCCCAGATTGGTTTTCTACATTTCTGGGAAACTCGGAACATCCAAAAATGACATCATGTTAGCTGAGTTCAGTTTAGGGTAAATATTCTAGATCAATAACATTCATATATCTTATAGGTTAAAACGCACCTGCTATGAGAAAGTTACATAGATGCTCTTTGTCTATATATCAAGATTGTTTATATTTACCTTGTGATGGTAATGTCACTTATAAATGTATAGATATCAAGATATTACTGTGGCTCATATGTGGACCTTGAAGGTCTTTGTGCTTTCCCTTCACTAGCTGAAAAGGACACATGTGCCATAACTCTTCCACAGGAAATAAATAATAACAGTTTTGCCCCATGTTTCTATAGGACTCTCTACATTAAATAGTTAGATGGCACTGAAATAAAGTTTCGGTGGTGAGGGTTACACACGTATGCTAATTAGGAGAAAAAGAAACTGCTCATGATTCTTAAAAAAGACTCTTGAGGGTGGAATATGATAATTAGGTTCTCTGTCTGCTAGCCCTTTTATTGTCTCTGAGGATTCCAGAATGCCATGCTGTTGTATCTATAAAGACAATAATGAAACAATTATGGGGAAATGTACTATATTTGGTGTATTCACCATTGAAGACACAATGGATGGTTTTTGCTCCACATTGATCCAGAATTTATCTTTATAGATGTAGGCTTTATCACAACATGTCTGTATTAGGCCATATATACCCCACTGTAAAATAAGTCTTAATAACTCAAAATGAACATCCTAAAAAGCATGGTAATACCTCCAGGGAACATTTTGACAAGGGACATGTATTTTAAATGTAGCTGATCAATCACACCTATCTCGTCATAGGAGGTTTTGGCAGTAAGTCTATATTATGGCTTCAGTTGATCTGATGCAATTATTTTGTAGCATAATGTACTATATATATTAGTAATAATATTACTAAATACTTAGTTGCACTTCGACTCCAATTATGTCTCCCATTCAAGTGATGAGTAGTAATCAAGGGCTTAGATTACCTGTATGAACACAGTCTAAACAGCAATTTGTTGACAGTTCATCACAACTAGCCAGCATGAGTAGATAAAGGAGTAACACCCACAGAGGAAACCCAGACAAGGTGAGGTTTTTTTTGCTAAATATTTGAAAGGGGGAGGTGGCAAGAGAGGAGTCATAACAAAAGCACTTTAAGAAAGAAGGAATGAAGAAGTCAAATTTGTGGTCAGCCTAATTGCTCTCTGGTGCTGTTGTCACAGAAATCAACAAAGAGCCAAAGGCGAAACAATGGTCCACTCCTTGTATTCTCCAGACAAACAGGCTCATAGAGCTGACAAGGCTTATCTCAGTCGCGTGGGGGATTCTTTAATGAATGGAAGGCGTAGTACAGAAGAGGAGAGAATGGGATTAGCACCTGTCGAGTTTCTTTGGAGATGGAGGGGATTTATATAGCTATGGTTCCACCTGCTCTTTTATCCATTGATGTAAGGATAAACTTCCTAAACAGGGCCTGCTAAAAGTGTGTGTACTGAGAGCCAGGCTAAGGAATTCACCACTGGCTTTTCTCGCTACAAATGATTGCTGTCTGCTACGAATCATACAGCATCCAATGACTAAGGTCACAAACATGAATTCAGTGAATGCAGATGACTTTGAACCGTTTGGTACTCATAACTTCCGCTTGTGAATCCAGCAAGCCATGTCAGCGAATTTCATTTAATTAAAATTGTTATTCATTCTTATTATCTTTATTTGAATTGAGTTTTCTCCATATAACTGTTTTTGTTTCCTGTAGCAATGTTTTTTTTTAATGTTCCTTTTATTATTGCTATAGTTGTTGCTGTAAGTCAGTGTGACAAGTGGGGGTCTTATCCCTTCCATTTTACTAACCGAGAATATGTTATGTCAGGAAAAATGCATTAATACTTTTTTCTTCATCTATGTCCGGGAGAGCATTTAGAGGTAGAATGCAAAACAAAAATTATACATTTTTAATCTAATTATAAGCTGGAGTCTGCAAGCTTGCAATTCACCCACGTTCATCGCCCATTTAGTAGCTGCTGGTGTACCTCATCAGCTTTCACAGTGTACAATGCCTTCCATTGCCACAATTATAATTTTGTTCCATCCCACACTTTTTCTCCGGCCTCTTCACTCACCCTATGTTTCTCATGTTCCCTTTCCCTCTAGATATTGCTAGCATGGCTCTCTAGTAAAAAAAAAAATGAATTATGTATAAACCGAATTTTTGCTCCATAAGATGCACTTTTTTCCTCCTCAAAAGTGAGGGGAAATGTCTATGCGTCTTATGGAGCGAATGTAGCACATTTTAAGTACTTACCTCCTTGTTGCTCTGTCTCCTCTGTGCAGGCTTCCCTCCAGCACAGAGGAAGGAAACTCCGGTCATTTTTTTTTTTTAACTATATTAAAGCCACGCGACTTCAATAAAGTTTAAAAAAAAAAAAAGCAACCGGAGCTTCCTTCCTCCATGGAGGAGGGAAGACTGCGTGGTGGAGACGACCGGAGAGCAAGCAACAAGGAGGTAAGTACTAGGGAAGGGGGGAGAAGGGGAGCAAAATCCTGACATGTTAAATGGCAAAATCCTGGCATATTGAGGGGCAAAATCGTGACATATTGAGTGACAAAACATGGCATATTAAATGGCTAAATCCTGGCATATTAAATGGCTAAATCCTGGCATATTTAGGGGCTAAATCCTGGCATATTTAGGGGCTAAATCCTGGCATATTTAGGGGCTAAATCCTGGCATATTGAGTGGCTAAATCCTGGCTTATTGAGGGGATAAATCCTGGCATACTGAGGGGCTGAATCCTGGCATATTGAGTGGCTAAATCCTGGCACAATGAGTGGTTTTCTTGTTTTCCTCCTCTAAAAACTATGTGCGTCTTAAGGTCAGGTTCGTCTTATGGAGAGAAAAATATGGTAATTAAATTAGAAATAGGAGGTGCACACAAAACAAACAACCCCCTCTCTTCGCGTGAGTCTTCCCTTTAATTATTTTCTTATTTACTCTGTGACTTGGCAGCCTGGTAATCTCAAATAAATAAACAATTTCAAAAGAAGCAGCTACAGCTTTTGAACAGTGCTCCCTGGGAGCATCATTCAGAAGACATTTAATCATAAAGAAGTGGTTTTCTGCCAGATTGAAATTTGCTGTGGATAGTTTAGACACTCTTTAATACACTGCCTGGCCAAAAAAAAGTTGACACCTGGATTTAACTAAGCAAATAGATCTGGGGTTGCTGCAGTCAGGTCTAGGTTCAGCAAAATTACGTGCCCAAAGAATGAGGTCAGCTGACTACCTGAATATATTCCATCAATGGATTTTTTCTTCCTGATGGCACGGGCATATTCCAAGAGGACAATGCCAGGATGGAGGAGCCAGGCTCAAATTGTGAAAGAGTGGTTCAGGGCGCATGAGACATCATTTTCACACATGGATTGGCCACCACAGAGTGCAGATCTTAACCCCATTAAGAATCTTTGTGATGTGTGGGAGAAGGCTTTGCCTTAGAAGATCTTGGTGAAAAATAAATGCAAATCTGGACGGAAAAAATCTTGTGACATTGCAGAAGCTTATCGAAACAATGCCTTGAATCCAGCTGTTATAGATCTTCTTAAAATTGCACTTCCCTCATTTGCAGAGCACTGAAACTGAAGAACTGGGATTCTCAAGTACATATCTAAACTATTGCATTCACACTCACATATAAGAGCAACTGCATGAAAAGGCACATGATTACATTCAGGTACTCTACCTAAGGATTCTGACCCCAACAGTCTGGGTCATTTTATGGTGCATGGGGCAGAGTATGTGTTTGTGTGGTGTTTATGACTAAGGAAGTCTGGAAGATAATCATCAAAACAGAAGTTACACTACAGCTGTGCATCAATTGTAGCAGTGAAAGAATCCAAAAAGTGTATCAAAACTGACACAAAAGCTGGAAGAACATTGATGAGCCCATGATTAAGTGCCAGAAGATGTGAGGTGGTTTGCTTCCCCTCTTTTGAGACAGTTTGTATACACTTCATGCTACATATTTCTTTCACTGCTACAATGGTTGCACAGCTACAGTCTCTCTGCATATCGTGTGTTTTATGCTAATTGTGAGTTTGTGGTCATTTAATGCCAAGAGGACTGTACATTATGATGTCAAACAGTAGGACTGGATGTCTGCTTGAAATTATAGGTGTTTCTAATCTAGCTAAAAGATGAACCCCACTGGGGCATTATTCCTCTGGTTTTTTCTACTGCCCCACCTGGAGAGAAATTTGCAGATGCCCATGAATGATAATTATTGCACAGCTACTTTGTGTACCCACAATAGTTCACACATTATCATCCTAATTTACACACAAAAAGTGGTCTTTGCTAGTCAACCATGGCAGCATTGCACATGGGCACAGCTACTACCTGATCAGCTGGCAATAAAAAAAACACTTTGAATAGACCTTGACTTTATTTTTTTTACCCTGTGTCTATTTTTGGGTATACTTTGTTTGTTACTTGACCCATAGCTGGCTTGTGGAGTGAATTCCTCTGGGTCCTAAAGACTACAATGTATATTGTTTTAAAGGTTTTAATATATTATCAAGAAACAGAGGTTCATTAGTAGTTAGTTAGGAGACTAGAACACCACTCTAGACACCCCACAGTAATTAGCCACCCTTTTTACTGGGCATAGATGCAGTTTCAATTCTTAACATAAATTTTGGGGTCCTTCTATACAAGGGTTCAGACTGTTATGTTTTTTTCCTTCAATCTCTTCAT
Organism: Pelodytes ibericus; assembly: GCA_036172795.1. Taxonomy (NCBI): domain Eukaryota; kingdom Metazoa; phylum Chordata; class Amphibia; order Anura; family Pelodytidae; genus Pelodytes; species Pelodytes ibericus. The sequence continues at coordinate 250,567,715 of CM069857.1, read as the reverse complement.
AGTTCTCTCAAAAAGTCCTATAGCTTCTAGTTTAACTTTTGCTAATGGCCTGTGACAAGTAATCCCATTAATATTGCAGCCAGTCTCAAATAGAACAGTAAGCTCCTATAAGCACTAGAAGTGGATAGGCCTTTTTTGATCTTCTAATGTCTCTTATATGATTCATTAAGGGGTAAATGAGGAATACCTTATAGCAGTTGATTTTCCACATGAGCATATTGTGGTCTATTCACAAAAGTCAAGATGGGAGATAGCGTTTACTTCACCTTCAAAAGTTTATTTTACCTTTGACCACCTTAAGCCTTTCACCAAAGAGAACATGTCCCCTTGCCGAAATGCACCTCAACCTTCCAAACGGAATCTACCATCCAAAGCAGACAAAATTGCTATTCACTAAAAGTAAAAGAAGTCGACTTGTAGGGTGAGGAATCAACTGACTGGTAGGGAAGACCCTCCCTAGAATGGGAATATTATCAAGTGGAAACCAGTAGTGTTGCCGAAATGAATGGAGGAATAAAAGGAACTTATATGGAGGTATCTGATGATACGGGAACTTATATGCTTACGGAACTGATATGGTGATAAAACAAAACTGATGTAATGGCTGGAAAAATGGATCAAGCACCAACTCACAATATAACAGCCTGCCATAGTAAACCAATCCTTGTTTCAAATCTCCCATTATTAATATGTAAAAAAAAAAAAACCATGGGAGTAATCATGAAAAAAAGCTCTTGCTAATGCACCAAACTGAGGCTTCAATGAATATTGTGATAAAATATAAGCTATGTGGATACTATGCAGAATAACATGCATTCTTAAAAGAAAGGACCTGAAAACAGAAATACCATCTCTAGTCCTGTTGTAGGGACTGCACCAATGCGCTTGATTAATTTAATTGTGAACACACAAGGTAGGAAGACAAAGGGAGCTATGCTCTAAAACTGAACTCACAAATGAACTGCAAGCATCAGAGATTAATAGCTAAAATGATAGACAGGTTGGAGAATTTTTCCAGCTTGCCTATTAATGCCTTGTTTTTGCAGTTCACTCGTCAGGTCAGTTATAGTGAATATCACCCACAAATCTTATCAGGTTTCATGCCATTAAATGTTTTATCGTTTCTCCAGGAAAGTCTTCTTAGACAGATTGGAGACATATAGGAGAATATATTTAATATTAAATCATGTAAGTTAATATCAGTTTATATTAATTTGATGTGATTGAAGTACATTAAATAAGGGTAAACATACAAGAATATTACATTGTAGAAGCCAACTAATATTCCCTGAGTCAAAGACAAATTAGAATATAGATTTAAAATTTTATAGTAATTGCTGATATTATAAACTATCAGAATATTAACATGTTAACCCAAATATAAATTAGATAAAGCATGATTATAAAAAAGTAATGCAGGAAGTTAATACAATTAATAAAATTAAGCTAGTGAGAATAATGTTAATTACAATGTAACACAATGCACAAACTGTCATACCTTTGCAATAAACTCTTTGCACAGAATGTTCAAACATAATAGAATTAATTGTTTAATTAAATGTGTTCCCATCTATATCAACACTTTCCACATTAATGACTATAGAGTTAAGTATATAATTGCAACTTCTTTATTTTATTAAATTGCATAGGTCTAATATTTTCTAGTGATGATAAATTAGGGACAACTGATTATCCACCAACAGAAAGAAATATATACTAAGGCGTGATAATTGAAGAACATTCTCTTAAAGTGCCAAGTTAATTATTATTGTTCCAGGTAGAGATGAAAGCTACCTCAATGTACAAATGTTCCTGAATGCTTTTCTGTCAACCTCCTCATCTCATCAGATGTACAACCAACATTACAGTGAATCGCTTTCTATTAACTGTGGTGGGAGCAAATTCCCACTAAGATTTATTAACTATTATATTTTTCAAAAAAGCGCCAGCAAATACTTTGTTGCTATACAACATGATTACAATATAATAGGATTGCAATTAGGTGGACATACAATTAAACATTAACAGGTCTGCTCAGGTAGATCTGATGTTCAGTGTCAAAATCTGGCTCCCGAGCGCTCAGCATATTTGATTCATTTAGATGGAAAGAGAACAAATTTTGAGCTACTTAGGTAGCACCGATAATTCTATATCTGCCCACAATTAGGAAATGACAGGCTATCTGACACCGATATGTTAGTACAGCAAAGGCACTGAAACTGAGTGGTAGCCTTGAACACCACTGTGAAGAAGCGTGGATTACAACCTTTTTTGTGACTTCTTTTTACAAGAATCTTCCTTAGGAAATAGGTCAGTGTTCAAGAAATTAATTCAAATTATTGTTGAAATCAACTAACAGTCAATCACTGTTGAAGAATGTGTGTATAAATATTGAGCACATGACAGGACCACCATTTTAGAGCAGAATCTGAAGCCAGCACTAATTTAAAAAAAACAAAAACATTTAAAATATGGAGAGCCAGGAGCAAGGGTGGGGGGCACCAGGACACTGGTAGCAGGAGATGGCCAGAGCAATGCCCATAGTGTTTCAGTGAATAAGAACCAGACATTGGTACGCAAGCTATGCCAACAGTACAAGGATGAGATCCGGCAACAAGTTGTGGTTGCAGTTAACAAGATTGATGGGAGTAGCTGATCTGTGGAGATAGTGAAGAAAAGGTTAGTGCATTTATAATACTAGTACACTATAGGCGTCATATAAAATTCCACTGCACACATAGTTCACACACCTGTAGTTCATGTAACAAAAGTATTAGCTGTGTGAAGGCTAGGTAGGATTGCACACATAGGGATGTGTGGGTGCACATGTTAAAATGGCTGCCACCCAGATAAAAGCTGTAAGAGTGTGTCTACAGAACTGTAGCTGTTCTGAGCATGTTAGTAGGAGGATGTTGGGCAAGAAGCACATTGCAACAATTAACATGTACATATGAATGCTGCAAGTAGCTAAGGACCATGGCAGTTTCAGTACATATTAATGTGTGTGTAGTAGTATATATTTGTGTATATATCAATATATGTATCCATACATGTATCAATAGATGTGTAGATGTGTGTAGACAGGTGTATATGTGTAAATAGGATAACATGTACAGACGAGGATTGATAGTTTACAAATGTAAATGTTCTACTGTTATATTTCAGATACTTCGATATAAAAAGGCAGGTGAAGAGGAAGTTAATCATGGCAGCCATCACCACCAGATGCACTGGTGGCTGTTCTCCAATGTTGGCTGAGCTGCTGGATTTCGACTAGGAGCTATTGCAGTTCATGGGGCTCAAGGCCGTTATGGGGTTGATGGTGCAATTGACACAGTCTTACCTGGTCGTAAGTATTGAACATCCACTGATATGTTATGTATGCCAATTCATAAGTATTAACACTGCTCTCTCACTTTCCTTTTAGTATCTGCAACTATATGCACTAGCAATGTATTCTTCTTCATCTCTAACAGGGGAATCTACAGGGCCAGCACAAGACATTGTGTTTAGTTTTGCTGCCTGGGGCAAAGAATGAAATGCTGCCCCCCCCCCCAAAAAAAAGAAAGAAAACAGCCCCCCCCAAAAAGAAAACAGTCCTGATAATTGAAACTAAAATGAAACGTAATGTACAAGTCCTGTTATAGGTTAATGGTCACATATTATGTTTTGGGAATTGTACAGCCTATTTTCATAATGATGTTTGTTTTACCATTACTTATTTTCCCCTCATGGGTGAGCTATTAGAAAAAAAAATATTTTTATATGCCCACTATAAAAAATGTCAAAGCGCTCACACATAACGTGAAAAGAAAGTAATGGTAAAACATTATTATGATGGTGGTGCAATTCCCTAAAACAGAATATATGACCAGTGACCTATAACATGCTGGCCCTGCAGACGCGGGAAGAACAAAAAACGCTGCATGGAGCAGCTTGCCCCAGTCTGCCCCATGGAAGGGCCAGCCCTGGATATCTACACTACCACCTGGACAAGAGTACTCCCACCAACTTCCAGTTCCTGATGTGCAGATCTGCCACCCGAGGTAGATACACATGTACACCACATCATTCTTGTTAGATGACAATGCAAATGTAGGTAATTACTTATAGAACATTTTTTATACTTATATACTACTGTACATTTACCTACCAAGAAAAGTTGAAATAGCTGTACAGTAATATGACATATATATATGCGCCCTTAAGTGATAAGAATGTTTAACTCTTCATAGCTCAATCACAGGATTAGCATTAAAATAACTTCAAAAATGATGTTAGAGTAAAAAAGTTTTTAATTTGTATACAGAATGTCAATCCTCTATAATAAAGTACAAGTGTCTTTGCGTCCAGTCCCTGTGTCCGTGGGATTGCGCTACTGCGCATGTGCCCCACGGACAGCCGTTGGGACTTGGAGCGCAGAGACTTCGGGCGGCCGGGCGAAACTGTTGAAGCGGCAGGTGTGCGCGGGCACGCGGCGGGTGCGCGCCTGCGTGGACTTACTTCTAAGCGGCAGCGGCCGTTACAAGTGGCGGCGGGCAAGCGATGTCAAGCGAGAGCACCTCGGTCAGCTCTGCGCATGTCCCCGACGTTGCTAGGGCAACAGGGACGCTATGCGCCGAGCTGGCTACGTCATGCGGCGTTGTTAGAAAAAAAAAACACGTGTAAAAGAAATCTGCCACTGAAAGTGCATTATCAACCATACGGGACAAAAAAAGAGACATCATAAGGGCTGGTGCACACTTAAAAGTGCTAGCGTTCTCACAAACAAATTTTGCGGTTTTCTTTAAAAGTTTTACAGATCAGTTTCAGGCACTTGCCTAAAGAATCTGTAAGTTTAATAAATGTATATAGAAGCGTTTTAATGTAGCAATTTCAATTTTTCTTACGAAATTTGAGCTGAAATTTTGTACTGGAACAAGTCTGTTTTTACAAATGTTTGACCTGGATCCCCTTCGCTAATGCGATGTGCGCAGACATCCTCCCCTGCTGCCGCTTGGCACGACCGCCGGGACTTCTACGATGAAGCCGGGTCTTTCCGGCTTCATCTTAAAAGTCCCGGCGGAAGTGCCGGGCAGCAGCGGAGGATGTCTGCACGTATCATGCAGACATCCTCTGCTGCCTCCACTAGCCACCAGGATAATCGGGCAGCCAGGGGATGTCTGTACGATAGTGCAGACATCCTCCATGCTGCCTGACACTTCCGTCTATTATGACAGACCGGCTGTCCGTCATAATAGACGGAAGTGTCGGGCAGCATAAAGGATGTCTGCTCATATCGTGCAGACATCCCCCGGCTGCCCCCACTAGCCACCAGGGATCAAGAAACAAGGTGAGGGGGTGGGAGGGAGGGGGGCAGAGAGACAGGGGGAGGGGGGCAGAGAGACAGGAGGAGGGAGGGAGGGGGCAGAGAGACAGGGGGAGGGAGGGAGGGGGCAGAGAGACAAGGGGAGGGAGGGAGAGGGACAGAGAGACAAGGGGAGGGAGGGAGGGAGGGAGGGAGAAAAGAAAGACAAGGGGAGGGAGGGGGAAGAAAAAGACAAGGGGAGGGAGAGGGGAAGAGAAAGACAAGGGGAGGGAGGGAGGGGGAATAGAAAGAAAAGGGGAGGGAGGGAGGGGGAAGAGAACGACAATGGGAGGGAGGGAGGGAGGGAGGGAGGGGGAAGAGAAAGACAAGGGGAGGGAGGGAGGGAGGGGGAAGAGAAAGACAAGGGGAGGGAGGGAGGGAGAAGAGAAAGACAGGGGAGGGAGGGAGGGGGAGAGAAAGACAAGGGGAGGGAGGGGGAGAGAGAGAAAAGTTTGGGGGAAGGTGAGACAATGTGGGAGGGGGAGAGAGATAACACTGGGGGAGAGAGAGGCAGCATTGGCACATAAAAGGAAATAAAAACAAGAATTGCATTTGTTTAATATCATCATTTTTATTAAATATTAAAAAGCTATTTACATGTGAATATATACAAGTTAAACTTTTTTCTTATACGGTAGTCTTATATTCAGGCTTTTAGTTTTTTTCCTAAAGGAATATCCAAAGTTTGGGGGGTCGTCTTATAATCAGGGTCGTCTTATATTCGAGCAAATACGGTAGTTTAGGTTGAAAAAGACTTGCGTCCATCAAGTTCAACCCTTTTCCTATCCCATGCTTACTGCTGTTGATCCAAAAGTAGGCAAAGAAACACATTTTCAGCTTTCTCCTTGGATCAACAAGCACTAAATAAATATTAATGCATATACTAACATGCATAGCCCTCTATGTTCTGGCTCATTAAAATGTATCCAGGCATCTAAGGTATTTGCTAGAACCACTTCTTCAGGTAGTGAATTCCATATCTTAATTGTCTTTACTGTAAAAAATCCCTTCCACTGTCGTAGACTAAATCTCCTTTCTTTAAGTCTTAGCAGGTGACCCTTTTGTCCTTGTGAACAGGTCTTTAGAAAGCCCTTTGTATGGCCCCTGTACATATTTATATAACAATATCATATTCTCTCTAAGCCGCCATTTCTCTAGCACGTACAGATTTAACTTTTTCAGCCTTTCTTCATAACTAAAACTTTCCATTCCCATGATTAGTTTTGTAGCCCTCCTCTACACTTTTTCTAGATCCATAATGCCTTTTTTTTTTAAAAGGCGCAGAGCATTGAACAGCATATTTAAGGCGAGGTCTTAACATGGACCTGTAAAGAGGCAGAATAATATCTTCCGCTCGTGAGTCAATACCCCTTTTAATACACCCCAATATCTTGCAACGAATACGTCTAGTTCAGACTGTATTACCCTACTTAATTTTGTGTCATTGGCAAACACTGAGAAATGGCTCCATATGCCCTCTGAGAGATCATTAATAAATAAATTAAAAAGAAGAGGACCTAGGATAGAACCCTGAGATACTCCCTTTATTACATCTGTCCAATTTGAGAACTTCCCATTTACCACTACCCTTTGCATTCCACAAACAAACCTCTGGCCATCAGCCTATTTCAGTCAATTTATATAGTAACTTACTATATAAATAAATGTATTTCTTACTATTAGTAAGCTTTTATGTGGAACTGTATAAAATGCCTTAGCAAAGTCTAAATATATCACATCCACTGCAGCACCCATATCTATATTTTACTCTTCTCCTCATACAATGTAATTAAGTAAGTTTGACAAGATCTGTCTTTCACAAAGCCATGTTGGCTCCTGCTAATGAGATTCCTGTTCAATATGAAATCTTGAATATATTCCCTTAGCAGCCATTCACAGTTTCCCCACCATAATTTCAAGCTTACAGGTCTGTAATTGCCTAGCTAGGATTTTGATCCCTTTTTAAGTATGGGCACCACATCAACTTTATGCCAATCTGTGGGCACTATGACTGAAATAAATGAATCCATGAAAATCAAAAATAACAGTCTAGCCAGGACCTGGCTTAGCTCTTTAAGTACCTGTGACTGTATACCATCCAGCCCCAGGGCTTTGTCTATTTTAACACCATTTAATTGTTTTAATACTTTTTTTTGTGTCAACCTATCAAATGCTTGCTGTGACTGTTCTGTAAACGTAGCTTGCAAGTTCTTGTCCATTGGTTCTTCCTTGGTAAAAACAGAAGAAAATAAATTATTTAAAATATCTGCTTTCTCTCTGTCTCCACTGACTATCTCACCCATTTCAGATAACAAGGACCCACAATTTTAGGCCTTTAATTATTTGCCATTTATATATTTAAACATTTTTTGGGAATTCCTCTTGCTCTCCTTAGCAATTATTTTTTCATTCTGCAATTCAGCCAATTTAATAGCATTTTTACATTTTTTTTTGGCTTTGCAATTTTTTTGCATATTTTGCAAATGCCTCTGCTGATCCCTCAGCTTTATAATGTTTAAATGCTTCTTTATTTTTATTTATTTGATTTACCTTTCTAGTTAGCCACATTACTTTTAGTTTGCTTCTTTTATATTTGTTACCAAAGGGTATACATTTATATGTATATTTTTGTAGTGTTAGTTTGAAGGAATTCCACTTACCTTCTGTGTTTTTTCACAAAAATAATCTATCCCAGTCAACAAGACATGGGATGTATTAAACCTACTAAAGTTGGCCTTTTTAAAATTCAGTGTTTTGGTGGGACCCCTTACCAATTTGCCTTTTTGAAATAATCTCAAAGAATACTATGTTATGGTCACTATTCCCTAAAGGGGTTGAGAGAGACAGAACAGGCGGAGGGGGTGAGAGAGACGCAGAACAGGGGGAGGGGGTGAGAGAGACGCAGAACAGTGGGAGGGGGAGAGAGAGACAGAACAGGCGGAGGAGGGAGAGAGAGACAGAAAAGGGGGGGAGAGAGAGACAAAACAGGGGGAGGGGGGAGAGAGAGACAGAACAGGGGGAGGGGGGGAGAGAGAGACAGAACAGGGGGAGGGGGAGAGAGAGACAGAACAGAGGGAGTGGGGAGAGTGAGACAGAACAGGGGGAGGGGGAAGAGAGAGAGACAAAACAGGGGGAGGGGGAAGAGAGACAGAACAGGGGGAGAGAGAGAGAGACAGAACGGGGAGGGTGAAGAGAGAGATACGGGAGGGGGGAGAAAGACAGAACAGGGGGAGGGGGAGAGAGACAGAACAGGGGGAGGGGGAAGAGAGAGAGACGGGAGGGGGAGAGAGACAGAACAGGGGGAGGGGGGAAAGAGACAGACATGGCAAGGGAGAGGAAAGGGACACATACATAGGGGGGTGAAAGAGACCGGTGGGTGAAAGACGGGGGGGCCCATGGGGGAAGCCCGCACAGGGCGCCAGGACACTTAAGATAGGCCCTGCATGAGGGGAGAGGCCACACATATCATAACAGTTGCTAATGATCATCAATATCCAGTGATGTGATTCCAGCATAGAACTGATATAACATCACTGGAATTGCTCTTAATCGACAGCTGTTATGTTATTGCAATCCCATTTTCAAGGGTCTATAGATTTATTGATATAGTTGTAGCTTTAGTTATGTATGTGCATTGCTAATAGGAAGAGCACAGTGAAGACATCAGCAGGAGAAGAGTGAAGACAAGAGCAGGAGGGGAATGAAGATGTGAAAACCAGCAACTAGTGAATCCAGCTTTACCAACATCATCTGCAGGATGTGAATCGTGTGCAAGCAAGAACACCAGGGACAGACATAATTTTCATTGTGAGACAGCAGACATGGGGAAAGTAATCATGGGAGAGAGACAGTATAGATGGTGGGACTAATACATAAATAAAAATTATATTTTGCTCATACGACTAATTTTTGGCCCAAATTTGTGTCCCTAATGGGTGTCCCAGTTATTTATTACCAAAATATGGCCCCCCTGTACCTCCATGGGTAATATTTTCCTTTCATTATGATAACTAATTGGTGTATATGCTGCACATGTGTTTTGCTACCTAACACTTTTTTGAGAAGTTTTGTTTTACATGGAAATTGTTCCATATATAGCCAAATAGCATCTTTCTAACATATACTTTAATCATGGATATTTGTTTCACATATGATATGGCAGAGGTGTGATTGACTGTAGCTTCACACTGGTCCAGATATTACTCAATGTTCATACATTTAACCTAAATTTCTCCAGTTTTTATTTTTTCCACAATACTGATTCAAGACCTCTCCAAAACAGTACCCGCTAATTAAACTGTTTTTAGAAAGATTGTTCAATCGCAACCCTTTTAGATACTGTCATGCCTATGTTATGGAATGACTCCTTGCTTCACAACGTCTCCTCCCTGCACCTCCCTCCTGCATCCTCCCTTGTTATGTAGTACAAACCTGCCTTCACATTTTCAGCAAAGCACTATAATTAGCACTGCACCTCTCACTAGGAAAAATAAAAACTGGATTTAGGTGGGTATTGTAAATCTGAGGAACAGAAATATTACATGGTGGTTGACTGACCAGAGTTGGATTAAAACATAATTAGTTGATGCTGAAAGAAAACAAAATGTGGCTGCAAAGAGGGTTTACCTTACATGGGGTATGTACAAATGCGACTCCTCACTCATTTGGCATGACATAAGAGCAATGGTAGAGATATGAATCAGGAGCAGACCTGTTGTACAGAGGAGGAGAGGAGCTAGAACATCAGTGTCGTAAAACACTTTAACAATATTTTCTAAAGCCTAAGACAGCTACAGAGAAATACATTTTAAGCATGTATGGGACAAGCTTAAGGCTATCGTGAACATAGGACATGGTCAAGGACCGATGAAGGTATGAGGATTTCATAGTAGGTAGATGTATGGACAGACTGGTGGGGCTGAATGCTTCCTATCTGCGAACACATTCTATATTTCTATGTTTACTAATTGTTGAGAATTGTGATAATCAGGGTGAAGGCAACTGGACACATATTATTGTGTAGAGTATCAATTAATTATTGTGCGATGATTTTATTACAATAGTAATATTGCAGTGTTACCAGTACCTTTATTTTACTTAGTGTCTATCCTACGAGGCAGGGTTGGAAAGATGGGGGGCGAGGGAGACAATAACAATATGTGTGTCTTGCCATTCTCACTTGCCTTCCCTGGTTATTGCCAGTATGGAAACTCATAAACTTTCCCAGTTGTAAACAGAATTTCCACACACAACAAACATACATCAGGACAATCATTTGGAGTTGATCTAGGATTACATCACAGGAAAAATGAATGCAATCTCCTCTTTTGTCAACTGACAGGTGACATATGACATTTAAAGTGGTTTATTGCAAACAATTTTGAATAGATGTGGCACAGCCATTGCCATTTGCATCCTGCTTTCACAAACCTCTATCATATTCATTCCTTCCATTGTTCATGCTCTTTCATTAAAGGTTTTGGCCTGCAGTTTTGCCACATTCTGTCGTATTAAAATTTACAAGAAATTGACCTGAAAACAAGTCATAATCGTTTAAATGATTGTCTCACCCATTACTCAGGGGGCACAGGCTGTCTCCTTTGAATATCTCCATTTGGCCTCACATGGTACATCCTGCATTTTCTGCACCCATCACTTACACTGAGAGCAGCAAACAGGCGCATACTATAAACAGCTTTATTGCTTTGAGTGTTTAAAACCCCACTGGGATTTTCATTAGAACCAGATGCAAGTTCTGGGAATGACTGAAACACTGACTGTAATAAAGCTCTTTTGAGAGAACTTCCCGCTCATGTACAGATGCCTCATAACTTACAGTAGTTTATTTGTGTTAATGGAGCACTGCTGTCTCTTACCCTTACTCACACATACATACTGTCTTACGTATACGTTGGGGATACTTTAACTAGGTACAGTAACTAGCAGCTGTAACTGGAATCCTCATTCATTTAGGGCTGGACTAAAGCAAATTTCCACATTCTCTTGTTTCGCAATAGCACATGAGTAAGGATGGTGTACCATGGCATATATTTATATCTTATTGTTCTGACATAGCAGGTCACAAAAGAGGATATTGTACATACAAGGCATAGTACTGCCCCACACCCCACTTTTAGGGCCTGCTGTCCAGGAAGTCTTCAGTAAAGTTCTAAGACCCCACAGTGTGCCACAAATAGAATGTGGCCTGAAAAAGAAATAGGTACATTCGCTTTAGTTGGCTGTTGAGGGATAGCTGAAAGAACTGAGGTGAATTGACAAGCGAGATTTTAAAATTTGACCGCAAATAGCTGAGAAGAAAAGGAGTAAACCCTGCTCAAGGATAACTGAATAAAGCACCAATACGTGCTATGTGATAAAGGTAACACAATACTTACATAAATACAGTGTAAATGAAATACAATTCTGGAAAAGCTGAAAAATAAAATATAAAATAACCAATAGTGTAGAAATAACTACAAAAAATATTTGTGAAAAATATATGTAGAATAAACTCCTAAGGAAGGGTCTATGAGAATAAATGGAGCAAAATAAGCACCATGAAAGGAAACTACATGCAGTAGATTCCCAAATATTTAATGATGTTAGTGATACAGACTCCGAACAAACAGGTATAAAGCAGCTGCAAGTGATCCGACAATAAGTCTCCACTGCCACGAACAGGAACAGATGAACAAATAGACAAGCCGGATTGGAGCTCCTTCGGAGTAGAGATGAAGCGCTTTCACTTTTGGTTTGATGGTAAGCAAGTACAGAGGCTGGGAAGTGCCAAAGTTCAACAGGATAGAACCTACGCATTTTGTTGCCAAGGGACTTCGTCAGGGTTCAATGGCACAGGCGCTGTGAGCAGTGCTAGTTATATGCAAAATGGCCGTGCTTGAATTTAAACATTTAAAGAAACAGTGATTAAAAGTTGGAGCATTTTCGGTAAATAAATAGAACAGATCTATATAGATTCTGATGTAAAAAATATAAACATTATCTAAACAGTATAAAAATATATTTTATATATATATTTTATCCTGTTGAACTTTGGCACTTCCCATACTCCATACTTGCTTACCAGCAAACCGAAAGTGAAAGCGCTTCATCTCTCCTCTGACGGAACTCCAAGCTGGCTTGTCAATTTTTTCATCTGTTCCTGTTCGTGGCAATGGAGACTTATTCTCGGCAGGGCCGGTCATAGGGGAGTGCTACCTGTGCGAGTTTTTATAAAAAGTTTGCCGGTAGAGGCACTTGATTGGGGAGATCACCAGCCCTCTGCTCGGCAAGCTCTGCTGGATCCAGGGAGGGGGAGGAGCTCACTGGCTGAGAGGTGTAGCTCCACCCCCACCCTGTGCTGCTTGGGCTCCCCATGCAGGGGAGAGAGAGAGAACAGAGGGGGGGAGAGAGAGAACGGAGGATTGAGAGAGAGAATAGAGGAAAGGGAGGGGGGAGAGACAGAACAGAGGAAGGGAGGGGGAGAGAGAGAGGGGGGAGGGAGAGAGAAGGGAGAGAGAGGAGGGAGAGAGAGAGAGAGAGAGAGAGAGAGAGAGAGAGAGAGAACAGATATTGGGAAGGAGGGGGAGAGAGAACAGGTATGGGGAGTTGGATAGAGACAAACATGGCAAGGAAGAGGAAAGGGGCAAACATGGGAAGGGAGAGAGACACATACATGGGGGGGAGGTAAGAGACGGGGGCGCCACGGGGGAGGCCCACACAGGGCGCCGGAACACTTAAGGCTAGCCCTGATTCTTGGATCACTTGCAGCTGTTTTATACCTGTTTGTCTGGAGTCTGTATCACTAACATCATTAAATATTTGGGAATCTAATTTGATGCATGTAGTTTGCTATCATGGTGCTTATTTTGCTCCGTTTATTTTATTGGAGCCTTCCTTGTGAGTTTATTCTAAGTACTTTTCTTCACATATATTTTTTTGTAGTTATTACTACACTATTGGTTGTTTTAAATTTTAGTTTTCTGCTTTTCCAGCATTTACTGTATTTCAATTACACTGTATTTATTTTGTTATGAACATTGCTGCAGTGAGCTCTTTGTATTGGTCCTGTATTTAATTATATTACATTAGCATATCCCCTCTAAAGTGCTGTTTCTCTAGCGTGTACAAATTGAAATTTTCTAGCTTTTCTTCATCACTAAAACTTTTCATTCTCCTTATTCACTTTGTAGCCCTCCTCTGCACTTTTTCGAGTTCCCTAATATCTTATGTGGATTTTTGGCATAACAAGCCAAATTGTGTATTAAAAGTAAATGATAAGTTGAAGTCCGCTTTCACAGTAGCATCCCAATCCTCAAACCTGTCTCAATGCATTTCGTCAGGGCCAGTCTGGTTTCTTCATGTGTGGTCTCGCAAATCAATTGCCTTCCTTAATTCAAATATGTCAGCCTTTCGATATACATCCGTAATTTATTTTTGAAATTCAGTCCATATGGGAGAAAACATATCGGCATCAGCATTGACTATAACAAACTCCATTGAGAAAGTGCACAGCCTTATGAATGCAACTGTTTTCATATGTGATCTACTTTATTGTTGTTACTGTTCCATTGATGAGTTTATTTGTTTTTAACAGATATGGCTATTACAACCTCTCTCTGGGCTTCAATACAACATATTAAGTTGTGAGTATGTTATATAATTTCCATTCGTCCTCCATTGTGTAGCATATTACATTCTGGACACTATGATAGTGTCAAGTGTAAACTTTCTCATGATTTTCATTTCTTTCCACATACAGGGCCACCAATACAACGCTAGCAGAAGCAATCAGTATCAATGTATCAGGCAAGCGCTCTCACCTCCTCTTCTGTGCCAGTAACATCTGCCCCTCCTCTAGCCCCTCCATTGCCTGCTACAAGCATGTGGTACATGCTACCCACCCTTCCAGGCAAAGCAGTGCCTGAGGTCACATTACTACCCATCAATGAGTTGTTACCCTGACATGGCCCTCCAGCCACGCATGCCTTTCAGGCTATACATGTCATCTGGTACTGACCACCACAGAGCCACTCCAGCCTCAAGTCCAGTTGCAGCACCCTGTTACATCCATTATGTTTTTTTAGGAAGCATGGCTCATGACGTCATGCACAACATCATACCTGAAAGCCCTATAAAACCCCAGGCTGCCCTCCTGCCCATACTCATGATATCTGAGCTCTTAAGGTTTTCCTTGCTTCTTGCATGCTGGCTCTCTATTAGGAGTGTTCTCCTGGATTCCTGTATTTAGCTTGCCTCTTTTGACTAGACATTTGTCTGCGTTTTTTATCTTTTTCATTTCTGTGTTCAAGGGGAGCTTGATAGAAGGAGGTCTCAGCCAATCAGGAGAGGCATCTCAACTCTCCTGATTGGCTGAGAGTTCAGAAGCCTCCCTTGATTGGCTCAGTCCCTCATTCTGTCTAGCCACCCAAGTGGTTAACTCCTCTGACACTGCCTATATCTGTCTAGCGACCCAAGGGGTTAACTCCTCTGACACTGCCTATATCTGTCTAGCCACCCAAGGGGTTAACTTCTCTGACACAGCCTATATCTGTCTAGCCCCCAAGGGGTTAACTCCTCTGATATTGCCTGTCTCTGTCTAGCCACACAAGGGGTTATCTCTTCTGACACTACCTATATACAGTGGGGGGAAAGTATTTGATCCCCTGCAGGTAACAAAATGAGATTAGTAGAACTCTCTTAAGGGGAGTGCTCCTAATCTCAGCTAGTTATATGTGTAAAAGACACCTGTCCACAGAAGCAATCAATCAATCAGATTCCTAACTCTCCAAGAGAGAGCTGTCCAAGGATGTCAGGGACAAGACTGTAGACCTACACAATGCTGGAATGGGCTACAAGATCATCGCCAAGCAGCTTGGTGATAAGGTGACAACAGTTGGTGCTATTATTTGCAAATGGAAGAAACACAAAATAACTGTCAGCCTCCCTCAGTCTGGTGCTCCATGCAAGATCTCACCTATTGGATTTTCAATGAGAACGGTTAGGAATCAGCCCAGAACTACACAAGAGGATCTTGTTAATGATCTCAAGGACCATAGATACCAAGAAAACAATTGGTAACATACTGCGCCATGAAGGACTGAAATCCTGCAGCGCCCGCAAGGACAAGACATGGTCCATTCTCCTTGTCCTCCACTGCCAACCCAGCCAACACAACAACTATTGGCAGAGCAGCACGACAGACAGGGAGTACATCCAATAAGTCTGACAAGAAGACATGACTTCATATAAATCTGACTCCAGATGTATATTTTAATGTTATTGTTTCTGGTATAATGTGTGACCTATTTTCTACCAGCAAGTTTTGATGCATTTTGCAGGGCCCAAACTATGTTTTTATTTAACTTTTTTGTATTAAAAATAATTTACCCTGTATGTTCTCTTTCCAACTTGTATAAATATATGTATGTATGTATTTTTTTTTTTTATTCTGTTTATTTTGCAGGACAAAACATTTCAGGTGAGTACAAAACAGATCATAGTTGTACATGTACAGGGGTAAGCAAGAATACGGTACATTGGGACCTTCTACAAAACATGAAATATTCATTATTGGTCCTTTACCTTTTTATATAAAGACAGTAATAAACAGGGGAACATGGTGGGAGGGAGAATTTTGGGAATAAAGTCAATGGGCTGTGATGGAAGATGGCTGTGGCTGGGGAGGGGGGGACCTTGGGTCCTGGGGGCCTGTAACCAGTGTCTGTGATGAAGGATCAGATATATCTTCTCCTTGTCAATGCATGTCAGAGCAAAATTGTGTGCTAAGGTGACCCAAGGGTGCTCGTTGTCAGTGTGGAGGGTCTCATGTCTTGTGAAGAAATGTCTTGTGGTGCATCACAATTCAGAGTGAAATAACTTTCAACATGTCTGAAGAGAATTATGAATATGTTTGAGGTAAGTATCGGGGCATCAAAGAATATTCCTATTTTTCCTATAGAAAAGCAATATAGGGTGACATATTGAGCTATTCAGTCTCAGTCTGTGTCAGTCTGTGTCATGTTGAGTATCTGTTCCTCCATTCTCCTACACTTTTCCGTTTCTTCAATCCAGGACAATAAAGTCGGGGGCTCCGTTTGTTTCCAAAGCCGGGGTATGAGCTCTTTGGCAGTGTTTAGGATGTGGATTATGAGACTAAGAGATTGGTGTTGTCGTGTGATGTAAAATAACTGTGACTGGGTTGTTAGTGAGGTTTAAGTCAGTTAGTTCCTTAGCTATTGCCAATACCCCTGACCAGAATGGGATAATTTTGGTACAGGTCCACCATATATGTAGGAATGTGCCTGATTCCGTACCACAGCGCCAGCATGTGTCCGGTGTGTGTGGGAATATTTTGTGTAGAGTTGTAGGGGTTCTGTACCACCATGTCAACAATTTGTACGAGGCTTCTTGAGTCTTATTACTAATAGAACAGTGGGGTGTAATGTCAAAAACGTTCTGCCACCTTCTGTGGAGATGTCAAAGGTTTGGGGAGTTCCCTGTTCCAATACCTAGCAAATAGCGGGAGTGACTCCCTAGGAGTGGAATTCAGTAGTTTGTATAGTACTGACACCCGGCGTGTGATGGGTTCTTCCCCCAAACAGAGGGTCTCAAATTGCGTTTGTCCCTGTGTAGATCATCTAGACTTGGGAGTTTTTGTACATAGTACATAGATGTAATGTCAGTCCAGGATTTTCATCCTGTTACTGTGGTACTTGATGAGAGAAATTTTGGGAGTCTCATAAATAGGTGGTCAGCTGGGAGCCATTGTGTACCCGGGATGAAGTCGGGATTGGCTCGTATGTGCTTTAGCGGAGACTGGTAAGTAGTCAATTGGTGTTTAAACGATAATTTAATGAAAGACGTATGTATTTTTAATCTACTGTTAAATGTGTAACTCTCCCCAGGACATACTTGAAAACGAGAGAAATCTCAATGTATTCTTCCTGGTAAAACACTTTCTAAATAAAAAACAATATAATTAAATGCAATTGAGGTGTACATCCAGGATGACTTCAACAGATTTATATCTGAACAATGAATAGTTATGTGAGTGATGTGCAGTCTTGTCCTTACATCCTTTGCACCTCGCCCGTAGTGACTAAAATCTTGATGCTGTACAGCTGTTAGTTTCACTGTTATTACTATTCATCTCCCATCACATAGCATTAGTGCTGATGGTATGAAGAAAGTTGTAGGCCCTTGACTGTTGAAATCCTGCAAGAGACTGAAATATATCTGCTTACCTGTAGGTTGTGGTCCCGTAGGACCACACGTCAGTGTAAGCCACACAAGGTGCCAAGTGAGAACATAGCTGCGTTTGTTTGTAGGTGTGTATGAATTTGTTTATATGTGTGAGTGTAGTGGAAATGTGCAGGGAGTGCAGAATTATTAGGCAAGTTGTATTTTTGAGGATTAATTTTATTATTGAACAACAACCATGTTCTCAATGAACCCAAAAAAACTCATTAATATCAAAGCTGAATATTTTTGGAAGTAGTTTTTAGTTTGTTTTTAGTTTTAGCTATTTTAGGGGGATATCTGTGTGTGCAGGTGACTATTACTGTGCATAATTATTAGGCAACTTAACAAAAAACAAATATATACCCATTTCAATTATTTATTTTTAGCAGTGAAACCAATATAACATCTCAACATTCACAAATATACATTTCTGACATTCAAAAACAAAACAAAAACAAATCAGTGACCAATATAGCCACCTTTCTTTGCAAGGACACTCAAAAGCCTGCCATCCATGGATTCTGTAAGTGTTTTGATCTGTTCACCATCAACATTGAGTGCAGCAGCAACCACAGCCTCCCAGACACTGTTCAGAGAGGTGTACTGTTTTCCCTCCTTGTAAATCTCACATTTAATGATGGACCACACGTTCTCAATGGGGTTCAGATCAGGTGAACAAGGAGGCCATGTCATTATATTTTCTTCTTTTATACCCTTTCTTGCCAGCCACGCTGTGGAGTACTTGGACGCGTGTGATGGAGCATTGTCCTGCATGAAAATCATGTTTTTCTTGAAGGATGCAGACTTCTTCCTGTACCACTGCTTGAAGAAGGTGTCTTCCAGGAACTGGCAGTAGGACTGGGAGTTGAGCTTGACTCCATCCTCAACCCGAAAAGGCCCCACAAGCTCATCTTTGATGATACCAGCCCAAACCAGTACTCCACCTCCACCTTGCTGGCGTCTGAGTCGGACTGGAGCTCTCTGCCCTTTACCAATCCAGCCACGGGCCCATCCATCTGGCCCATCAAGACTCACTCTCATTTCATCAGTCCATAAAACCTTAGAAAAATCAGTCTTGAGATATTTCTTGGCCCAGTCTTGACATTTCAGCTTGTGTGTCTTGTTCAGTGGTGGTCGTCTTTCAGCCTTTCTTACCTTGGCCATGTCTCTGAGTATTGCACACCTTGTGCTTTTGGGCACTCCAGTGATGTTGCAGCTCTGAAATATGGCCAAACTGGTGGCAAGTGGCATCGTGGCAGCTGCACGCTTGACTTTTCTCAGTTCATGGGCAGTTATTTTGCGCCTTGGTTTTTCCACACGCTTCTTGCGACCCTGTTGACTATTTTGAATGAAACGCTTGATTGTTCGATGATCACGCTTCAGAAGCTTTGCAATTTTAAGAGTGCTGCATCCCTCTGCAAGATATCTCACTATTTTTGACTTTTCTGAGCCTGTCAAGTCCTTCTTTTGACCCATTTTGCCAAAGGAAAGGAAGTTGCCTAATAATTATGCACACCTGATATAGGGTGTTGATGTCATTAGACCACACCCCTTCTCATTACAGAGATGCACATCACCTAATATGCTTAATTGGTAGTAGGCTTTCGAGCCTATACAGCTTGGAGTAAGACAACATGCATAAAGAGGATGATGTGGTCAAAATACTCATTTGTCTAATAATTCTGCACTCCCTGTAGAATGTTGATTGTTGTGTGTGCTTGATAGATATGCCTTAGCATGTACCTATGCCTGCATGTTCTCTAGTTTGACGTTGTTACGTAGCATATGTACAGTTCAAGAGCATGTGTGGTATGTGAAGAGAAGTTATTGTGCTGCTCTGATTGTTTATGCATGTGCAGGGGTATTAATAATGGAGAAATAATGTAGATTAAGATTTCATCCAAAATTTGTAAGGGTTAAAAATAATATAGAAAATATACACTGCACCCAGTGGGATGACAAAACAGCAGTACCACACCATCTAGTGTCTCAGTACAAGAGAACAATCAGAAATAGTCAAAAAAAATAGGAAGGTACGCAGTGCCCACACAGAATATAGTACAATAGCATATCTCAATATTTAAAGGATTTTACAGGAAATATATGTATAAAAAAATATATATAAAATAATGTAGTATGTCATATAGAAGGGGGTAAATATTCCAGCTCCCAAATGACCACTCACAACTGCTCTTTCTAATGCACCTTCACCAGAGAACACTGGTGTCAGAGTCCCCCATATTAAAAATGTCTTTTTAATACCTCTTTTTTTCAGTTCCGAAATGGGCAAAAAAAAGTATCAATTTCACTCACTACCATTCAGCGTACATTTCCATGTTGGTTTTTACCAGGAGTGTTAGTGATTTTTGTGCACCCATTATGCTCAATATATATCACATCGTCCTAAACACTGTGTTATGTACTGTATGCACTGACTACTACTTATATTTTATTAGATATATTCTTGTGTAGCCTTACTAAAAGCATTCATTGCCATAAAATAACACTGTGTTCCTAGTGTTTACCCAATTGTAACAATGTTTGCCCTTGGAAAATCCCTTCTTCCCCCTTGCCAACTGCCTCTTGTCTTGTTTGCATACAATGGTCAATTGTTCACAGAGATCATTTGCATTGAATCACCTGGTGCATTAAAAGTGCTATATTTCTAATAAAGAAATTGTAATCCCTTAGCAAGCTTTACGTAGTCTACAAATCAGATGATTAATTGCTAAATGAGTTTTGTACACCAAGGAAAAATGATGGAAACTTTAAAGAAAAAAATGAAAAAACAAACAAGTAGTAATAGTGTTCAAATATGAGAAAACATCAAAAAATCAGTCTTCAAATGTATGGCCCAAGTTTAGCCTACAACTATGGGGTCTACTGAATAAGCCCCGACCTGGCTCAACATGTAACTCACAGGGCCCCAGATGACAATAGACCCAGAACGCCCCAAATCAGGAGCTGCGTTGCAGGGGTGATGACACAGGACCCAGTGCTGGGCAACTGCTCTTATCTTGTTGCTAGGTTTTGTGCAGCGACATACTGAGACCCTGTGTAAGCAGCTGCTGTATCCAGATTATAAAGCTAGAACAGAATGAACAGCCAAGCAGAGCTAAAACAGAAAAGCAACTTCGGAGCTCTGATCTTCCCTGGGAAAAATCAGAGCTAACGGAAGATTCCCTTATGTGAACGTCCAAGATTTCAGTCTCTTTCTAAGGAGTCTGCTTTTTTGATATTTTGTGCAATAAAGTTTCTCTTTTTATTTTGATAATATCCCAGTACCCTATTGGTTCTGTACAATTACATTACAAATTACATAAAGACTCTGTGACCTTGAGAATTTGTACTAACCTTGGAACCTTGAGGTTAGAGTATAATTTAGAAAACCAGAGTAAAACCCTTAAAGTTACAAAGCATGTTCATCATACTTTTGAGTGCATACATGTAAACAAATTCTTTCAAAGGGATCTCTATCCCCAGGGAGCATAAGAGCACCTCTCTCCCCGGCTCTCATGATTTAAGATTGGTTTCTGCAACTGTCTCTGGGGTTCTTGAAGGAAGGCATTATTCTTAGGTAGTCTTGCTGTAAAATATAACAGTAGCAGAGTTTACAACTCACTCCACATTTATATTTTAATCCTATTCAACATTTTCATTTTGTGTAAAACATGAGTACTTAAAATGATGAATCCCACATTGATTGTCAATCTAGCATTTAAAAAAAAAACAATCCCCATTAGTTTAATCCCGGTGACTAGGAAACAGCAGAAAAACTGACACCTTGGGGCAAGCTGTAAAATAGCTATGTATACAAAATACGAACCACACATAGCAGACATGACTGACAGCTGCTGTCAACTGTGTGGATTGACAGATGAACTAATATATCACGTGATTGTCTACTGACTATGCAACACACATGGAAGTATCTGTAAACGATGTCATAAACAAGAAATAGGGAAAGGAATGTCATTATATAGGTTAATCCTGAATGAGACCTATGGGCTGCTGAAATGTGAGTTCTAACTCAATGTTTTGCCTGGTGGAAGAATTCCACAGGTGGCAATTGTGATTCAAAAGAGAGTATTTACAGGACTCAAGCCAAGGCCTCCATACCTACTGGAGAATCGCATGGACACAGGCAGGTTTAGCTACACAAATTCGTTGATGCCACTGCCACAACAACTTACAATGCGGCTTTATTTTTTTATTTGTTTTATTACAAGATTTCAAAGCATTGGCATTGGTAAACTCAACATAGGACCTTGAGAAAAAATAACAGAGTCAAAGCAGGTTGAGGTATTAAAAGTCTGTAGTAAATGTTGCTGTTCTTGCAGTTTTTTAGATATGCGTAAGATCAATATACAGAAAAATATAAACAGGATAAACAACTGGGAGGGGGAGAGTATTTCTGTATTTTATGATAAGGGGTTGGTGCCCACTGTGTTGAACGATGAATACGATGGTTCCCAGATATTTTCAATTGTTTCCATTTTGTCATGGAGGCTGGCTGTCATTTTCTCCATGGTGAAGATGTTCCAGACATTAGCATGTATCTCTCTCACTGAAGGGAATATGCCCCTTTAGTTCATTGCTATTCATTTGTGGTTGTGGCATAAATGCGGTGGGCTAGTTGGTGTGGTGGTTTGGTCAGTGATTGGTTAGTAATATTTTTCTGTAGTGGGGCTACTGAAGGGTTTTATTGGGGTTTTGAGATATTAGATATTGGATCAAAACATGTTTCCATGTCCGTTTAAGTAGTTTGCATGACCACCGTGCATGGATATAGATTGCTGGTTCCCCACAACTATAAAGGCAAAGTCCATTGGTTTGGGGATTTATTTATTTTTTCCGTTTAGTAAGGGTTGGGACTTACTTTTCACTTTATTTAATTGATAGAGTCCCCAGTCCACTTCTAGGGAATCTTTGAATGTAACATCCGAATTGCATTGCTGACAACTGTGTCGGAAATGCAATTCAGAAGATACCTGACTGTAAGTGTGCGCGATCACAGGTGTGATTTTGGCTTCTTCCACTGCAGAATCATGGGAAATATAATACCCATTGATTCTGATTTAGTTTAAAAGCCATGCATGCGTGCACGCACAATTCAGGCATCATAGAGAATGGTATTCCTAACACAGGCTGTGTCAGAAATACAATTCGGATGCCACATTCGGCCCCTTGGTTCATTTGTGTCGGCGACACAACTAAGCCAAGGGATCAAAAATGAAAGAAGGAGGGCCTGGGGATTTTATTAATCAAATAAATTTTTGAAGTAGGTCCCCCTGCCCCCCAAAAAAAGTTTAATTAAGTTAATTATTGGCTCAGTGTTGAAAAACACTGAGCCAATAATTGGCAGGGCCCTTAAATTATGTCATATTATTGAGAGAATATTCATCTTTATGGTGAATATTCTATCCATAAATTAAATTTGGATCGTGTTCCAGTTTTTCTGTTTTTAAGGATTACAATGTAGTTTTATAATTATTATAATTGGATCGTGTTCCAGTTTTTCTGTTTTTAAGGATTACAATGTAGGTTTATAATTGTTTGCAAGATGCCTACCCATACCTGCCAACCAATCAATCTAAGGGAAGATTACACTCTCAACTTATTATAAAGCCTTCGGTATATGCTATGGAGGAACCAGGTTAAATTGCACAAAAAATCAACAGCCCCACATTTAGCATATGCTCATGCATGCCTAGAATAACAATGATTTGTGAATACTTGTGTTTGATGTTATAAGAACAAGTGGGTCTGGTTTTTGGATAGGACCTTTCGATGTGCCTGGGGACAGTATTCATTTGTTCTAATGTGATACAACCATAGTCAATCAGTCAATTTACATACAGCTAAGCTTCTTTGTGACAGTCACCACATGTACAGTAGTAAGATTATTAATGGCACAATTATATTTACCACACATTAAACTGTTCTAATTTCAATAGAAGTGATATAAGTTATACAATACAAGTTTATAAAATCATTATCATTAAAATATGTAAGTTACTGCATGTATTTACAATCATGGGAAAAAGAAAGCAGACCCTCTTTGAATTCTATGGTTTTCATATCAGGACATAGTAACAATCACCTGTTCCTTAGCAGGTCTTAAAATTAGGTAAATAGATGAACAATAACACATATGTCATGATTTTCCCATGAACAAAAAAGGCAAAATGGAGAAGCCATGTGTGAAAAACTAAGTACACCTTATGATTCAATAGCTTGTAGAACCACCTTTTGCAGCAATAATGTGAAAACAAGTGCAGGATCCATGGAGCCTCAGAACTAGTGCTGGATTGATTCATACCAGAGTGGAGTGTGCCTACTATCAGTTTTCAGTATAGAAATCATGTATTCACACTATGCTTGGTTGCACACACTATGCTTCGTTGCTTTGAAGTCTTGATCACTTAGCTGTGCTGGACTAATTCCCATGAATTGATTAAAAAACGAGTCAAGATACTGGTCCAAACTCTAATGAAGAAAATGGATCACCTGTCATTGAGCAAGAGAGTCAATATCACCTCGTATGAATTTGTGATGTGTATACTAAAACTTTGATAGTGCTTCTCTACATTAACATAAACATTGGGTTCCAGTTCTACTCTTTACGTTTTGCTGAAGAGCCGTCTCTGATCTCCAGACCTTAATAATACATTTTGTCTGTTCTCTCCTGCTTCCCGCTTCCCTATTTTATTTGAGTGACAATGATTTATTAAAAATGTCTCCTAAATTAGAGGGGCCAAGATGTGAAAGGAATATCAGGATGTATGGAACTGTCTTCCAGCGGAAGTCGTAGAGGTAAGCACAGTGAAGGAGTTTAAGCATGCGTAGGATAGGCACAAGGCTATCAAAGATATAAGGGCCCGGGACTAATAAAAGTATTTAGAAAATTGGGCCAAATGGTTCATATCTGCTGAAACATCCTATGTATTTATGTTATCTATGTTTCCATGTCTCCTTACAATAAAGAATCTGATAACGTGATATTTGAACATGTTTCTTTATTGAACCTAGGGGCACCCAACTAACAAACACATAATCATAAAACTCTGTAGCAGTTTATATAGGTTGCATTGTGATTAGCTAGGGCAGAACCCTCGTCAGCTTCTTTGTCTGACACCTTGATCAGTTTTGGACGCAGTTTCTACTTGACTTTGTGCCCAGGCTAATCTTATACCCATTAAGTTTTTTTTTATTAATGTTTATTCTATGTCAAATGATTATTTCCAGTTGAGTCTAACTTTATACGCTAACAGCTATTTTGTCTTTGATGTTTCCTGATTTTGATTGCCACACCTTGGAATCCTGCCAAATGACATATAAATCCATTCTGGAGATCTAGGGTTTGATCCAATTCAGCCTATGTCAAACCTAAGTGAAACCATCCCATCTGTATACATATATGCATCTGTATAAAATATGGATAACTTTGCAGTGTATATGTCTGTATCTATATATAGGTACATCGATATTATGTATTTCCAGATGAATGCTAATTTATCTTTGAGGAAACATTGAGCCCCAGTAAAATATATGCTGTTTTTATTACAAAAGAAAATATCTTGATGGTTCCATTCAGTCTTTGAAACTGTCCATAAAACAAGATCACATATTTTATGTGTTTTTCTACATTTTATATCATTTTGTTTTCTTTTTGTGCAAATTTTACTCCCAAAAGCAAAACATGTAATGGTTTTAAAGGCAGAAATGTATGTAGCAGGAGCAGAACGTTCTTAGACATTAGACTGTAACCTCTTGCTCACGTTTCATGTCTATCTATTTTGTTACCTTCCCTATTATCTGTATGTTTTGTTACCCCCTTAAAATGCATAGCGGAAAAAGGAGGTGTTTTATAAAAAAAATTATAATTTTTAATCCATAGCAAGAAAATTTCGTAACCCTTTTTAACAGGCTATGTTAGTTTTTCTACTATCAGTTTTCAGTATAGAAATCATGTGTTCACACTATGCTTGGTTGCACACACTATGCTTCGTTGCTTTGAAGTCTTGATCACTTAGCTGTGCTGGACTACCGTATTTATCGGCGTATAACACGCGCCGGCGTATAACACGCACCTCATTTTAAGAAGGAAAGTTTAGGAAAAAAAACTTAAATTTCAAATAAAGAACTTTGAAGCCCAATATGCCATTTTAATATGCCAGGATATTGCCCCCAATATGCCATTTAATATGCAGGATATTGCCCCCAATATGCCATTTAATATGCAGGATATTGCCCCCAATATGCCATTTAATATGCAGGATATTGCCCCAATATGCCATTTAATATGCAGGATATTGCCCCCAATATGCCATTTTAATATGCCAGATATTGCCCCCAATATTCTATTTAATATGCCATGATATTGCCCCCAATATGCCATTTAATATGCAGGATATTGCCCCCAATATGCCATTTAATATGCCAGATATTGCCCCCAATATGCCATTTTAATATGCCATGATATTGCCCCCAATATGCCAGGATATTGCCCTTTAGTATGCTTGTTATGCCACCCTCCTCCCCCAGACCCCAGTACTTACCTCGTTCCTGCTCTGTCCCCCGGTGCTCTGAAGCTGCGTGGCTGTGAGGGAAGCATTGTGAGCTTCCCTCCAGCCGCGCAGTCAATAAAGTTTGTTTTAAAAAAAAAACACACTTTATTGACCGCGAGGCTGGAGGGAAGCTCACAACGCTTCCCTCACAGCCACGCAGCTTCAGAGCACCGGGGGACAGAGCAGGAACGAGGTAAGTTTTAGATTTTTTTTTTTTTTCAGCGTATAACACGCACACACCATTTTCTCCCTATTTTCAGGGAGAAAAAGTGCGTGTTATACGCCGATAAATACGGTAATTCCCATGAATTGATTAAAAAACGAGTCAAGATACTGGTCCAAACTCTAATGAAGAAAATGGATCACCTGTCATTGAGCAAGAGAGTCAATATCACCTCGTATGAATTTGGGATGTGTATACTAAAACTTTGATAGTGCTTCTCTACATTAACATATACATTGGGTTCCAGTTCTACTCTTTACGTTTGCTGAAGAGCCGTCTCTGATCTCCAGACCTTAATAATACATTTTGTCTGTTCTCTCCTGCTTCCCTATTTTTTTTGAGTGACAATGATTTATTAAAAATGTCTCCTAAATTAGAGGGGCAAAGATGTGAAAGGAATATCAGGATGTATGGAACTGTCTTCCAGCGGAAGTCGTAGAGGTAAGCACAGTGAAGGAGTTTAAGCATGCGAAATGTATGTAGCAGGAGCAGAACATTCTTAGACATTAGACTGTAACCTCTTGCTCACGTTTCATGTCTATCTATTTTGTTACCTTCCCTATTATCTGTATGTTTTGTTACCCCCTTAAAATGCATAGCGGAAAGAGGAGGTGTTTTATAAAAAAATTATAATTTTTAATCCATAGCAAGAAAATTTCGTAACCCTTTTTAACAGGCTATGTTAGTTTTTCTTTTTCATTCCACATGAATATAACTGAAATAACCCCAACAACCTCAGTTAAAGGTGTAAAATACATATACATTGTCCGGCTTTCATTTTTACTTTTGTATTTTTTTACTCGCGATCGCGTCATTAGGCCATGCCCCTTTCAATGACGCGATCTTCCTGTGACTATAAATAACAGTCTGCAACAGACACAAATCGCTGAGTATTGTCTCTAGCAGCTGTTATTCCTGACTCCTTAGCTCCAAGCTACCTTGGAGTATCTTGCTACTTTCATTTTTGATTACCTGTTGCTGACCCGGATATCCTCGACCATTCTGATTTCTCCAATCCTGACCTTTGGCTTCCTGAATCGAATTGTGTACTTCTCCAATCCTCTGAATATGGACCGTCCCTGTTATCCTGCATTTTTCTCTATCACCTAATCGCAAGTACCTTCCATATCTTCAATCAAGTGTTCCATCATATTTTTTACTTTATACTTCAATCAAGTTACATATATTTTTCCATATTACTTCAAACCATTTATTTTTTCTCTGCAATCAATATCAGTCAGTTTTTCTTCTTTTTGCTGCTAAACTTTAATACAAGAATTGCTTAAACGATATACCTTGTGTGGAATGTCATTTATTTCTGCAGTTGAGTTTCCAAACATTCTTAAAGTCGCAGCTACCCTGACATACATGCATACAAGACCATCCATGCATCTGTTACTTGCCAGTAGCAAAATCTGTAACTGAGAATGTTAAAGAAATAAAAAATTTAATATACATCTAAACCCAAGGAAATGTGGTCCAGGAGTCCTGTACTAGGCATTGAGGGACAATATGTTGATGGAGTAGGAAATAGTATTTAGCACATGTCTTTGAAAGCTTTGTGTACTCCATACGATGGCACCATGCTCTAAACCCTTTTAGATTTGTATCCGTTCCTTAATAGGTGGTAGTTTCAATGTATACTGAATATAATTCTGGTAAAGCCCTAAGGCTGATCTCTTTTGCTAGCATTACAAGGTGAAGAAGATTTCTACAATGGCCATGTGCCATCTTCAGGAAGACAGCCTAAGTGAGCTGAATAGGCATTGCATTTGAGTGAATCTCTATAAAAACAGCACATTTCTGACTATGAAATTCTAGGATTTGTCAAAGATATATGAATTTCAGCAGAATGCATATAGTAAGCATTTCCCCAGATCATACTAATTAAATAGGAACATAATCAATTTTTTACCAGAAAAAATAGAGAATTTCGGAAAAAATACACTTTTCAGCACCTGATTTTTTATAATCTGCTTGTCCCCCCCACTAACCCCCCCCCCCCCCAATTGTTTTACTCTTTCATGCTTGGTCTCTGAACAATTTTTTTCTTAATGGCATCCTGGGTAGTTGTTTTCTTCATTCTACTTAGTACCAAGTTTATCCATTGGTGGAAGAAAGACAACCTAGATGAGAAACTCTTTCAAAGCCATTTTTGTTTTTTTATCAACGCTCTTATTTCTACAAACTTTTCCATTTCGTTTTCTGCTTGTTGAACTTTGTTATGGGGCCCCCCTTGATGGCAGGCCCTGGAAAATACCTACATTGCCCATTAGGATAAGACTAGATCCCTGATTTAAAAATAGAGAGAGTAGTTCCTTCTACCTGTTATTTAAGGGACACTCCAAATTTAAAATTAAGCTTTATGTATCATTTGTAAAAAAAAAATTGCATTCAAAAAAGTCTCTTTCAAACATTCATGCTCTGCTCCTCATTGTTTATATTCACTTTTGTTTCATTGCATGTTGATTTTGTTTGGATAAAAGTATCTTCCTTCAATGAGCATGTGCAGAGTCCCGCTTCATTCAAAGCTGGTCACTGCCTCCCGTGTACTGGTGACATCATGAGGCCATTGTCAAGTCTATGGAGACAATAGCATGTACAGTACTTTTTTAAGGAACGGTGACAATCCTAGTCCTCTGATTGACTCCCAAGAAATGCTGGGGACATCCATATGAGGGCTTTAAGACCACTATTGAAATGACATATGAATAAATTTGACCCTAACAAGAAGACATTATTGGATCTCAGTTAAAAATATTATTCCTTACAAGAAACTAGTAAAATTCAGTTTTCATGTTTTCCCCTGACCAAGTGTTTTCACTTATTTTGATTTTGCAGATATAAATATTTTTAATCTGTATTACAATATTGTTTATAAATGTAATTAGGGAACTATTCCTAAATGTATTGTATAGTTGTTGAGGCAAGGGCTCTTGCCCAGGGACTGACACTTAATATATTTACTTCTGTAACAGATATATATAATCATATCCAAATTTATCAGGACTCACATGTTTGCCTTATGCTTGGCGCCATGTTGTAAAGTGTTACAGTCATTGGTAATGTTTAAAGTCTGTAAACAGGAAGTTCAGAGAATACATAATGTTCTGTAGGTAAGTTTAGCAGATGTTCCTTAGAGAGAGAGCAGTGCAAATTCCCGTAATATATCCGGTCGGATGAGAAATGGAATAAACAATCACAAATGGGTAGAGCTATTTTGGCATCTCTATATAAATCACCATAATGATATTTGTATAGTAATTGTTTTTACCATTTTATATTTTAGTTGGGAAATACTAAAAGCAGGAGGTAAAAATGTCTCAGTCTCCTGAGATACACATAAAGTATCAATCACATGCTATGACCTAAGCAAATTAACCTTTTTTCAATCATATATCACACAGAGGTGACTTCTATTGTTAAAAGAAGACTCAAGATTAATAACAATAATGATAATTATAATAATAATAAAAACTTACTTGAAAGAAAAAATATATTGTTGTATTTATAAATTAAGTATTTATTCAGTAGATAGTAACTGTCTGCCTGTTTGTTTGATTGGACTGTAGTGATTGGAAGAGCGAAATTGTTTGATGCAGTAATTGTGCAGTGAGCATAAGGATCGGCATCGGGGGTACAGATATTAACCCAGAAAGGGGTCCAGCTGTCCTAGGGGATTCGCAGCTGGAGGATGTCTGTGTTGCTTTATACCAATTGAGGTATTTTAGCAGAAAGAACTCAACAGTTTTGTACCTTCACAATGCATAGTTAAACAAACTCTGTAAAATGAAACATTTCTTATACAGAAATTTAAAAAAAAATGAAAAAATTATCTATGAGGGGCATGGATGGCTGCTGTTGAAGAATGCAACATAAAGTTGGTGCTCCGCTTCCTGATAGCTAAATACCACACCGAAGATCATGATGGGGCACAATAAAAGGCCCCACCTGGTCCAGGGACACCCAAGGGTAAGGGGAAAACATTTGCGTTGAATGAAGTCTACATTTAAAAATAATCTTTATTTGTATCGAAATAAAATAAATTCACACTTCTTCACCTAGCCAGGTGAAATAAACTATAAAAGTGTTACAAAAAATAAATTCAAAAAAGAATCAAAAATATAGGTAATGATCCAATTTCCCATAAAGGGTCATTTAAAATCACTTGGAAGATGTGCCTGGGTTGGTTGGTGTAGGTAGCCCCTTGATAACTGCCCCACCATCCCATTCAGGATATATCCCGCTGGGCTAGTCTTTAGACTTGCCAAGATTGTGTAGATAGTGAGTCTGGTTAATCCAGTCATCTGCTTCTGGCGTAATTAGCTCTGAAACAACTCCAAATGTATCAATATCCACAGTCCCTTAATGCATCCAAATTAAATTATTACATAATATAACGCAGTTAAGGTAATGAGAGACACTTCTGAATGCCCACTGAGCTTTTAGATGTAAGTAGCCTGCCGTCTTCTGCTACATCGGTTGATCCAGTCAACTAAAAGAGTCTTTGCTCAATACCTGATTGATCCTGCTATGGGGAGATGAGAGTTGGATCTGTTTAGCCAGAGAAACGAGCCCGATGCACGTTTCACAGCAACTCTGATCTCAGAGCATGCAGCTTTGTCAAGGGCTGAAGGTGAGTGCTGGTCTGGAAGCATTTTTAAATACCCCCGCCTTCATCCATGATTGGTTGATAGAATAAGTAGATTAGTAAGGGGAAAACACCTTCTAGCTCCTTGAGGGACTTCTTTCAAATGCCGTAGGCTATCTCATCACAACCCAACAATGAACATGAGGAGGCCTCACCATCAAGTTGAAACTCCACTAACGACAGAGGGTCAGAAGAGATGAGACCAGGACTACTGCAAAACACCTTACCTGAAATGGCACATCAAATATTCTCCTCTGCACTGTGGAAGAACGGCTTCAGTAATCTGATCACTGAGATAAAACATGCGGTCAATGACAAGATCACCAAACTGCGCAAAGACTCACCAAATGGCCTCTACACACAGCTAACACCTACAGCACCTGGAAAACAAAAAGGCGCCCAGAATTGCATATTCAAGGTGGAGTGTTACCATGGTCCTATAAAGAGGCAGAATAATATCTTCCTCTTGTGAGTCAATACGCCTTTTAATACAATCCAATTATCTTCTTGGCCTTTGCAGCTGCCAGATGGCACTATGAACTCCTGCTAAGTCTATTGTCTACAGTTTATGATGTGTCCTTGATGTGCCCCGAATCAGTCCGGACTTCTGAGGGCCAATATTGGGGCCAAATGCTGGAGCGTATTGGGTAGACCGTTATACATTTTGCTGGGCCAAAACTGGTGAGTGTCTCCTGCTTGGGCTCAGCTGGCCATGGAAAAGATTTTTTTAAATTAAAAACTCCCTATTTAGTAATGCA
Source organism: Pelodytes ibericus (assembly GCA_036172795.1). Lineage (NCBI taxonomy): Eukaryota > Metazoa > Chordata > Amphibia > Anura > Pelodytidae > Pelodytes > Pelodytes ibericus. Next base: position 250,535,926 of record CM069857.1, on the reverse strand, counting down.
TTAATACACAGGTCCAACTCTAGAAGGTTCTAGAAGGAGAAAGTCACACATTTTGTCCTTGAGTCTATGAGATGAATAAATGACCCCCAATCTGTTTATTTCTTATAGAATTCTTTCTATAAACGTTGTTTTAAACTTGTTTGATTAGATGCCAGACAATGTCAGCCAGAAGAGCACTAGGGGAATTGCTGTGTGCTGATTCTTGATTTCAGCAATTGAAATGAAACATTCTATCAGTAAATAAAGTAACCCTGTATAATATTTCTGGCATACTTAAAATATTTATATATCTTTAATGATCTTTTTGTTGGTTTGTTTTCTATGAATTTGCTTCTCCTATTCATGTTATATATATATATTATTTTTTATTTTTTGTGTGTGAAAATGTTTATAATTAAATCTTTTGAATTACATAGACATCAGTTTAGGATGTCCCTAAAGCATCAATAGTCATTGTCACAATCTACCTTATATCCTGGCTTCTGTATATTTATATAAAGGTTTTGTGCTGTTTCCACTTCAGCCTCTAGTGGCCACTGTGCTTGTCATTCTTCTCCTCTCTTGGTGTCAGCTGGCCTTGTTATCGTTATAAACCAACCATGAAATACCTACAGTTTACTGCAATCAAGGCCTTTGCATTGCTTTGGTTACAGTCTGTATTGTGCTTCTGTGCTTTTCTTGCTATTCCTGATCTCTGTTCCTGATTCCTGTTGCTGCTTGTCTTTAACCTTGCCTGTTTGCTGCCAGCCTCGACCTTCTGCCCGTCTGTCTATTGCGATTTTTTAGATATAGTGACACATGCATGATATTACTCTGTCTCCGTTTTGATAAAACAAGAGTTGTATCACTGGTAAGTTGTTTGGGGATAAGATGGCAAAGGTAGGCTTGGGGCAAAGGTGGCACATGCAGGTTGTTCTGGGGCACTGAAGCTGTTTGGGTAAAGATGACACAGATTGTTTTGAGACACAACTTCTAAATTCCTGCTTTTTTAAGGTTTTTAGGTTCAGAGGTCTTCTGAGGAAAGACCAGGATAAATAAAAAAAAATAAAGAAAACTTTGAATGGGCGTTGAAGGGATAAGTGAGAAGAGATATTTTAGACAAGATAAATATATGTACGGCTGTCTGAAATTCTTGACAGCACCTGATCTAAAAAATTGATGATGGGTTTCAGAAATGGCACCCAAGGGCAAATATAGCAACTAATTAAGGGTAAATTTAAAAAGTAAATCATTCCAAATGTTTTATTTTTTTCCAGACTTGTTAGAGGAAGAAAGGTTGCCAGAAAATGTCACAGACTTCAAAATATGTGAAATGATTATTATATTTTCAAGGTTGCTTAACAAGCTGCTGAGCATATGGATCTTGGAAAAGAACATGGTTTTGGGTAAAACATTGGCTGTGTCAATACTTGCCTTGAGGGAAGTGTAATTACTATGGCAATACGGCACAATCTTCAATTACTGAAGACGATACCTACAACCCTGGAGGCTAATAATCAGTGGATGCCAGCCAGTACTTGATCACCCTATATGAATAAACTAGTAGAAATTGAGGGACATTTTAAATATAGAAAATTACAGTATTTTTTGTTAGAACATAAACTATAAATATTAGTTGAATGCCTTGAAACAAACTTTTTATACTGTATGCTAAAGAAAGATTATATTTTTTCTCCACTGCAGTCTGTCTTTAAAAAAAAAGTTTTACCTTCATAGTACATAACATGACCAGGCAGCTTCCCCATGCACACCTTAACACCCATCTCTGCAATTTGCTCATCATTCCCACGCCACTGCTAGAAAAAAATACTTGTTGTATCCAGTCCAACCACCAGAAGAATCACCATGATACACCATCAAGTGGGGACAAGCCCCATGGCAGAGTTCAACCAGACACAAAGCAGCATTTCTCCAGTTAAAAATCAACATTTAAACACAGTGACTATTTATCAAGCATAGAAAGTAGTTTTCAACAAACAAAGGAAAGGTGGTTTAACGGTATGCGCATATTTGCAGAAAAACATACAATACAGAAAGCTTTTATAGTTTCATCTGCTTAATTTTTTCTTTTAACCCTTTCACAGATATGGCCATTCTATGCGCTATGCTACAGAGAAATGACAAGCTAAAAGTGAGTGCCGTTTTTAAATAGTGCCACGCTCGAACTTCTGGGTTTTGCAATGTCTATGATCATGTTAATGTATGCATTTGTTTGCAGTCTGCTAGCATCACTTTTCTACAGCCACACCATAAGCCATGATTAGGTGACAGAACTACCTTGCATAATTATAATATTATTTTTTTATTATTGCATATTTTATAAAATAAATACGTTTCATTTATTTTAGAATTCACATTTCGCTTTAAAATGTCTATATTTTGGAAAATACTGCAGAGATCAATTGACTCCATGTTACCTATGTTAGGAACTAGGGTCAAATATCACATCCATAACTGGAAAGTAAAAACAATGGGGGTTATGTATAGAAATTTCTGCACTGTATAAAACAAAGTTTGTTATATATAACGCTGATTGTGCTTCTTTTTAACTCCCTAAACTTTGCAGTGTGGGAAACTGACCTCGCCAAACAGCGTTCTGGAGGCTTTTCAGCACCTGATTTTTTTATACATAGGTTGCCCTGGCGTATTGAGCTAATTTGTCGGGAGTCTGCTTTATACACTGGCACACACGCTGATTGTGCCCATGCTTATAAATGTCCCCCATTATTTTCCAGGGCACCTATTTTAACGTTATTAAAAAAAATATGAAATTATTGGAACTTGTGATAGTAAACAAAGAAAACTGTGTAGATTACACTGGGAGGTAACACAGTTGACTAAGCACTACAATTCCTTTTTATATTACATTAGTAACATAGTAATTTAGGTTGAAAAAAGACCTATGTCTATAAAGTTCAACCCTTCTACCTATCATTTATCATCTGATCAAAAAGAAAAAAAAAAAGAAAAACCCCTAAGTATACCATTTATGATTTTGGTGCCTAGGGGGAAAAATTTCTTCTTGACTCCAAAAGGCAATCCGATTTCTATTATTGATAGCCATGTATGTCCTGCTTTATAATAAAAACTATCCAGACCCTTCCTGAAAGCATCTGTTGTATAGCAGCAACCAGCAGTCTGCATTAATCTGGCTTACTGACACTTCTACAGTTAGTCATATCTGGCGGCTTTATGTCCCTCCTCCACGCACACTGTGTGCGTGGAGGGAAGACTGCAGACGATACGGCCGGGGACAGAAAGAGCAGCAGGTGTGTACTGGGGAAGGGGTAGGGGTAATAGCTTTTTTTAATATTAATGTGGCATATTAATGGTCAACTGGCTGTGGCATGTTAATGGACAAAATAACACTGGCATATTAATGGGCAAATTGGCTGTGGCATATTAAGGGGCATACTAACAGTGGCATATTAATGGGAAAATTGTCTGTGGCATATTAATTGGCAAACTAACAATGGCATATTAATGGTCAAAATAAAACTGGCATATTAATGGTCAAATTGGTTGTGGCATATTAATGGCCAAAATAACACTGGCATATTAATGGGAAAATTAGCTTTGACATACTAATGGGCTGAATAATAGTGGCACATTAATGGGATAATTGGCTGTGTCATATTATTGGGCAAATTGTCTGTGGCATATTAATTGGCAAACTAACAATGGAATTGTAATGGGCAAAATAACAATGGCATATTAATAGGCAGATTAATAGTGGTATATTAATGGGCAACCGAACAGAGGCATATTAATGGGTAATTGGCTGTGGCATATTAATGGGCATAGTAAAAGTGGCATATTAATGGGCACGCTAATAGTGGCATATTAATGGGCATAGTAAAAGTGGCATATTAATGGGAAGGCTAATAGTGGCATATCAATGGGAAAATTGGCTGAAGCATATTAATGGGCAAACTAACAATGGCAGATTAATGGGCAACCTGGCTGTAGCATATGTTAATGGCAAAGAGACTGTGACGTTAATTGCAGAGAGATGTGGTATGTTCTGTGGGGCAAAATAACATGGATTATGGGGCAAAGTTACACTGTGGCATGTTCTGCAGGGCCAATTCTGTGGTGCAAAGTGACATTGTGGTATGTTCTGTTTGGCAAATTTACACTGTGGCATGCCAAATCATGTGAGTGCATGCCAAGTGCTGTGGGTGCAATATAGGTGCATGGCAAGTGCTGTGGGTACTGCATGGTGCTGTGTTAAGCCAAGTGCAATGTGGGTTCATAAGAAGGGAATTAAAACAAAGAAATTCAATTTTTCAATAACATTTTTATTACATATAAAAATAGTTGAATATATTTTGAAAATAGTTGCATATAATATTACAAAGTTTACATGTACATACAGTTTTACAACACAGCTTTAGAGACATTTGGTCGAGGGAGGCCCACTGCTAAAGACTTTGCCCAGGGCCCACTAGGGCCTTAAAGTCTGAGGGGTAGTTTGGCAAATAAAAGGAAATTTTAAAAAATGAAATGCATTTTTTCAATCATAATATTTTATTAAATATGAAATAACTGTTTATATATGAATTCATATTTACAAGTAAAACTTTTTTTCCTGTAAGGAAGCCTTATATTCAGGCTTTTTCTTTTTTTCCTAAATGTGTATCAAACATTTGGGGTATCATCTTAAAAACAGAGTCGTCTTACATTACAAATACGATGTATGTTGCTTTGTAATTATTTTAAAATTATCTTTACGTTTTCCAAACCCATTTGCCACTTTCTTGCCCTCTCCTACACTTTGTCTAATTCTTTCTGCAATGAAGAAACATCAAGGTTAGACTTGACCTTACCAAATTGTATGATCAGCAAACAGGGCTCTCAACACAACTTGGGAGATCATTAATAAACAAATTAAAAAGAAGAAGGCCCAAAAAATACTCCTAAGGTACTCCACTTAATACCTTGGTCCAGTTTGAGGATTTTCCATTTACAACCACTCTCTGCATTCTACATCTTTTAGCCAGTTTGTTTTATCCAAATACATACATTTGTCCTGTAGCCAGCCTGGTTGGGTCATTTGTTTCTGCAAGGGGTGGCAGCACCAGGGAGCTCAGTATTACAAATGCCCAAGGGCACTTGGACTATATCCTGCCCTTCATTCATTCCATTCTGTATAGCTTTTCCCAGATGTAGAATTTTTTTTATAGATGCCTACTAATGCAGCATGTATAACTGATCATACCTGATTAACTTTGCGTGCAAAGCTAGCAAATGCGTGACCTTCTGTTATGGCACTGTAGCCGTACATTTTTGTTCAATTAACTTTACACTTCTTTGTGTATCACTAGATCTTATGCAAGATTTAATAAGACTTTAGTAAGACTTGTATCATGGAAAAAACACAGACATTAATGATGATTGATTGCAAACACCAGTATCTGAAGCCAATCAAAGCAACTTAATCATAGCTAACTAAGACTAATACACATAAAAAGTGCTGCCTTTATATACTTGCCATTTATTTGTCAAGACTTAATTTCAACCGTGAAATTTGTGGAACAAGTCTGTTTTGCTTTGTAGATCTTTAATATGAAGATGTACTGTCATTGTTCCTTCTTCCATAATTATTATTAATATAATGCAGGGGTTTCCAAGTTTTTTTTTTGCAGTGGGCCACTTCCCCAGAAATATTTGGGTCACATTCATGTTTCATTGCAAAAACAATTCTAGACAAACATATATCTTTATATATGTGTGCAGTGTGAGGGCATCACATACTCAACAGAAATAAAACTCACGGTAACATGCAGTATGTGAGTGTATCACAGACTGTACAGCAATACAACACATACATACACAACCACACAAAAATACACACACAGAGTCACATAGACAGACACACTTACACACACACACACACATAGTTTCACACACACACAATAGTTATAACTTGGTCACACAGAGTCACCTACAGACACACACACACAGTCACTTGTACACACACACAGAGTCACTTACATTTAGATACACAGACTTTTTTTCTTTCTATTTTTTTCCCCGTTACCGGGGATGTGGTTGTCTGCTGGGGCTGCTACTCCAGGAGGCAAGTAGTGGTTCCTTTTCACGACCTTCACGACCTGCAGTGTTTTTTCGGGGAACTTAGTTCCCTGACGCTGCTTGCAGTAACACGTGCGTTTGGAGGTACGTCTCAAGCTGGAGCTCACCTCTCACAGGTGAGTCTCATGTGGGCCACACCTCAATGTCCCGTGGGCCCCTTATATAATGATTCTCATAATTGGCCAGGCTGAGAAAAATCAACATGAAAAAAACTCATAATAATAAGGAAATGCTCTCCTAACAGTCCATTGCGCAATTCACTAAAAGTGAGGTGCAGGTGAATTACAGGTGAGAAGATGTGTGATGAACATTTCATGTCATGTTAAATCTTCACAGATTTGTATTATGCAGGACAAAATCTGTTCTTCTTGCAGTAGGAAGTCACTAATTTGGTTCCCACACAATGCATGGTTAGGTTAGTGCATAGACAACTCACCTGTAACTAACTTTAATTAAATAGCTACCTATATTAGGCATTATATACAACTTATGGCCAGTTCTTTATATTCTGTTTAAAATAATCTAATTTTGTTTAGCTTGAGGACATAAAAACCAAGAGGAGGCTTCATTGCAAAACAATGACAAACAGGGTCAGCAATGGTTTGCCTGCATGATCCGCCCTTGAACGAGGAAGTATACACAACAAACATTTAGCCAAATATTATTCACATTAAAAAAGAATAAACTTGGACATTAGTAGTCTGCAACACAGAACGTAGATGTTTATGGCACATTTGCTTTTTCTTTCTCAATGATCTACTTCCAATATAGCACTGAATTTTTCATTCTTTATCTGTATGAAAAAAATGTACACTGGACCTGCACTAATTAAACTGGTATATATACCTGAGGCATTGATGTTCCATGAGTTCCACTTTAGTTTGCAAGTGAAGACCTGTTGAAGAAGACAAGAGGTCCTGTTGTTTTTCCCATTAGAAGATTTCCTTTGTATTGTTTGTGTTGTGTCTTGACGTCCCTTATTAACTCTCTTGGGTTGCCATCCTAGCCTATAGGATTTTGATATTCACCTTTACCACCTGCATCTGTGTCTTCGTGTAAGTTGCAAAATAATCATTCATTTAATGATTAATAATCTCTTTAGTAGTTAAGTCATCAGTAATGATACTGGTCTTGGATTTCACAAAATTGATCTTTGGACCATTCTTTTTGATGCTTTATGAAGCTGAGAAATCCTACAAAACTGTTAGGACTTTTGGATTTATTCAGATTTATATTATATTTTGAGGCCCATTTCACAGGTAAACATTAATATCTGGAGGATTAATCATTTGCTATTCCAGTGGGTGCATGCACCTGTGTCCTGTTTTATGAAAGCCATCTTTCTGTGGTTAGTAGTTCTCGGTTGGTGAGATTGTCTTAATGCGCATGGCTTTTGTGAGTGTAATTCGCAATAATGTTTGGAACATTTTATATCTTTACAGAGTGTTACACTGTTATGCTTTGTAGTTTTTTTTGTCTTACTAAATTAAGCATCTTTTACAGATATGTTTACAGCACCACTTCCCTTTTATATTGAAGACTCTCCTATTTGGGAATTCCAGATGGTTGTCGAAAATCCATGGTTTTAAATGAGATTCAAAGTATTAAGGGCAAGGGCAAGGTTAGCTGACTACACAATCAAAAGCACACCATGCAGTACTTATAGCCTCTATCTTATTTTTTTAGAATCTTGGGTCAAAAAAGTCAGATAAAGGAAGATTTTACACAATGTTCTAAACAACATGTCCGCCCCTCCGATGCAGCTATATGGAGCAATGAGGTACTTTATTTGTATTCTTTTATGAAAGCGTTTTTATTTAAAATACCCACACTTGATGTAATCTTTCAATTAAACATGACTTCATTTTTTTGCAGACAGTTTTACTTTATCGTCTCAGCTGTAGACAATGAGCTGATTCCACGAATGAACTGATGGAGGCTGAAGGTAAACAGCCACATCCACTGAAGACACTACCACAGTGTCTGTTTGCATTTCGCCTCAGGTGATGTGTCAATCTCTGTGCTGAAGTATTGCAAATGTAGATGCAGCCAGACTGAAGCACTACAACTGGAGTGATTTATATGGGATTAATGGAGATATTTACTGGATAACACCACAATAATTACACGACCACTTTACCTGACATTATGTCTTGAACAGTCATGATAATAAAGGCAATTAAATCCTTCATTATCCAGAAAGACAAGGTGGCAAAAACCCTTGTTGATTTGGGTGGTATGAGACCAAAAAGCTCTTGGATATCGAGAAAAGCCCAGAGCAATGATGAACTGGTAAAATATGGATGGAGTTAGCAGCTTTTAACAGCAAGGCTGACTCAAGAACAAGTAGGATATATCTATACTATATATAATGTATTGTATCACTTGGTATTCTAGTATCACAGCCCCGGAGATTGCACGATATCACATGAAAGGTCAGTAAGGCAACTAATTTGCTTCAAAAGGGCAAATGTCACTGAGACTAAGGAAAAGTGAAGTGTGGGGCTAAATTTGTCAGGAGGAAGCCCCTCTGAGACATGAGGACGGCAGCACTGTATTTACATTACATTTATATTATATAGCTTTCTGTCATCTCTAAATAGCTATAGAGCCCACAAGAGCTAAGAAGGAACATAACATTAACGGACAGCATGCTTAGGCACAAGAAAAGAAGAGTTTCCCATATAAAAATCCGTCGATGAACATTTCAACGGTAACCATGGCAACTCAGCTTCAGGTCTGTCATGTGGAAATATACAGCGTGTGCTTGTGTGCAGAGTAGCTTTATATATTGGCCCTCTGGGAGCTCAGATTCATGAGGTGTATATACCTCCGCTCGCTGCCAGCTACTTGCAACGCTGCACATCACCTCAAGTTATGCCACGCAATTAACCCCTAGTGTCCCGCTGCGTCAGCTTTAGAAATCATGGACATGGCTGAGATTTCTTTGCCAACAAAAGATATTACTTGCTCTGTTACAAAGTGTGAAAATAGTGAATAAATTATTACAAAGTAATTCACTTTTATATACAGCACATAAGAACCCTGATGTTATCATCGCTTTTAAAGATTTGTTGTAGTTTTTTTTTTTTTTAATGAAGAACCAACCTAAAATGTCAAACCAAGATGCAATATTCTTCCTCTCCCCTTTATAATGTATTTGGGACTTGAACATTATCGGCACGTAGATTACCACTCTACATTAGATTCACATCAGTGAGTGACAAGCCATGTAAATGTCAGTACACTTCCTAAACTGCACAAAGCATTAAGTGTTAATTTGTCTGACACTCAGATATAGAAGTGAACTGAACACTTTGACATGTTGACATTGAAATACTGAGTAGAGGTGGTGCAATTTGCTGTATAATCCCCATCTAGCCAGCTAGACAAGGAGAAGTCATTGAAGAGTTTCAGAATGTGTGTTTTTTTTTTACTTTAGAGAATGATTAGGCAAAATGTAGGCCGAATTGGACAATTGTTCTTATGACAGACTTTTAGTGCTCACATTAATGTATCACAAAGGAAAAACAGACACAATGAACATTAATCCTATCAAACCTGTATGACAATTCACAGCTAGTTCAGTGCTTTCCTAATAGTGCTCGTTTGCATGCTTTTCATCTGTGCAGAAAAACTAAGCTGGAGATTACACTTGTTTTTAAACAAAAGATTTTGACAGTGAGAATGTTTGGACTAATCCCTATCCCCCCCCCCCCCCCATAAAGTGAATGAGCCTGGTCAGCAGCTTTCTGTGAATGCAAAACCCAAACACTAATTTAAAAAAAAAAAACTTTCAAATACATTTGAAATAAAAAATATGTAAAATAATTTATAATAAAAAAGAGTCACCCAGGGAAGTCTCAATATTCATGGCATAGAAGGGATCGGCAGCCCCCTCGATTATCCCATTTCTGCCCCTGCTCTCGCCGTATGCATATCCTGCATAGCTCCCACTAGACTGTAAGCTTGAGAGCAAGGCTTTCACTTTTGGGATTCATGCAATATTGGAGAATGTCATTTGATTAACCTGTTTATAAATCAGACATGGATGTCTGTATTTGGAGAATGAGGAGGCAAATGCGCTTCTCCAAATAAATTTTTAGGACATTCATCAGGATTCATTGTTCCTTGAATAACCCCAGTAACTTTTTCAGAGATCATATTACTAAGTATTTAGCATCTGCAAAGTAAATTATGCATTCATTTATTTTCATTGCTAAGAGGTTTTCTTTCACCTTTGATTACTCTAACCACTGCTCACAGGCATAAATTGTAATTACTAAACCTTTTAGGGCATTGTTGCCAGGGAAGATTTTTAATGGAAAGTCCCATGTTACCGCAAGAAAGCAAAGTTACATAAAATATGTAATAGAATTAGGGGATTTAGTAAATACATCTCACCGTGTTAGCAACAGAGTTTAGGCTGACATCATTTAAGCTAATACTTATTAGAGAGTCTGAATGGTGATTGTGTTAACATGTAAACTATTTTTTTTATTTTTTAACCATTCCACCAAGAGGACATGTCATTCACAAAACCATGTTTTAAATCAATTGCAGGAAAGATCATCACCAGAGGATATAAACTATGACTTTTATTCATGAAAGATCCAGTTGCAGGGAATTGACAAGGGAATTTCAAAATCTCTCAGTACAGCTGAATTTGAGAATTTTTCCAACTTGGCTACTTTGGCCTTACATTTGCCATTGCTTACACAATTACCTCTTTTATGAATAAAATCCTATATCCTCACCTGATGTAGGGTTCCTGGATACTATTGTTGTGTGAATATGCATAGGCACATTGTCACAACTCCTACAGCTCATCTTTCTGGGATTGGATTATGAGCGATTTGTTAATGAAAGAGGGCATTGCATGGAGAGTGAGAAGGGAATTGCACACTTAGGCCAAAATAGCAGAGCTTAAAGTATAGCTGAATGGGAGAACTTTTCCAACTTGACTACTTTGGCCTTAAGTTTGCAATGTCCTTCTCTATTCCACGTAATTCCCTGTTTCATGAACAAAGCCCTTAGTGGGTCTGTTCACTAAAAGGTGACCTGCAGCTGAGTTGATGTGAGATGAATATTGCATCACTCCATTTTAACTATACATTGTGCAGGGACAACATGGTGAGTTTAGGCCACTGAGCAAACTCACCAGGTCTCTCCCTGCACTATGTATAGCTATTGGTGAGATTAAATGTCCATCTCACCTCCAACTCACCTTTTTGTGAATAACCTCCTTTATGTTGTGGATAGCATGCATGTGCGTAACCAGAATATACAGCCATAGTTGCAGATTTTAGACTTTTTTCATGAAAAAAGAAATTGCAAGGAGTTGAGAAGGGAATTGCACACTTAAAGGGACACTCCCACCAAAGAAAGTAAAAGGTTTTTTTTTTTTTACTTTGCATGGTTGATTTCAGATATGTTGTTTGTTTTTGTTATGTGAGTTTATTTGATTAAATATTTTACTAAACAAGTGTGACTGGACGTCGCCATTTTGTGAAATATAGTGTTTTTGACTTTACAGCACAAATTTCTCACTTTGAGGCTGGGGACACAGAATGCAGTCTATAAGTCAGAATTCTGATCATAGACTTGCATTGAATGGGAGGGTAATATAACTATTACATCACAAGGGGGTGGAGTTATGATTCTTTTTGATAAGGTCAATCTCCTCCCTTTGTGTTGGAAGGCAAGTAAGAAAAGTAGCTGATTTGGAAAAGTTATCTCCTTCAGCTATACCTCAAACTCTGTTATTTTGGCCTTACGTTTGCAATTCCCTTCTCAGTTCCCTTCAATTTCTCTTTCACTAAACCTTGCTAAGATGGGAGTGTGGTGAAGATGTGTATATTGCATCACCACAGACAATAATTGGCATTTGTAAAGGTTGTACAATTCATTTTCACATTGCTAGTCCATTTAAATGCTTGAAATGATGGTATGGCATTGTAATTTGTCGCATTGTTTGGAAAGGTTACATTTTTATCATTCTCTCTTTGCTATTTACTTATTTTGATCACATCTAGCGTAGCCCTGTTTACCCTTCCGGGAGCTCGCACTAGGTAATTTGTTGCAGTCAGTGAGTAACACCATTATCATGTGCATCGTGCACACATAGGTACTAGGGTTATATAAACCCTAGATATGTGAATTTATTTAATAAATAAAGCCCTGGCAAGAACCCGGCCGTGTCAAAATTGTTTGTTATGTCATTATTTATTTTTTTACTATGTGTCTTTGTATGAAATGAAATCCATTGTTGCCATAAAAGAAGGAGCCTGATAATTATTTTGCTTATGGCTGATTCAAATCCAGAGCTGCTGCATCCCTGAACATATGTCTGTAATTAGTTAACTTCACTCCCTGTAGGGACTGTGGTAATTGTAATTACTGTAAATTGTATATACTGCAGAAACCATAATACAGATAATACATATGTAAGACTTAGGATTGCACCCTCCGGTACCTGCTCATGATATGCAGGTGCATTCACCATTAATAATGCATGCATGAGCAATGTGGGGAGTCACTAATATGCTGCATCTCATGCTAAAATTGGCTGCTGGGTGTAGTTTAACACAGCTGGACTTACAATAATGTTAAGAAATCCCATTTGTTTTGCCAATTTGCATATTTGTGTGGCTCATTGGAAGAACGCCAATAGGACATCTCATAAAAGACATGACTGGATTACATGAAATCTGACATGTAGACTGACTGCAATATTACACTTACTATCATATAAGAAACTGGTAAAAATCTAAACTGGTTAATATAAGACATCCTTTGGCCAAAATGATTATGTCATTGACATCGATCTTTTTCACTGAATAATAGGACATCCATGCAGCAAGTAAATAGATTACCTACATCTTGCTGAAGACCAGATTTGTTTGTTATGTGTTCGCAGAAAACATACAGTAAGATGTATGATTTTTTTGTGCTGTGATACACAACTCAAGGATGACATACTATTGGTGCTGTGCTATCTGTTGAACACTAAAGAACATTTGTTTCAAGAATACTACATGTTTGAACCTGTATTAACATGGATAGGGGTATGCACTTTATAATATACATTAAGAGAGGCATGTATAAATGCAGATTGTGCTAAATGCTGGTGCAATTGGATTGTGCCCCAATGTATAAAGCAGACTGGAGTCTGCATTATCAACTATTTAGGTTGTGTCGTTGCCCATTGCACTGGTGCAGCCTATGTATAAAAAATCTGACACTGAAAAGCGCCAATTTGTATCATGGACCGCCACCAAACAAGTTTGATGGAGGTCCTTCTCTCCCTCGCTCTAAAGTGTCGGGAGTTATAAAAAAAAAGAGCAATCGCAGTTATACATGTCAAACTGCAATTGTGCTTTTTTATAAAACTCCCAACACTTTGCAGTGCGGAAGTTTTTATACATGTCCCCCCTTTATACATGTCCCTCCTATAAGTACTTGTTAATAGAACTCACAACTGTGACCGGGTCTGTCACCTTAGTGGGTCCCGGTGACCTCTGTGGCCTCATTTTTTAATGCTACTAGCTGCAGGTAATATCACAGCTAGAGTCATAGAGAGTGTAGAAATCATTCAATTGGATAATCTCGACCCTCTCCCTGCATGCTGCTAAATACAGCATGCATAAAGTGACATCACAGCCATTTCCTGCATGCTGGATCTGCTGGCATGGAGGATGGGGGGATATGGAGTGAGGCTGTTTAGGTGTGGGCTAGGGTGGCAATGGTGGTTTGGGGAGCTATGGTAGCAGAAAGAGCCTGTTTAGGGGGGTATTTCTTTTGCACATGGGCCCTGTTGTTAGCAGTTATGCCTCTGGAGGTCGACTTTTAAAGTGAAATTCGATCTCCCACGTCGACCCCCCTATTGTGTTGAATTGCAAAACATCAATTTAAAGACAAATGTGTATTAAATGTATTGTTGTTTCTCTGTTGCTTATGACATCGTCTGTGGCTTAATACGCAAATTAATTACCTTTTAATAAGCAGGATATACCACGGCCACATTGAAAACACATTTCTCTTAACCCCCTTTGGACAATTAAAACTATCAGAAACTCACAGGATTCTGTATCTTGAGAATGGATGATGTTCCTTAAACAACCCCTTCTCTGAAGCACATTCTGGACTTTAAGTGGCCTCAGTCTGACAAGCTAAATGTAACTGATGCTCAAAGTGAGTGCTGACTACATTTAACTAATTTGTGCCACGGCAAAAAGCAGAAGTTCCATAATGTCCCTTGTCGGGTCTCTTCCTCCGTGTCCTTGGCTTCATAAAATCACTGTGTAATTTATGGATTTCCATAACATTTTCTAACCTTTTTTATACTCTACATTGACTGTGTAAACAATGTTCAGGTTGAATATATGGGTTGAATTCACCATTTAGAATGAGATACGTTTTCCAATTATTACATTCATAACACGGGCATGGCTTGTGATGAAGAATAATGTTGTACTGGTTGTATGGTCAAGGGGACAGAGATTAACACGCTAAAAGACTATTAAAAATAGTTATAATATAAAGTCAGCAAATATTTGGAGACAGTGGATTGAAAGATCCTTCTGGATTTCAGCTTCAAGGTACAACATTCGCGTTTTGTTTTATATTGACTTCCTCCAGCTTGGCAATATCAACGCTATAAAATCTCAGCTTTTGAAGAATGTTTATGGATTCCCTTTCTAAATCCACCCACGTTCTGTTATGTTCTTCGAAGTAGCTTTATTCTTTAATAGCATTTAATGAATAAAAAAATAAAAAAGATTTCCAAACTGATGCAACTGACTTGAGAAGACAACTTGCTGTTGCAGGAATTGTTCCAGCAATGTTGTAATACAGGGTGGGGTGGCATCTTGGCACATCAACGTGCCTAATTCTCTCTATGGACAGTGCTTCTGTACCTTATATTTAGTGTGTCACCAAATAGCATGGTATCAAAACAGTACTTTGCCCACGCAAGAGTAATGTGAAATTGTTGGCTTTTTGATACCTGGAGGATTTTGCAATGTCTTAAATGCATATTCCCCCAATACCTTTAATGCTATACACTAAAAGGTAAGTTGAAGGCAAGATGAGGTGAGATGAACATTTCATCTCAGCAATTTAGCTATACATTGTGCAGGGGCAATCTTGGAGAGTTTGCCTAGTTGGACAAACCTGGTGAGTTTGCCAACTGGGAGAAGCGCAACAGGTTTGTTGCTGCACAATGTGTAGCTAAATTGGTGATCTGAAATGATCTAGTAATTTAAGCCTGCATGAGATTGTAATACAACTATCCTAAGCATAATACATGGCCAAGAAGCAACTAAGGGTTGATTATTTAAAGCAGGAAGACCTTGGGCAGGTTTTATGAGCCAAACTCTGTTTTCATGAGCCATCATGTTCTACCTGGATTATGTGCAATTCTGCAGTAAAGTTCTAAGAGTGACCCAATTACTACTACAATCTTTCTATCCTTGTGCTCCTCATTTGTCACCTGTCTTGACCTTTTGGACTATGTTTGGTAAACGCAGTGTAAATGGCTATTATATTAAGTTAACAAAACACATATGATTTAAAACATTTCAAATCATGTACTAATAGATAAGTATATACATTTATAGCCACATGAAATTAGAGAGGTGGCCCCGTGGCCTCCTAATGTCTATGGCTTAGCCATTGTTCCTATGTGCTATATACTCTGTGGACAAATATGTGTACTAAAGTTTTCTCTGTTTCTGCTGATTAAGCTTGGCTACCTGCCAAAAATTGACCTTTGCCCTTCCTAATCTGTGATTTCCTCTGTAGCATTTTCTACCTCATTTCTTTGAACCTTGGTTGCACTGCTAATAGACTCACAAACCTAGCATTTCATTCCTTTGGGAGAATGGGTACTGAGCTGAAGACAGACCTCTGGATTACATCACTGTACCTGGTATGCCATCTTCTGAGACATACTGTCACAATTTTGGCTAACTGGCTCAATGCTGAATACTCCCTGTACTGGTAGTTTTTAATATTTATCTCTTTGGCATAGCACAGGTATATGTTGTAAGTTAGAACCTAAAACTTTATTTTGGTCCACTCTATTCTTTGTTTTAAGGTAAATACAAAATCTTTCCTAAGACAGTTTACCATTCCATTACTTTGCAATCTTACAATGCTTATTGTTAAAATCGTATACCTCATACTCACTCAAAAGGGAACTGTGGTGAACTAATAAGTGAACTGCAAAAAACAGGCATTAATAGAGGAAAGTTTCAGCTATTAGCTGGGGGAAATCACCAGGTTTGTTCCTGTTCATATTGTAGTTAAACTGGTCATTTCACCTCAACAGAACCGATTGTTAGTAACTCACTAAAAACAGAAGAGTCCAAATCCAGTGCGTCCAACATGAGGCCCGCCAGCAGGACAGGTGCAGTCCACTTGAGATTGGCAGCTGCAGCTGTACCTGAGCCCTGCTTACATTGGCCGCAGGCTGATCCATCCATTTGTGCAACACAAGGTGAGGAAGCTCCACCCCTCGCACTCTGAACTTGTTGGAGCACCGGGTGTCAGTGTGTGTGTAAGTGTGACTCTCTATGTGTGTATAAGTGTGACTATGTGTGAGTGTATGTGTAAGTGTGACTCTATATGTGTAACTGTGACTCTGTGTGTATGTGTGTGTGTACGTACGTACGTACGTACGTGTGACTCTGTGTGTATGTGTAAGTGTGACTATGTGTGTATGTGAGTGTGTAAGTGTGACTCTATGTATGTATGTGAGAGTGTGTGTAAGTGTGACTCTCTGTGTGTATGTGAGAGTGTGTGTAAGTGTGACTCTCTGTGTGTATGTGAGAGTGTGTGTAAGTGTGACTCTCTGTGTGTATGTGTGAGTGTGTGTGTAAGTGTGACTATGTGAGTGTGTGTGTAAGTGTGACTCTATGTTTGTATGTGAGAGTGTGTGTAAGTGTGACTCTCTGTGTGTATGTGAGAGTGTGTGTAAGTGTGACTCTCTGTGTGTATGTGAGAGTGTGTGTGTAAGTGTGACTATGTGTGTATGTGAGAGTGTGTGTAAGTGTGACTCTCTGTGTGTATGTGAGAGTGTGTGTAAGTGTGACTCTCTGTGTGTATGTGAGAGGGTCTGTGTAAGTGTGACTATGTGTGTATGTGAGAGTGTGTGTGTAAGTGTGACTATGTGTGAATGTGAGAGTGTGTGTATAAGTGGGACTATTTGTATATGCGAGTGTGAGTGTAAGTGTGACTGTGGGTATGTGAGAGTGTGTGTGTACATTTAATGTGAGTTTTTTTATGAGTTTTATTGCTAGAGAATCTATGATACTCTCACACATTACTGTGAGTTATATATATATAAGTGTGACTATATGTGTACAGGGAGTGCAGAATTATTAGGCAAGTTGTATTTTTGAGGATTAATTTTATTATTGAACAACAACCATGTTCTCAATGAACCCAAAAAACTCATTAATATCAAAGCTGAATATTTTTGGAAGTAGTTTTTAGTTTGTTTTTAGTTTTAGCTATTTTAGGGGGATATCTGTGTGTGCAGGTGACTATTACTGTGCATAATTATTAGGCAACTTAACAAAAAACAAATATATACCCATTTCAATTATTTATTTTTACCAGTGAAACCAATATAACATCTCAACATTCACAAATGTACATTTCTGACATTCAAAAACAAAACAAAAACAAATCAGTGACCAATATAGCCACCTTTCTTTGCAAGGACACTCAAAAGCCTGCCATCCATGGATTCTGTCAGTGTTTTGATCTGTTCACCATCAACATTGCGTGCAGCAGCAACCACAGCCTCCCAGACACTGTTCAGAGAGGTGTACTGTTTTCCCTCCTTGTAAATCTCACATTTGATGATGGACCACAGGTTCTCAATGGGGTTCAGATCAGGTGAACAAGGAGGCCATGTCATTATATTTTCTTCTTTTATACCCTTTCTTGCCAGCCACGCTGTGGAGTACTTGGACGCGTGTGATGGAGCATTGTCCTGCATGAAAATCATGTTTTTCTTGAAGGATGCAGACTTCTTCCTGTACCACTGCTTGAAGAAGGTGTCTTCCAGGAACTGGCAGTAGGACTGGGAGTTGAGCTTGACTCCATCCTCAACCCGAAAAGGCCCCACAAGCTCATCTTTGATGATACCAGCCCAAACCAGTACTCCACCTCCACCTTGCTGGCGTCTGAGTCGGACTGGAGCTCTCTGCCCTTTACCAATCCAGCCACGGGCCCATCCATCTGGCCCATAAAGACTCACTCTCATTTCATCAGTCCATAAATCCTTAGAAAAATCAGTCTTGAGATATTTCTTGGCCCAGTCTTGACGTTTCAGCTTGTGTGTCTTGTTCAGTGGTGGTCGTCTTTAAGCCTTTCTTACCTTGGCCATGTCTGAGTATTGCACACCTTGTGCTTTTGGGCACTCCAGTGATGTTGCAGCTCTGAAATATGGCCAAACTGGTGGCAAGTGGCATCGTGGCAGCTGCACGCTTGACTTTTCTCAGTTCATGGGCAGTTATTTTGCGCCTTGGTTTTTCCACACGCTTCTTGCGACCCTGTTGACTATTTTGAATGAAACGCTTGATGATGTTCGATGATCACGCTTCAGAAGCTTTGCAATTTTAAGAGTGCTGCATCCCTCTGCAAGATATCTCACTATTTTTGACTTTTCTGAGCATGTCAAGTCCTTCTTTTGACCAATTTTGCCAAAGAAAAGGAAGTTGCCTAATAATTATGCACACCTGATATAGGGTGTTGATGTCATTAGACCACACCCCTTCTCATTACAGAGATGCACATCACCTAATATGCTTAATTGGTAGTAGGCTTTCGAGCCTATACAGCTTGGAGTAAGACAACATGCATAAAGAGGATGATGTGGTCAAAATACTAATTTGCCTAATAATTCTGCACTCCCTGTATGTGTGAGTGTGTGTGTAAGTGTGACTCTGTGTGTGTATGTGAGAGTGTGTGTGTAAGTGTGACTATGTGTGTATGTGAGAGTGTGTAAGTGTGACTCTATGTGTACATGTGAGAGTGTGTGTGTGTGTGTGTATAAGTGTGAATATATGTGTATGTGTAAATGTGTGTGTAAGTGTGACTCTGTGTGTGTATGTGAGCGTGTGTGTGTAAGTGTGACTCTGTGTGTATGTGTGAGAGAGAGAGTGTGTGTGTGTGTGTGTGTAAGTGTGACTCTATCTGTGTATGTGAGAGTATATGTATAAGTGTGACTATGTGTGTATGTGTGAGAGTGTTTGTAAGTGTGACTCCCTGTGTATAAGTGTGACTATGTGTGTATGTGTGAGTGTGTGTGTAAGTGTGACTTTATGTGTGTATGTAAGTGTGTGTGTGTAAGTGTGTATGTGTATAAGTGTGACTATGTGTGTATGTGTGAGTGTGTGTGTAAGTGTGACTTTATGTGTGTATGTAAGTGTGTGTGTGTAAGTGTGACTCTCTATGTGTGTATGCAAGTGTGACTGTGTAAATGTGACTTTGCCTGCATGTGAGAGTGTGTTTGCGTAAGTGTGATTGTGGGTATCTGAGAGAATGTGTACATTTAATGTGAGGGTTTTTCTTATGAGCTTTATTGCTGGAGAATCTGTGATACACTCACACATTACTGTGAGTTTAATTTATATATTTATATATATATATATGTATATATATATATTTATATATATATATATATATATTATATTTATATATATATATATATATATACACATATGTGAGTGTATGTATATGTGTGTGTGTATACACACATATGTATGTATGTGTATGTATATATATATTATTTTTTCTTTTTTTTCTTTGATTAAACATGAATGCGGCCCACTCACAAATACCTTTGTGGTGAAGTGACCCACTGCAGAACAAACTTGGTCTAGATGTTAGTTGAATGCAACAGTCTTGCAAGCTGGTGAACAAAACAAGTTATTTTGCTGTATAAATATTTTTTTACCAGCTGGATACAGCACTGAATAGATATTAATTTGTATTGTCACCAGTCTGCCTAGATTCAGTATTATCATAGTACTGACTGTTCAGTATCGGGCTCCCAGTTCATCCCTGCCCTTGATAATAGCACTGGTCTAGATGCTTGTGTCATTATTGTCATAATCCAATACTCATGTCAACAGCATGATTTAGTTTTAACATTTCACCCTGACACTTGATTGATATCAGTGATTGTTGTGCAAATTATTATTTTATTGTTTTGATCAATCAACTTTCTAAACATTGAAAATTACAGGATCAATGGTCTACCTCACCCCCTTTCACCAATTACTGTACCTCCAAACAGAGCAAACAGCTTACTAGTTACACAGACGATAACAGAGATCAATTAGATGACTCACAGCCTAGTAGGTGGCAGAAGTTAAAGCTAATAGCTGGCTTTCTAGAGCATAATTAACACAGCCAGCTAAAAAAGGCAGAGATGGGTGGGTCCCTGGCGTGTCTCTGCTTTGTCACGGAACAAAGACTGTCTTCTTAATCTCTGGCTTAGACTGCGGAGAAAGCCGCAAGGGAGCCAGGCGATGGTGCTGGGAATGGCTGTGTGTGCCGTCCTGTAATTGGCAATTTGGTTCCTTAACCCTCGATGGGTTGGAGCAATGCAACTGTAGCAGTTGTCATGCCACAACATGCTTCTGAGAGTTTCCAAATAGAATATGGGAATGCTTTAAGCATTAATACACTGCAGTTTGAATAATTGTAGCTTTCACTGCTACTTGATATTGCACATCACATTTCAAAATTAATTAATACATCGACTGTACCTACATAGCTGGTCTACTAACTACCTTTAAGATGTCAAGGCATACATATCTAGTTAAAGTTGCTCAGTCACATGGAAACAAGTTCACTTTAATAGCGTTTAATAACCTTTTTTTTAACTGCTGTGGATGGTTAGCTATGGACATTTGGGGTGCTCATCTCATCTACTTCTTGTTTTTTTGCCCTAGCTATAACATGTGTGAATATATAAGTATATATATCTATATATCTATATATCTATATATATATATATATATATATATTCAGCCAACAGCCGTCCTGGTAGTAACTTGAAAAAAGACTCAAGTTCTCGGGAATTCAGCCACGCTGCCCCCATATTCTGGAACTATTTACCATGCTCAATCACAGATACACTATCATTAAAGGCTTTTTTTATGTAAAAGCTTACAACCCACCTAAGATCCATAGATCTTATTTGCCTTCTATCATCATTATTATTATTATTCTCAAGTATTTGAAAGTGACTGGCTTGCAGGGTCGTCTTTCTCCAACCCCAGATCAAACTGTGATTTCATTTTGAGAAGTGGACCAGATATGTTTGTTTTTGTGCTTGTGTTTTGAAAAGGTTAAAGGACTACTGACGTTAATTACCTTAATTGTTATGGATCTTAAAGCTTAATATTTATACAAATGTATGTATTCATTAAAATGTTAATATGTATATGCTAAATTTGTTTTATCTACATATAATCTATATATCTACTGACCTTCAGGAGTCTAGGAGAAAAACGCAAAATTTGAAAATGTTTAAAAGAGCAAAGTATCCCTAATGATAACTATACTCACAATGTATATTGCTCTAGAGTCTCTACAGAGTACACACCTGACATTTTGTTCCAGCAGTTGTACAGCTATGGTCTCCAGGTCAGCCAGTGTTTTACTTCATACATATAACATGCTCCCACACAGAATGTACAATGCAAATGTATCCAGTGGGAACCAGTTAGTGTAGTGGATCCTATAAGAACTATCTTAATTGAATTGTATATTCTACAGGGCAGCATGTAAAGTTATAGGTGTTCCCCACCCCCAAAAAAACGGAAAATAATTAAAAACAACAGTCATTAATTGTAGTGAAAAAAGAAAAAAAAATGTTTGGAATGCTAGTACATTAATTTGCAATTAAGCAAGCAAACTAATAACATTTAGTGTGTTCTTGAGGTACTAATGAATTTATCTGTATGTCCAAATGTGTCCATTGTGTTACTGTTTGAGTGTGCAGTTCAGGCACCTGTGTTCAGTTGCATCATGGTACATAATGTATCCATCACAAAATGCAGTGTCTTTAAGAGTCTCCTGGAGCAGAAGAGAAGAAACTTATTCGCTACAATATAATTCATAGAATCTATTTCTCATATGAACATGTGTCCTAATCCCTCGGTAACCAACTATGCTGCCACTTTTATTAATCCGACGTACTATTTAGGTGCATAGTAAGGTTAAAATTTGACTTTAAACTATTACATATGGGGAAAGTATCACTGCATAAAGTCTGACGGTTAAATAAATAATGAGAATAAACAACATGAATATCATTTAACCATTTCTATTACATCTCTGCCAATAATACATAGCAGGGAGAGATAATCTGAGGGTTTAATACAATTTCCATTGTGACTGTTTCATGGCTAAACACTCCATAGTTAGATTATTGATTGTTGCTGTCACTTGATAGTCGAATCTAGAAGAATATCCATCCTTATAGAAACAAAATCATACTAATTGGAATGATTATGTGTGTGTGTGTGTATAAATTAAGTGGGTGTGTATATAATTTATAGTTAGATGCTTTTGGCACCCTTGGCACTTGTGAAAGGAAGGAAGAAACATATGTGCACAAATGATATAAGACATGCATGCGTATGCTTACCATGTCTGTTTCATTTTTATGTCTATTTAGCGAGCATGTGTGTTTTGCCTTTTACATACGTGAATTAAAGCATCGAGGCATACATTTCCAAAAGTTAAATAAAAATATGTTTGAAAACCAAGAAAGGAATTCTAATGACATAAGTAGTGTAGTATACAGAGGGTTAGTTATAAAGCAGATGCATACAGTGTTGATCTTGCCGTGTGTCAATGTATAAGACAAACTCCCAATACATTTCAGAACTTTGTGCCATGTGTGCTGGTCTCGAACTCCCAGGTTGCTCTGGCACACTGAACCCATTTCTAAAAAAAATCAGGTACTTTTCAGATGCAGGCTATGGTTCCCACAAAGTGTCAGAATGTATGAAAAGGTGCAGTCACCATTATACTGTACATCACAAATTGTGTATTCTTTAAAATTCCTGACACTTATGTGTGCAGGAATATTTATACAAAATCTGACACTGTTTTTACAGTAAAAGATTTTTTTTTCCTGCTTAAAGCTAAACTTTGTCAAAAAGTTGCAATGAAGGAGTTGACAGGAGCTGCCATATTCTGCACACACCCAATGGTTTTCTATCAGTATCTTGTCTTCTCTTCCAAGGTACAAGGCTCAATGAACTGACTAATAAGCTCTTTACCTACTTAAATTCAGGAAATGCACTGTCTAATCTGTCAGTAACAGATTATCTAAAAGAAAAGAACAATGTTCTGTCTGAAAGTATTACTAAGGTTAAAAAAATACAAATAAATAAATTAACAGTATCCAGACTGGTGTCTATATGTTTATCTCTTAATGACAGAAGAGCATAAAAATGTACACGCTTAAGAAGTAGGTGAGAGAGGGGTTTTTTTTTTTTTGGTTGTTTATTTTCTGTTAAAGTGAAGAATGTGAATTGTGGGGTGATGTTTTGGGAATAAAATGTTACATAAAATATGTTAGAAAGTAATCTTCTTTTTCTAAAAAATTCAAAATGTTGTGATCCATAGTTTCAACAAATTCTTTTCTGCATGTTCTGGCATATTTGAAAAATTAGCTCTATGTGTATTAAAAGGTAAATACATGTTTACTCTAATTTGTTTTATTGTTATACTTATTGCAGGGAGAATCTTTGGGGCATGTGAATTTCGCAATAATAGTGGAATTGCTTTAAATCTATGACAAGTGGATTAATGCTGAGAGACATTATATGTGTTCTTTTGTCAGCAGACATCTGTTTCTAATGTTAGTTTCAAATGTTAATAATGTGCACATTTTTGTACATGCATGTAAATATACAACAGTGTATTGCTGTTTATATGTTTCATGCGCATAAATATGTGGGTTGTATTCTTTCATTCAAAAAAACCAGTAAATTATATTATCTTCATAGCGGTGGCATATGACACAAAATATGTGGAACATTTCACTGGACTTGCTCACTGGGACATACTTGAATACAAGCACTTATTAAAGGGACACTACCGCTTACATAAGATGTAACCTGGTCATTTAAAACAAACTAATATATAAGTCATATGTCACTGTTTATTTGTTTTTATATGATTGAATTAAATGCATTTAAAAGGAAAAATAAAATGAGGTGTTTATCTCATGGCTCCATTTTGTGAATATTTCCCATGATGCAACATCTTCCAGCCAGTCTCACTTTACAACTGTGGCAAAAACCTGCATGAAGATGTCATAATATAATCCCCTGCTCTTTTACTGGCTCCTTTGTATCATAGTGGGCAGGACTAGGTGGCTGTACATCTTTTTTTTTACCTGCCTTCCACAACACAAAGACAGGAAATTAACCTGATCAAACAACTCCGTCACTTATAGACTGCATTCTGTGTTCCCTCCTTGTGTTTCGTGCCCGATCATGGTGCTTAGTCATAGTATAGACACTGGGCACAGGTGATGGTCATTTAAAGAATGGAATCTTTACTTGTGGCACCATTTTAGATTTGAATCCTTATAACTCCTTTAAGCTGCATGGGGTTTTTTTGTCCTTAAGCACCATGCAGCAATTTTTGTGTTCCTGGCCCCAATCACAAAGCCAGGCACACAGTGGCAGAGACCCTGTGGGGACCTATCAAGACAGCAGAAAACCTGTGGATCCCTGATCACACAACATCGGGCACAGTGCATGGCATTCAGGCACAGTGCAATTTAGTTAAATGTAACCGGCACTCACTTTGAACGTTGGTTACATTTACCCTGTCAGACTGAGGACACTCAAGTCTAGTGATGTTAAAAAGGCAGAACATTGCAAAAGAAGGAATCAAACACAAATATGTGTGGGGCTAGCTAAATGTAGGCAGAGTTAGCAATGTGGTGGGCAGAGATAACTGCCATACAATTTCCAGGTCAAATCCAGAAATGATCTACATATGTCCATACCGCCATCAATCACTAGGAATTAAACATTTTCATTGATGAACGCCCTGAACATGTAAATGAGAAACTCATTAAAGATTAGTGCCTGGCTGGGACAATACAGCAAATTACTAAAGTAAGAGAATGGGGGTGAGGACGTCATTACCCACCTGATGTTTTGTGTTCAGTCTTTGGTGTTTACACAAAGATTATACTTTTTTGGCCTTTTTATTTTGTTTTGTTTCTCTGGCTTTTATGGTTTTATTTTATTTTTGATCCCCTGATTATATGTGAGGAATCTAGGACATGGATGGACACAGTATTAAAATGTGTTTTACAAATTCGATATGTTATAGTCTATGTGACTTAGCATAAAGCCAGTGGTATATCCTGGGTTTGTGCTGCCCTATGCCCTACCCACATTGCACACCAACGACATGCCCCATAACCCACGTTGCACACCTATTACATGCCTCTATCACCCCCATTACATTCCTTCATCACCCCCCATTACATGCCCCCATTACATGCCTCTATCACCCCCATTACATGCCTTCATTACCCCTTTACATGCCTCCATCACCCCCATTACAACCATAGTTTATTTCTGGATAGGATTTGATACTTCAAACCCAGTAAAAGACTCCTGAAGCAGTGCCCTTTGACAGCGATTGTTAATGAAGCATTCGCAGTTAGGCTGGCTCACAAGCACCAGTGCTAATTAACCACTCGCATATCAGGGATCCCAGATTGAGCGGCCCTGTCTCAAGCAGAACAGTGGGTAGGTATGGGTTTTGGAAATACAAAAATAACTGGTGTCATAATTATAATGCTATACATGGTCCTAATAATGTCATATTAAGCAGAATTGGTTGAACATTGAGTTTATGTTATGATTTCAAATTTCTTTAAAAAAAAAAAAAACGTTTAATGGGCTTTTGGAAAACATACATTTTTCTATCAGAGCTTAAAAATCTTTGATTATGGCAGAAAATTCACATCCTCACTGACTCTAGGGAACAATTATCCCATATATTGCTGGCTTACTATAAAATAAGATCTGTTATATCAATTGTAATCCTCCTGAGATCCTTTCTATTGATATTCTTTTATAACATAATGTTCTCATGCCATAATTTTTCTAATTTTCTAAAATGTCATTCAGTGCTTTTATTGTCCTCTGGAAAATTGCATTTCATAGAAAAGATTGTTTCTATGTTGATATTTTTACGTGCTTAAATAACAAAAACAGATTAAAATGACTTTGTTAAAGTGAAAAAGACATAGGGTAATGGATTTAGCAAGGGAATTTGCACTGGATTTCTTAGGTAGACTAATCTTGTCTCTCAGGATTTTAACTTACTAAGGGAAAGTAAAAAGTTTTCTTTATAAAAAAAAAAGTGTTCAACATCCTGTTTATAGTTACAAAAGTGGTATGCTTTCTTGTGCTCTTCCTTGTTTTAATATTTTACTGATTGTAACTTGGTAAAATGCTTAGTACAAATGGGGTCCATGTCGGGGTGCATCAATTGTTTTGTCACATAGGTAAAAAATAAATATTCATTATATCTTAACTCCTAATTATTCCCCCAGTGAATCAGGCCACCAGCAGGCGACGCATGGGAGGGTGAGGGTCAGCAATACCACGCATGCGCTGTACCTGTTATGCGCAGTATGCCATCTCCGGAGTCTCAAAATTGCGGCCACTGTCCTGCGGAATTCAACCTCTATCATGAAAAGTGGGGCAGAGGTAGAACTCAGCGCGGCAGCGGAACTGACCCCCAAAATCCGGTCTGTCCCATTCAAAGTTGGATAGTTGGGGGTCATGTAACCTAGCATGAAAAATAATAAAGCATGCTATAAATCTAGTGCAAACAAAAAAAAGCCTTGGAGTGGATATGTAAAGCTAAAGCATAGTTAGTAAATAGGTTACAAGAAGGTTAGGGTCACTTTAAGGGACTGGTGGCCCCTGGGCATGCCTTTGAATAGTAGGTTTCATTCAATAGAAGGCCCCTCCCCTTCTCATTCCCACCATTATTTACAAAAATAGCAATGCATCATTAAACAATGATTGCCTCTAAAGTATTCCTTTTGGATTTTTATCTCATTGGAAACCTGGGCAGTTGTTCTCTTCATCCTACATTTTATTTGTTGGACCAATGGGACCCCTGTTAACTCTCCTAATGCCTTTTTTTCACTTTCTTACTTCCCCAAGAGTCTTTGTCAAATCTTCTGTTGGATGGAAACTGAAGTTGGCTTTTGGAATCCCCTTCGATGGTGGGCCTTGGGAAAAAAACCCACATTGCCCAATGGATAAGATGGCCCTGATATACCGACAATCCCAACTCTAAATGTAGGCATCAATTTATTCTGACACAAATGGACTCTTCATTGTAATGCATAATCCCTTTTACTTGATTAAAAAGTTAACTAGCTAGAAATGTAACATAATGTTTTCTAGTCGTGTTATTGGTTCCACTGAAAGGAATTAGGCAAATGTCAACACACGAGCAGCAAGAATAATGGAAATCTGTCTCACAATGTGTGTGGGGATTGAAGAAAGGATAACTTATGTGCCTAAAAGGTGTGCTGTAAAGTGTCTGTTCCACTTGAATGGAAGATAAAAGCATTGTCTAAGAAGGTTTCTTTCTGTTTCTTTCCAGTTTTATGATTGCTCTTAATAATGAAGAGATGATAGGGAATTAACCACTTATCTGATAACTCTCATCTAAAGCGAAGCTTGAGGTGATCTTCAAGCCTTGTGAACTTCTGCACAAAACATGTTTATAAGTTGCATATAGAATTCATGTGTAAAAGGGATAACACCATTCTTAGCTGCTTATAAATGAATTACTTATGTAATATGTACACAATAAAAATTTTGAAAAACTGCTTATAAAATGCACTTTATTGCATGTTAAATCATTAACAACAAATTTAAAAACCCACTAATGCTAATAAAATTGCAATAAAAAGTTTGTAGCTTTTTTTTATATTATTTCTATGCAGTGGGTTACAATATTCCCCATTCAAACTTTTTAACATTTAAAAAAAAAAAGCAGAGAACATAATGAAGACATTTTAAGAGAAGTTGTATTAAAAAATTAACATATGTTCTGAAAGACATTCACTTCAATAGGTCAGTAGCATGCCTAATATAACATCCAATGCCCCCTCAATTCCTAATGCCTTCTACAATAAGCAGGCAGGCATGGTAACCTGAAAGGAGGCACAAAGGAAGTGTCATTATCATGCTAACCGTGTGTCTGTTGGCGTGCCTGATCACTTCCGTCACTCTTGCCAGATGCATTGTAGAGAGCATACAAGGTGAGACAGGATGTGGTCTTGCAAGTAGTAGGTCTCGAAATGGAGAGCAGCATATCTACCTCTTTCTCAGCTACACTGGAGAAAACATTCAGAGTAGGTTGGGGGAAGGGAAAGAGGCAGAAAATAGTTGTGGTAACTTGTAATGAGAGGCTGTAAGAGTGGATCAGAGCAAAGTATTAAATATCGAGATGTTTGGGCTTGAGATATTATGCTTGAAAAGTAGGGTTTCTTGGACTGAGAGAGCAGAATTGTAGGAGCACAACAAGAATTTATAATGAAGAAAATCCTCCCTATCATGTGAGTGCAATCAGGGTAATGCAACACTTTAGCAAATGCCGTTGGATTAATGTAACCAAATGGTAAGTGTACTGAGGGCAGTACAACACTGTGGTAGGAAGTGGGACAAGGTGACACTGTGGCAAATGCAGAGAGGGTAATGTGACACTGTGGCAAATGCTGGGGTGCTGGTGACACTGGTATGAGCTGGGTTGGATATGTGACACTCTGGTAAGTGCTGCAGGAGCATTATGACATTGGCGAGCTAGACTATACCACCATGCCACCATATACCACCATGTCTGAAATGGTAACATCACATGGAGGGGCAGCAAAGTTCATCTGCCTAAAGTGACCAACCCAGGTCTCCCATAGAAGTCAACTTGTTCATGAGCCACAGTTCTCCTCAAATGCTGACAGTGATAGCTCAGCAATCCCTTCCAGGAGACTGTGTGAACACATCACCATTTGGTAAATGATTGCTGTATCTTTATTATTTAAATTCATCATATAATATATTTTCCTTATAACAGTAAATTCACTAATTGTAAGTACCCATCTCCAATAACAGCCATGTCCCCACTGATTAATGTGCAGTGTTCATCAACAAATCCAGTTTTATTTAGCACTTGCGCATGTGTCAGATTGCAAGCTCACCTGGTCCAGGCAAGTGAAGCAAAATTGTTGAATGTAAATTTTCCATTTGGTAGCTACAGAGAAATGTTTGTCTATTTGCCTCATGTTCAAATGATGCAGAAAAGATGATTAGGGTTGTCTGTCATTTGGGTATTTCTGCAGATATAGTTATCCTTTGAGCCACAATGCACTGGCCCCACCTGTATTCTGACAAGTTACTCTACCTTTAAATCCTTATAGAAAATAATTAATACATACCTTTTTAAAATAATTAAACTTTCATATAAATTAACAGAGAAAAGTAGGAAATCTTCAAGTTAGACTGATGCTTTAATGAAGCCATGCAGTATACATTTTCCAAAATCCTCTCCATTTAAAATCGGACATGTGATCATTCTTTTGTTACCCACTACCTAATGACTTTGGTTTATATATTAGGCACCCTCTGATGAAAATGTGATTTATTTGTGCTACATATGAACTATTTCCAGTCAATCACCCCAGCATGCATGAAGGGGTTAAACAACAGTGGCGTTGTAAGCCCTGGGCAATGCTTGTTCCTTGCGCAGGAGCTGTTTATTTAATTGCTAACACAAGAGATGTAATTGCTATTAGTACTGTCATGATAAAAGTATGTGTCTCTACCACGAGAGGGAAAATTGGAGGCGGCTCCGATGCCGTGAGCTACCAGCAAAAATGGTACCATTTCAAGAAAAAAAATGTATGGTAAGAAAAGCACGGTTATCTAACGCAGTCTATTCACTAAGCAGTATACGGTGATAAACTGACAAGGGAATTGCAAGAATCAGGCCAAATGAGCTGAGCTAATAGCAACTCACCTTTTATTTCAAGCAAGCTTCTATGGTCTGATTTGCAATTGTAATTCCCTTGTCAATTCACCACAGTTTAGTGAACAGATCCCAGGGACTGAGCACAAATGCTATAAACTAAGAAGCAGTCAAGGTCAAAGCTATAAAAAGCAGAAATAGCCTGAAGGCTGTCAAATGACTGATTCCATTTGAAATTACTAGACAATTCTTGGCATTTTTATGCCTTGGAATTTTCAAAAAAGTATTTAGAAAATACATTTTTGCATGTTAGCTGCCAAATGATTTGCATCACATATATCAGGACAAATTTGTATGGGGGTTGCCCATTTTCTGATCTAAGTTATCGGTCCATAATCTATGCAGGGGAGATCAGATCAGATGTCATATGCCATTGCTATTCAGTATTATTATATTATATTACAATGGTCGCAAATGTTCCATGAGGAGTAAAATTAATAAAGCTTCTTCTAGGATCCAGGATAAGGCCTTCTAGAGGAGACTGGCCTGACCCTCTGTGTGGTTGAGCTCTTGGGGAGAGTGGGCACTGAGGCTGTTGTTGGGCTAGAGAGAGCCATGGACACAGATTAACTATACCTCCCATGTGTCCTTATTTGGGAGGGACAGTCCCTTTTGTGCACCATGGTCCCTCCTTTCAGGGGAGCTCAGAATTTTTAGTTTGTATAAATGTATCACAGAGCTCCAGAGCAATGAAACTTCAATATGTATCATATGTGTTCCACTCCATGTGTAACACAACTACTAATATCAAACAGGTGCCCGGTTGGCATTAGGTTCTTAAATGACCTCCACTATCACTACTTTTTTTATCTCGAAAATGTTCATTGCATTCTATGGTATTCAAAGACCAGAAATAAATGTATCAGGTCATTGAATAAAATCCATTGGGGTTTCTTGTAGACGTTCTTACATTTCTATGTAGTCTCCTCAAATGATTGCAGTGATGAATCCGCAACCCCATCCAAAAGAAACATCAGTGAAGTGCTGATATGTTATTATTTAAAGGCATTGCATTACCTAAACATCGTTTATACTGTGAATATAGGGAAATCAAATATCAAAAATGTTTTTCACATTCTGTTAGCAGAATTCCAAAACATCCCTTGTTTCCTCTATGTTTTAAATCCTAATAAAATTATGATTAAATATAAAAAATCACCAGTTTCTATTTAGTACTCTCCCTACATAGCTTTTTTTGTTGCTGTTTTGTGCTCTCTTGTGTGTGCGTGTTTACGGGGAAGTTCAGTCCTCCTGTATTTTGTGTTTTTTTATCCTCTCTGTTTTTACTTTTTCTTTCCTATTTTGATTACTAGAACACTAATGATATCAGAGGCTGCCACTGTATCACTTGCCCATTAAAAAACTGCCACAAACCTTGTTTTATACTGCACAGATAGAATGCAGCATTTCTTCTCTTATACCTGTGATTTACCTCCTCTCCCGCTGTTTTTTCTGTTTTCTTTGGGGGATGCTCACTAAAAGGTGAGTTGAGGTGAGATGAACATTTCATCTCATCAGTTTAGCTATACATTGTGCAGGAACGTATCTGGTGAGTTTGCTTAATGGAGGAAACTCACCATGTTTGTCTGCACTACATATAGTTAAATTGGTGAGATGAAATGTTCATCTCACCTCAACTCATCTTTTAGTGAATAGACCCATGTGTGTTAGACATTCCCTCTGTCCCTCCTAATTCCCTTCTTGCTCTCATCATTCCATCAAACAGAAATGTGGACCACTTCAACTTGGTCTTTTGCTTCTGTTCTTGCCTTACCACTTATAGCCTAATTTCTTCCCTTTCTCAATAAATATTTTACATGGATTCTCTTGCTCCTTTACTCCAACACATCTTTGGTTTATGTATCACTCAGTTTAGGCCACAAGGTAAATACAACAAATGTTTTATTATTCTAAAGGGGGCTCCCTAAAATGAATCAGCAAATATTGAAAAAGGTTTGAATGCAGTCAGATGCCAAATCTGAGATTAGAGTTATCCAGAGATACCAGTTATCCAGAGTTCTATTTACTATACATTGTAAAAGTATTGTATTAAAAAATATTTATGTTTTTCTCTATTATGGATAGCCATAGTATTTCTATATTATGGGTAGCCAAATATTAGTTCTTTGTTATGCATAACCATATAATTTCCCTTTTATGGGTAGTATTGTGGCCAACAATCCTGAATATGATAATTGAAAGATCAAGTGTAGACATTTTAAACAGAAACGCTTTACTGAAAGTTTACAAATAAAGTACCTTATACAGCTCTTTTTGCTATGTATAGCTCTACGAGGGGGCAGACATATTGTTTAGAAACTTGGGTCAGATGAAGGAATATCTCACCCATCTAACCCAAGATGTCTGCTCCCTGATAGAGCTATAGAAACACAGAGGGCTCAATAAGGTACTTTCATCGAAGCAAATCAATTTAAAATGCCTGCACTTGATGCAATCTTTCAATTAAACAGAACTTCCTTCTGGGTGACAGTTGTCCTTTATATATTCTGCACATTTTAATGACAAAATGATTTATTTCTCCTAGCCGTGACACTCTTGACACCCAACATGTAAAGTATTCTTGTTGTCACCTGTTCCAGTGATTTATATTCTGTAGCGCAATGCCCTACCTTCCAGTGAAAAATAGCAACCTGAGAGTGATGGAGAGACAGGAGAACTATCATTATTCTAATTTTATAATACTAATTATATATATTATCCTAACAATCGTTTTGTTGTTACACAAATAAAACTGGCTCTGTCATTTGTTAACGCCGTTGGCATCCTAGCAGGCATATCTGTGCAATGTGGAATATCTTGTTCAACTGACTGACTAGTCTTTTTTTTATTTTTAATCATTGTTTTTTTTTTCTTCTTCTGTGAATGCTGGAGACAGGCGGGACTCTGTCTGAGTCTGAGATGGGACGAGGGAGGGTTACCACTCACTTTTTGTGTCTAACTCCCCACCCTATACAAGCCTTCCTGTTATCCTGTATCCACAGGCCTTGTCTATGTTTATCTAGAACAAATTATTTAATGACAAGAAGAGAAAGTTATTTCTAAAATAACAAATTAAAACTGCGGATAGAAACTCAATTTTGATGATTTTGCTAAACCAAATATTTGCACAAAAGAAAAATGAAAGGATTCTTACAAATCTCTTTCAGGTAACACTTTTCCTTTAAAATATTCCAATTAATGAGATTAAAGTTAATTTTATGTTTTAGCTTCATTTTTTAGACCTGGAATTGAATAATTAATTGATAATCTAGACTAAGAAGTTTATTAAATGGCAAGTAACGCAACCCTAATAAACAGACAATGATTGGTTTCAATTACTTTGTCCTCAGTAAAACCGTGTTGATGGTAAACTATCCATAAACTTTTTTTTTCTGTTTTGTTATATCACTAAACCGAAAGGTAAAGTGTAATAACTTAGGCCGGTCCATTCTGTGTTTACATGTTTCTACCATAACTGATGAAAACATATTACGCATTAAAAAATGAAATCAGTTATCGATTAAAAGATCCAGTCATTCCATTCCAGACTTCCATGCTGTTTATTTGATGGGGATACATTTTTCCCAAACAGTGTAGTATTTGTCACATTCTATGTAACCAATGTTATATAGCAAAAACTTTTTTTTTACTTTATCTCTAAAAGGCCTGTTTTTATAAGGTGTTTTATCCACCTAATGCTGTTGATTACCGAAGGTAACAGTGTTGGGGGTTTATTTCGAATACTGAGGAAATGTCAGACCCTCCTTACCTGATACTGGGGTAGGTAATATTACGGTTCTTGTAAAGACCACGGTAAGAGCA
This sequence comes from Pelodytes ibericus, assembly GCA_036172795.1. Classification (NCBI taxonomy): domain Eukaryota; kingdom Metazoa; phylum Chordata; class Amphibia; order Anura; family Pelodytidae; genus Pelodytes; species Pelodytes ibericus. The sequence goes on along the minus strand of CM069857.1, from coordinate 250,501,882 downwards.
GTGACAGTACACTAGAGATATACATGTAAATACATCTTTATGTATACAAAGGGCCGGCCTTTGGGGTGTTTGACCTGTGCAACAGCACAGGGTGAAACACCCCAGGGGCCGCCACTTTCACACAAAAAAAGGTTGCCGGTAGAGGAACTACCTGGGATATCAGAGGATCTCCCATCACCAGCCCTCTGCACGGCCGCACTAAAAGATCCGGCGAGGGGGCTGACCTCACCAGGTGAGAGGTGAAGATCCGTCTCCACCGTGTGAAGCAACTGCTTCACTGGAGAGCATCGCGCAGCATGAGCTCTGTGTGTCAACACATGCAGACCTTAGTAAGTGCTGCTCACACTCCCTGTGCGTAGTGATGATTCAAGGCATCGGAAATACTATGCCCTGCGTCATCACTACTTGCAGGGAGCACGAGTAGCACTGAGCTCTGTGTGTGTTAACTCCCAGTGAAGCAGCAACTTCAAAAAAGAATGGAGGGGGAGAAAGAGAAAAGATAGGGGAGGGGGAGAGAACAGGTGGGGTGGGGTAAAGAACAGATAGGGAGAGAGAGAACATTTGGGGAGAGAAAAAATATGAGGGGAGAGAAATAACAGACTGGGGGGAGAGAAAACATATGGGGGAAGGAGAGAACAAATGGGAGGGAGAGAGAACATATGGGGGAGAGAAAGAACATGTGGGTGAGAGAGGACATATGGGGAGAGAAAGAAAATATGCGGAAATAAAAAAAACATATGGGGGAGAGAAAGAACATATGGGGGAGAGAACATATGGGGATAGAAATAACATACAGGGGGAAAGAGAGAACATGGGGAGAGAGAGAGAGAATATTTGGGGGAGAAAAACATATGGGGGTGAGAGAGGACATATGGGGGGGGAGAAAAACAGATGGGGGAGACAGAGAACATATTGGGGGAGAGAAAACAGATGGGGAGAGAGCGAGAACAGATTGGGGGAGAGAGAGGACAGACATTTTGGGGAGAGAGAACAGAGATTGGGGAGAGAGAACAGTTTGGGGGGAGATAGAGAACAGATATGGGGGGAGGAAGAGAGAGAACAGATATGGGGGAGGAAGAGAGATAACAGATATGGGGGAGAGAGAGAACAGATATGGGGGAGGAGGAGAGACAGACATGGAAAGGTAGAGAGACACACATGGGAAAGGAGAGGAAAGAGACAGACAAGGGAAGGGAGAGGAAAGAGACAGGAGAGGGAAGGGTGGAAAAAGTGACAGGGAATGGAGAGGTGAGAGACAAGCATGAGGCGGGAGAGGAGGGGAGACCTACGGGGGTGGCCCGCACAGGGCGCCTGAACTCTTAAGGCCAGCCATGTGTATACATACTCATTATATTACACCTGAAAGATTACTTAGCCCTTTTAATATCAGCCCAGTGTATATACAAGCTTTATATGGAAGGTATTGGCACATTTCTCACATACTTTCCTGATGGGGATACATTAAAAAAAAAAACACTTGTTCTTCAACAAATATTAGTGTTTCCAATACTGGATTGTATTTCTGGGAAATGATTAACTCTAGTTTACTTATGTAGTACAGTTTGGACTTTCATGTTTTCATGATAAGATCAGTTGGCATTGTCAGAGAGGGCTGGCAAGGAGGGCCAGGGGGCATTAGTCTTCCTCACATGATGCTTTTGAACATTTGAATTACATAGCAGCAGTTTTCACGTGTGCCCATTCTAATTGTTGTTTTACTGTTTGGCATGGAAAACAACTGAATACATTAACCCAATTTTGTGATTGGGTCAGATAAACTGACTCATTATTTACAAATACTACAGTGTCTTATCTGATTTCTATATAAATATAGGTGCTCACATGATCTTTCCCTGTAGTCACAAACAAAATCTGGTGGCCATGTTCCTATTCATTATATAGAAACTCTTAAGGAACTCACTTTAATACGGCCATTGGCTTCCACTTTGGAACTCTAACTAATACCTGAAGATAAGTGTGAAGTTTGAAAATGTTCTATAAATTGGTTAGCCGGTTATGGGAGCCCTGGAAGAAGTATAATATACCTTTAAGCAGAACTCTCCGCATGTTTTTCAAGATTCTATGAAAAAAAGAAATAAAATATTACTGTGGTTAGTGATCCATCCTCTCCTAACCTACTGATTCACTTATAACCCTGCAAGCTAACACCTTTCAACACCACAAAATTTACTTGATGAGCAGAAAAAGAATATGCAGGGTTTTAGGGAGCTGACAAGAGAATCAACAAGGCTAGGACTTGTCACTTTCCTATATAATTTATCTGTGACAGTTGGTTCCAGTGCTTAATGTTTCATATAATTACTGTCAAAACAAAAAACATGGATTGTGATTTAATGCTGCTCAGCCGCACAAAAATTCATAGTTAACAATTTTGGTGTTAGAGCATTGTCAAGGTTTGGCAAGCGCGGTGTGTCTGTCTAGGAGATGGGAGGAGGACGGCACAGGAATAGCCAGAGGTGTTACGCTGGATTTGAGGTATAACAGTAGATCTCGGTTTTAAGGGACTGTATCATTGAAATATTATTTTTACTGTGACTGTAGAGAATTAAAAATGATTAAAACTGAGCTATACGCTGTGTTAGCAAAATTGCAAGCAAATTCCTTAATTAGGAGAAAAATGTGTTTGTTGAGCCTCCTGTTTAAAACATCACCTGTGGCTTGATTCGAAATTTAAGTTGGGAAGTGTGTAATTTGCATATAAAGCCAAAGGTGATGTCATAAACAGGAGACTCCACAGACACATTGGGGGGGGGGTATCTCCAGATTTAAGCATTTACTTGTAATTTTGCTAATAATTTTATTATTATTATTTTATTAAATTTTTTTGTATTATGTACATTCACAGTAAAAAGTAGACCTGGGTACTTAACAAATTAAGTCAATAATTTTCATTTTGGGAATTCCATTAGGACAAATGGAATTGTGCCGAAATCCATGCCAATATTTTACCCTCGGCCGTCCCCATAGACCATTAACGGATCACTTTGACTGTTACGGTAAATAATATTAAAAAAAATAAGAATAAAATAAAATGGTATAAAAAAAATAAAATACACTAATAATAATATTTAAAAAAAGTTTATATTAATGTAATATATGTCAATGTAATATCTATAATATAATGTGATAAATTAATTTATAGGCATGGTAATAGTTTTAACATACCATAATAGCATATTCATTGCTAAAATATTAATGATTGTAATTTTTATTAAAATATGCATATTCCCACATCAATGAACATATCATGTAAAATAAAATACAGTTATCACATAAGCCACTTAGTAAGTCCCATAACAGTTAGTGAATGGCCATATATGCATATATATATACATTATCGTTTATCGTTTTATACACCTCCATAACAGCTCTTGTGGTATAACAATACCGGTGATGCCAGCTATAGCTGACATGACATAACCGGTTAATGTTTACCGTCAGCAGCTGTTAGAAAATATGCTCTTCCTGAGCAGGGCCGGCCTTAAATGTTCCGGCGCCCTGTGCAGGCTTCCCCCATGGCGCCCCCCCCCCCCCTCTCTCTCTCTCTCACCCCCTGTTCTGTCCTTCTCTCACCCCCTGTTCTGTCTCTCTCTCCCCCTCCCCCTGTTCTGCCTCTCACCCCCTGTTCTGTCCTGCTCTCACCCCCTGTTCTGCCTCTCTCTCCCCCTCCCCCTTTTCTGCCTCTCACCCCCTGTTCTGCCCCCCCCCCCCTTCCTTTGCCTGCAAATGTGGATCAAGGGAGGGGGCAGAGCTAGCCAGCTGAGCGGGGTAGCTCCGCCCCCACCCTGTGAAGCAGAGCAGCGCCTGCTTCACTGGCAGCAAGACAAAGTGCTGCTCGGCTCCCCATGCTTAGTGCAGGCATGGGGAGCCGAGCAGCACTATCTCTTGCTGCCCGCAGCTCCCCGTGAAGCAGACAGCTACATCTCTCAGACGGTTAGCTCCACCCCCTCCCCGGACCCAGCACAGGGTGAGGGGGGATCTTTTGATCTCCCCAATCCAGTGCCTCTACCGGCTTTTTTTTTATTTTTTTAAACGTTTTTTTTTTTTTAGCAGCCGGGCGGGCGCCCCCTGGGGCTCGCACAGGTCGCACACCCCTAAGGCCAGCCTTGTTCCTGAGTCAACCTGCGAATGAACAAATTATGTCTGTTCATTCTGCATTTGTTCATTCATTTTTTTCGTTCAGCTTTACATTAGTTTTCAGATAAGTGGACAAAGAAGCTGATTCTTGCCTGAAAATGCATTTATCTAAAAACAAATGCCCAAGTCTATAAAAACAAGGTGCATTTGTAGGCATGGCATGGCATGTGGGCAAGACTCTGCTTGTGGGTCCACAACATACCTAATTATCTCCACCAGTTTCTGCTCCCTTATATCAACCTATTCCATGATACAATTATATTCTTTGTAACCACCCATCTTCATCTGCCATTATTTCAGCATCACTTCCTCTCTTATCCTAGTAGCTCCAATCCATCTAAGTCATATTACACTGCTGCCTATCCATCTTAGGCACTATATACTCAGAAGGTAACTCAGCTCCAGTACCTCCCCACCACAGATGGACTGACCTGTCAAGCACTCCATCTCAGCGTCCATGCTTCCCCATCAGAGATGGACTGGCCTGCATTCCCTTGATTTTAAAAGAGTGCACTAAAAACATTTTGAATATTTCTTGGAAGAGAAGTACTATATAAAATTAGTTATTGTAAAATACTATGAATCTACTAACAATGAAACTAGCAGGTAATCTGTAACATATTAATCCCCATAGGGAATATAAACATATCATCATTATGAACATTGTGTCAAGCAGAATATTATGTATTACACATTACTAAATACATAGACATTGATATTTTATTGATCCCTCATTTTGCAGCTGCAACAACTTCCACTCTTCTGGGAAGGCTTTCCACAAGGTGTTTGTGTGGGAATTTATCCATTCATCCAGTAGAGCATTTGTTGGATGTTGGACAGGGAGACCTGGCTCGCAGTATTCATTCCAGTTCATCCCAAAGGTGTTCAATGGGGTTGAGGTCAGGGCTCTGTGTGTGCCAGTCAGGTTCTTCTACACCAAACTCATCCAGCCATGTCTTTATGGACCTTGCGTTGTGCACTATGGCACAGTCAAAGCATATACTCACCTGAAAGGGACTTTTGCCCCTCCAGCATGACTGCTGGTTCTGCCAAGATGGTGGGCAGCTGTGCAAATTTGTCTCTTTCCATCTTTGTAGTTTTTGACAGGTATGCCTTTGGCATATAGGTTCGATAATAAGGCAGAGCAGCAATACATAACATCTTTAGCCATAATAAAGAAACATCTAGCTCACAGTATAGAATGTTTTACAATCTTTTAAGTGAAACTGTGAAAGTTGAGAATAGCACAGGGAGGTTGACTTGGCAGGTCAAATTTAACTTTCAATTTGACCTCCCAAGTCAACCTCCTCACACCATTCACTAAAATAAACTCAACTTCTCCTCTCAGTGAAAAACAATAAGGAATTGCTAATCACAAAAAAATGAAGGATCTTCAAATTGGGAGGCAACTTGGACTTTGACATCCAGCCGCCTTCACCTTTACAGATGGCGAGTTGCATCAAAAATAACGTGGTTCTTGGGGCTCCCCAAATGGACTCCAGGTCCCATAAAACATATGGGGGGCCAGGCTGCCCCACTTAACATAAACATTGCCAGGAGCTGTCAATGCTCCCTTCACCGATAATAAGTATGGTGATCCAGGGAAAGTGCCTGCTAACATGAACGTGGTTGGGAGCCTGCAACATTGCTATCAGTAACCCCCATTAGTATGAATGGGACAGGGAGCCTGCCTGCTACTTGCCCTGGCCCCCTATGTGTTAGTAATACTGGGGGTGCCATGTTCCTATTCTGTTCCCCTGTGTCTCCTTTGTCCCCACTCTGCTCCCCAGATGTCATCTCTGTCCCCTCTATGTACCCCTGGGTCACCTCTGTCCCCACTGTGTTCCCCAGGGTAACCTCTGTCCCCAATAAGCTCACAAGAGTCACCTCTATCCACTATCATCCCTCCAGTGTCACCTGTATCCCCAATCAGCTTTCTGGTATCATCTCTGTTCCCATTCAGCTCCCCAGTGTCACCTATGTCCCAAATCAGCTCTCCAACATCACCTCTGTCCCTGTTCAACTTTCTGGCATCACCTCTGTCCCCACTACATCTCCCATGAAGTCCATTCCCCAAAAATGTTGAGATGAGCACCTTGGGACAATGTATGTATAATGAGGAAGAGACCTAACTTCTACCACCAGATAAATCTAGCATACTGTATAATGATGGCAGCTTTACTATGCCACTGGATACTTCCAGATAATTTAAAAACAATTAAATACTTTCTTGCTGCTATTTGAGCCAACTTCCAATGCTGGCATTATGGGAGACTTGTGTCTGGCTGAACATCATGGAACCTGTAGTCCCCATGTTCAATTGGCATTCACTGCAGACGCCATCATGCCCAGCCAGCCAAGTCTTTCAGGATTCTGGTTGAGCGTTATAGGATATGTAGTTCATTGCAGCCTAGTGTATTGGGATTTACACTGTACAACTTGACTGCATTTATCCTGCTCACTAGATATTTATACTGTACCACTGTTTGTAAGAAATCTGGTATAGACCTGCACCAGTAAATTAGAGTGCTGAAAACAGTGCAGAAAAAATGGAAGAAAAGGAGAAGAAGAGCTGCTGGGCACCCAGAGGACTGTTCCCAAAATTGAGGTAATACAGATTGTGGAATAGGTGTTAGCGCTCAAAGAAAAGAGTAGGATCACATACCAGAGTAACATTAGTACAAAAAACATTACTAAGAACTCTGTATGATCTGGAACAAGGCAAGATCCAGGAGGGTAACACCATGAGTTACCGCATCACTCTAATGAATCCACTAAATAAGGGACAATTTGTATGCTTTGTAATATATAGATAATACAATGAACTACAGAAACAACACATACCAAGTAAAAATATTAATAATGATTAGAGCACTTTCAAAACAGGGATAGGTAACCTAGCCACCTAGTGTTGTGGAATATGTATACCTTAATATTAAAGGCTGTTGACCTGCTCAGCATCATGGGAGTTGCTACACATGGAGTGCCAATGACTGCTTATTCCTAACATTGTCTATTTTTTTTATTTTTTTTTTAATGTTTTTCAGAGAAGTAATTTTTTTTGTACAGTGTTATTTTAAGCAATTATAAATTGCTTTTAATTAGGTTTGCGATATGCACTAAAACACAACAATAGTAATCCAGTGAACAATTAGAAGTGTGGTCATTCATGACTGCCAAGGGTTAATAAGGAGAAATTCATTCTCTGTGACGGTTAGCTGAGGACTTGCTGCTTTGGATTCTTGCTGTGGTTATTTGGGCTGCTGACAGATTGATTGCCACGGAAGAAGAATCCGTGATCCCTGCCAAGACAAGGCGCACAGACACTATAAACAGAACTCTCTCTCTGAGTCAGCATTCTCTTGCAACACATCTTGGCAAAAGATGCAGCAGTCTATTGTCATATGGTTTCTACTTGTAGCCATCTCTAGGTAGCTGGAAAAGCTGCTTTATTGACCTTTGATCCTGACACTTGTTAAATGTCCTAGTTAAAGTGCAGCAACATTTCATTGGATCCAAACCTTAGTGTATTTTGCAATCTGGAACATTTATTGTTACTGAAAAAAAATACTTATATTTCAAATCTGTTGTCCAAAAACATGAATTATTGGCAAACTATTATGTCTTAAAAAATATGAACCTTGGTCAGCAGATAAAAATCCCCCTGTCTGATTGTATAAACATCTTACAATTTCCAGATCTTATTTTATATATTGGGACATAACTTAATCTTTTTTTCCCTATCACCTGTAACGGGGGCCTATTTCATGCATTCCTATTGGCTACACTTTCCTGTGTAAAAAAAAAAAAAGAGGAGTGTTTGTCAGATACATTAAGGCTACCTGTCTATAATTTCATTATCTGCACCATACTTACATACATCTTATACTCACACAATTAATTAAAAAAGCAATAAAAATAAAATACTTGACAACTTGATTCAATTAATTTGTTAATGATATTAGACCATGCCTTGCCAAGCTTTTTTGGTGCACGAACAGAGCACTGATGCAGAGCCTCTGTCAAACCCTCTCTAAATACAGTACAAGGCTATAGGTGTTCATGGTGAGTGAGCCAAACATTTAGGGCTTCTTTATTTACATAGTGGAAGAAGTTGTAATTATTCATGCAGTTCATGGACACTATCATGGAAAATATTATTTATTTATAATTTAACTTGTAAAAAATAGTAACATTTTGACTATTGTTTGTTCTATGATCTATTTATACCTCTTGTGTTTATTCAAATGTTATTTTACTACGTTGTTGAATATAATATACTGCGAATGTATAATCACAATCATCTCTGTAAAGATACATTGAATTTTAAAGTTACTTACCAACAACTGATTTGTTTATGGAACAAAATGAGCTATTAATATTTTCTGACAGGACCTTTGGTTAATCTGCATCAACATTAAAAGAGCATTCGCTATCCACATTTATTAACTGTAATACCTCATGTACGGTTTATACTATCACCTGCACCAAGTGTTTAACTCAGTACAAAACAAGAAGAGCCCTAAAAAAAGAATACGGGCTAAATGACATAGAAAGTCTTCCAATAACATTACGTATTTCAGATTCCAGGGTACAGATAATATCAAAATGGGTGTGAGGGGATGTAATATTGTAAAAAAAATTAAATAGGGGATTTTTAGCCCTGGTACTGGTTTTTTTTTTGTACCCTTCCTGACAATAACTTTTTTTTTTAATTAAGGTGTTTATTGAGTCACATGAGTGTAAGACATCAACAGTACAAATGGCATAATACATATCAATGTGAAACTGAAGATTGTTGAAGTTATCTTCAAATATAAAAACATAAAATCGAAATAACATTAAAATATGCATATTACCCCATCAATGAACATATCATGTAAAATAAAATACAGTTATCACATAAGCCTTACTTACTCTTTTTTGTTATTCGTCATGTTAAAAATGTTGTTTAGGTAAAAGATTAGGAATAAACTTAAAACCAATAGACCTTACTGAGTAGCCCCATAACCATAAGCAATTATAAAATATCTGTAATATCATAGCAAAAGTGACCTCTGTTGAGGTAAGGAGCTAAACTTTTTGATGGTTATAGAACAATAGTTAAATAAAAGACATTCCACCGGTTCCCATGGGTGTTTCCATCTTGGGAAGTTGAGCTGAGACTAATTCGAAAAAAGAACATTATGCATAATAAAGGCAAAAAACAATACAGAATATAGGCAAATATATAAACCTACAATACAGTCTCTACGGTGATTGATAATCGCAATGGGAGAGAGGATAAAATAAAGTTTAACGAAATTGAAGGGAAGCAGATAACTGAAAGAGAGAAAAATAGAAAAGCATGAAGAATAAAGGCACCCCAAGAGTGAGGTTTCACGCTCGCTGAGATCAGAATACTCAGCAAAAAATAGGGGCCCACAACCACACATTTGCTGGTCAGGAAAAAATAGCACCTGAAAAAATCAGGGTGATAAAATTGCCCGGGGGGGGCGATGTATGAGTTCCCGTGAGCTCCAAGGTTCAAGTAACGATATTTTATATGCAATAAAGAAAAAAGGAAGAAAACAGGGGGTCTTGGCAGTTGGCCCTATGTGTCTTCTGAGGTGGGGGTCATCGAATCCTCCACTTCTCCAAATAAGGGGGAGTCCCAAATCCCTTAGAAATTATGTAACGGCAGACAGATCCTCTATGGACCAAAATTTATTGTCTCTGGCAATGGAAAGTTAACTAAGGGAGCTCCATCTTTATTTCACCCCGAGACCACGCAGGTGGGTTCTCAGGCTGCTCATAGATCTTCTTCATAGGATTCCATTGACAAATCTTCATATAGTAGCAAGGTACTTCCGCATATTCGGTCGGTGGGGTGTTTATGATCTCTTGTAAACACGTTTTTAAAGTGTGCACTACGAAGTTTCAGAATCACGTCTTGTGTGGCATTTTGTGCTGCACAGCGTGTCTTCCACACACCTTTGGGTCAGCCCCAAGCAGTGGCGGATCCAGGGGGGGGGGGCAATGGGGCAATTGCCCCCCACCCCCACCCCCGAGAAGAAGGGGGAAAAAAACGCTGCTTTAAAAAAAAAAAACATCGCTCTGCCTGCCAGGCTGCACGGGCAGGAAAACAGGCAGCACAAAGAAACCTCCGTGCTCCCTGTTCGGCTTCCCGGAAGTGCCAACAGGTCACGTGACCGGGGCGCTGACATCATACGCGCGCCGGGTCACGTAACCTGTCGCAGAACCGCCTGGGAGCAGAACAGGCAGCATAGAGGAGACCATGCTGCCTGCCACTAGCCACCAGAGAAAGGTAAGTGCTGGGAAGTGGGGAGATGTACTGGGAAAATTGGCAGGGGCTTATTAAATGGCAAATAACACTGGCATTTTATTGGGCAAATTGGCTGGGGAATATTAAATGCAAATAACACTGGCATATTATTGGGCAAATTAGCAGGGGCATATTACATGGAAAATAACACTGGCATATTATTGGGCAAATTGGCTGGGGAATATTAAATGGCAAATAACACTGGCATATTATTGGTCAAATTGGCTGGGGCATATTAAATGGCAAATAACACTGGCATATTATTGGGCAAATTAGCAGGGGCATATTAAATGGCAAATAACACTGGCATATTATTGGGCAAATTAACAGGGGCATATTAAATGGCAAATAACACTGGCATATTATTGGGCAAATTGGCTGGGGAATATTAAATGGCAAATAACACTGGCATATTATTGGGCAAATTAGCAGGGGCAAATTACATGGCAAATAACACTGGCATATTATTGGGCAAATTGGCTTGGGCATATTAATGGCAACTGACACTGGCATATTATTGGGCAAATTGGCTGGGGTATATTAAATGGCAAATAACACTGGCATATTATTGGACAAATTGGCTGGGGCATATTAAATGGCAAATAACACTGGCATATTACTGGGCAAATTGGCTGGGGCATATTAAATGACAAATAATACTGGCATATTATTGGGCAAATTGCCTGTATCTTATTAATGGCAAATAATACTGGCATATTATTGGGAAAATTGGCAGGAGCATATTAAATGGCAAATAACACTGGCATATTATTGGGCAAATTAGCAGGGGCAGATTAAATGGCAAATAATACTGGCAATGCGTATGTAAATGGGGTGATGGAGGCATGTAAATGGGGTGATGGGGCATGTCCTTGGTGTGCAACGTGGGTTATGGGTCATGTCGTGGGTGTCGTGGGCAGCAGATCTGCAGGGGACCTGGATCCCCCTCTCTAACAGCAGGGGATGTCTGCGCGATGAACACAGACTCCCCTGCTGCCGCCCGGCATGACCGCCGGGACTTCTGTGATGAAGCCAGGTACTTCCGGCTTCGTCACAGAAGTCCCGGCGGTCGTGCCGGGCGGCAGCAGGGGAGGTCTGCGCTCATCGCGCAGACATCCTCTGCTGCCCCACTAGCCACCAGGGAGAATCGGGCAGCTGGGGGATGTCTTCACGATACGTGCAGACATCCTCCATGCTGCCCGACACGGCAGTCTATTATGAAGGACCATCTGTCCGTCATAATAGACTGCCGTGTCGGGCAGCATGGAGGATGTCTGCACGTATCGTGCAGACATCCCCCGGCTGCCACCACTAGCCGTCAGGGATCGATTTCCAGGTGAGGGGGAGGGAGGGGGCAGAGAGACAGGGGGAGGGGGGGAAGAGAGACAGGGGGAGGGAGGGGGGCAGAGAGACAGGGGGAGGGGGGGACAGAGCAACAAGGGGAGGGAGGGGGAAGAGATAGAGCAACAAGGGGAGGGAGGGGGGAAGAGACAGAGGCAGGGGGAGGGAGGGGGCAGAGAGGGGGGGACAGAGCAACAAGGGAAGGGAGGGGGGAAGAGACAGAGCAACAAGGGGAGGGAGGCGGGCAAAGAGAAACAAGGGGGGGGAGAGACAGAGGCGAGGGGGGAGTCAAAGGGAGGGGGAGAGAGACAAAGCTGGGGGCAAGGGAAAGAGAGAGGCAGCATTGGCACATAAAAGGAAATAAAAACAAGAAATGCATTTTTTTATATAATTTTTTATTAAAAAAGCAATTTACATGTGAATATACACAAGTTTAACTTTTTTTCCTATAGGGTAGTCTTATATTTAGGCTTTTAGTTTTTTTCCTAAAGGAATATCCAAAGTTTGGAGGTCGTCTTATAATCAGGGTTGTCTTATAATCGAGCAAATACGGTATTTTAGATTTCCACCCCATATCTTCAGGAGTGAGTTGGCACTGTTGTAGATAGGATTAATCGCCAGAGCTGCTCACATTCAAGCATTGTAACTGTTTGCTGTGCAAAGCTCAGCTTGGATGCATCCATCAGTTATCGCAGTTAGTCCGCCCCCAACAGTTACTTTTTTTTAACACTTCTGCAGTGTTTGTGTTTAGCTGTCATTTTTCTCTTTCTTGTTAAATGTACCCAAACACATTCTATATTGGAGGGGGGGTTCAGTATAATATGGTATTTCTTTAGATACCATCATTTTGATCATATGATTTAATTTAATTTAACACATTATAAAATGTGATTAATAAAAAAAAACTTTTACATGAAAAATCTTTTGCACATCTACAAATGTTAATTTAAAATACCTGCCGAGTAGATTCTAATACTTGTCCTGAGTTTAAAAATATGCAATACTTACATGTTTTCCCTAGTTTTTTGCAAATTAACTGCTTTTCAATGGGAAATGTGTAATTTGCATACTATGCCACAGATGATGTCATAAACAGGAGACTCCAAAGGCACGTTTAAAACTCATTTTTCTCCTATTTTAGGCGTTTGCTTGCGGTTTTGCTAAAACAATGTATATATAACTTTCAATCATTTTTTATGCTGTATATTCACAGTAAAAACAATGTTTGGGTGATACAGTCCCTTTAATGACAGGAGCTAAGATGGTTTCCTTCCAATTCTTGATAGAAAACTTTCTTCTCCATCAGAAGGACTTATTCTTGTATTAACGAGTGAAAGGATTTATACAAAACATTTATATACTGACTAAAAATCTAAATAATGAGATACAGGAGTCCTTTATAGAGAGTACTATTAGCACCAAGAAACTGTTGGCGAGCAAGCTCCTAGATGAGGAGCATGACAGTAATGTTCAATCTATACATAAATGGGGTCTAGATCTAAATAAGAACTATAAAAAAAGAAAAGCCTGGCTAAATGTTATGACCGAGATTAAGAAAGCAGTACACTGCATAAATGTACTAGAGCTGCAGTATAAGGTGACCAATAGGTGGTATTTGGTACCCATTAGGCACTGACATATCTTGGTGGTGTGTCTCTGCATTGGGCACTAATCTCCATGAATGATGAAGCTGTGAAGCTCTAGGGAAATTCTGGGACATGATAAAAGTAGTTACTAATGACCTAGGGATACTTGGCCTAAATAAGACCATGGAAAAAATGTTTTTGGGATTTGTTTTTTGGGATGGCCAAAATGAAGTTTAATACATAAATGTCTGGCCACCCATCTGTTAATGACAGCAATGTGTATTGCAAGACTCTGGAAAAAAACAGTTTGCCCCCTCTTGGACTGTAATCCAAAATCAAATAACATTTCAGTTATCAGTGTGAAATTGCCGCCTAGTGGGGGCAAAAGACAAGCAATAGCAAAAACAGCCTTGGAGCTGTGGGAAGCATTTATAGAGTGGTCCTAAGTGACTGAAGTATACAATATTTTCTTTGTATTTGCTGTTTCCTCCTGATTAATATTAATCTCTGTGTTTTATATTTTTTGATAATTGCAGTCCTATTTATCAGAAAGGATACTGTACTTGTAAGAATTTTGTGATTTTTTTTTTTACTAAAACAAAATTGAATAAAGATTATTTAAATAAAGCTTTTATAACTGGTTTGATCTAGGACCAGCCTCATCCAACTCTTCTGGTGACAAAATATGAATTTGATGACAATTTTAGAAAATTGCCTACTAATTTGATTGAATTCTCGTGAACATAAATTGCCATTGGAGACTGTCCAGTTTGATATCTGGGGAGTTAGATTTTAGAAAGAAATTGTTTCCCCATCCTGATGCATGGTGATGAGCCCTCTTTGTTAATACTTTTAATATGTGCTTTATACTTTTTGATAATTGCAGTCCTATTTATCATAAAGGATACTGTACTTGTAAGTCTTATTGTATTTTTTTTTTTACTAAAATAATTGAATAAAAATTGTTTTAAAATACATAAAAGCTTTTATAACTGGTGGGATCTACTACCAGCCTCATCCAACTTTTATTGTGACAAAATTTGAATTTGATGACGAATTTAGAAAATGTCCTACTAATTTGGATGAATTCTTCTGAACAAAAATTGCCAGATTGGAGACTGCCTATAAATTGTTTGCTAACATATGTATGTACTTGGTAGGTATGGACATAACTATAAAAGACAAAAAAAATTTTTTTGTGAAAATAAAGATCTGTTTTCCCGAAACTACCAAGTACTGCTTGAAAGTCACTGGTGATATCCAAAGAAAAGTCCCACGATTTGCTGCATGTACAAAAATAAATACTCAGGAATAATGTTACTTGCACTGTAATCATAACCTAGGCTAGATGCCTTTTACCAGGAAAACTCACAGTCATTTGTGTATCCTTTATGCTACAAATCTCCCTGAATGCTTCATACTGTCTCAAAGCATTTACCAGTTCATTATGAACAGTGGTTTCTGATATTTGAAATGTGGAATTTCATTCTGATTCCCGGTCTTTAGAACTGAGACACCTTGAGTGGCATGTACTAAAAAACGCAAATATATTTTATGTGCAAAACTATTTTTGTGCTTTGCTCCTATTGCAATGTACTAAACATTTAACACTCAAATAGTACATATGAGCAAATTGCAAATAAAAATAGGCAATTTTGCCCATGTTTTTTCTACCTCTTTTGGTAGCACTTGCTGAAAGCTGGTGTAATTTTCACACGCAAATAAGAATTATTTTTCACAACATATTTGCAAAACTCATTAGCATGCGCAAATCTAATCGCAATTTATTAGCGCAACCGGAAAAATGCACGCTAAATAAAGATAAATGGAAGAGGCGCAAATCAGGGAAAACAAGCGCAAAATGTTACAAATTATCGCAAATTGCTCCTTACTCATGTTTTACCTACTTTTTTCCCCACTCCACTTGTTTAGTACATGACCCCCCTTGTTGGTACATGCCTAGATACACCATCAATTAAACTGCCGACACTGCCATTGGTATAGACTTCACCACGCCATGACACAGAGGAGGTAAGTTAGTTTGACATGTAGTACTCATACAATGTGATAATGATTTCCATAAATAAATACTGTCACCCAAAAAGATTTGTTGTGATGGCTATGTCCATAACACTTTCCATAGCAATCCCATATTGCATGTGTATTTACTTATGTGATATGTTCACTAAAATACAATTAATTAATATATGTAAATACATATTGTGTTTTCTAGTGTACCAGGTTCTTTAAGTTTAGCCGGAGTGAAGGATTACTTGGATGAGTTAATAAGTCCCAAAGCAATAGTCTCCTGAGAATAATGGGTGCTACCATAATGCTGCAGTATGTAGAACTTAGCTCTTATTGCAGATGCCAATGTTTTCTCCAGAGTAGAAAAGGTCCCTGGCCTGCGATAGAAGCCATTGGGGGTCATGTACTAAACTTGTGCAGGGGGGGGGAATAAGTCAAACATGAGTAAGGAGCAATTTGTGAACATTTTGCACTTTTTATTTCTGTTTTGCGCCTTTTCTGTTTATTATTATTGAGAGTGTGCACTATTGATCTTGGTTGGTGCACTTTAACCCCTTCGCGACAATGGACCATTTGTCCATTGTCGGGAATTGAGTTCCCGGCAGGACGTGCCTGACACGTCCTGTGGTGAATCAAGCGGTTTTCGCGATTAACGATCGGTCTATCGGTCTATTGCCTCGATTTTGAGGCAATAGTCAGCACCAAAATGTCTTTTCTGGGGCACCCACGATGCTCCGTCAATATGGCTATGCCCTCTGGGGGCCTGAGCTTCGGAAGTGAAAGTAAATTCACTTCCGTCTCTCTGAATATGCTGCTTGACTGCCCCTAGAGGTAGCCACGCAGCATAGCAATGTAAAAAATAAGAAATAAAATTGAATTAGCTTAAAACTGGTTATATAGTTAGATTAGACTATAGGGTTAAAATTAAATAATTTTTAGCAGAAGGGATAGGGTTAAAATTAAATTAAAATTAAAATATATTAAGGGATAGCATAAGGGTTAGAGTTGGGGTTAAATTTAGTGTTAGGGTTCAATTTTGGGTTCGGGCTGGGGTCAAAAGGTCAATATTGGAAAAAAACTGTTTTTGCCCCATAACTCGCAAAAAAAAACTGAAAAATATGGAAACATACATATTTCTGAACTCGGGACAACATTTAGAAACTATTTAGATGGGGACTTTTTAATGATTGTATTTGTGTAAATTATATGCTAGGTCAAAGTTTTTTTTGTAGTAAATTATAAGATATGATGAACTTAATGGTATCTAATGAAAGCCCTTCTTCTGACGATAAAAACAACATATAATTTGTGTGGGTACAGTATGTGAGAAAGAAGAAAATTGTAGCTAAACACAAACACCCCAGAAATGTCAAAACAGCCATTGTCACCAAGGGAAAGTCAAGGTGAAAATGTCTGGTCACTAATGGGTTAAGCTGGCTGTGCTAGAGTGATTTAGCTGCAGCCCCTAAATCACTACAGACCAC
Source organism: Pelodytes ibericus (assembly GCA_036172795.1). Lineage (NCBI taxonomy): Eukaryota > Metazoa > Chordata > Amphibia > Anura > Pelodytidae > Pelodytes > Pelodytes ibericus. The sequence continues at coordinate 250,484,960 of CM069857.1, read as the reverse complement.
CATATTCACTAATACTTTGTTTGCGTGTGAAAATAATACCAGTTTTTAGTTCTAATAAAAAGGGCAGAAAACTTATTCGCAAAACCTGCCTGTTTTTATTCACAAATATGCCTATTTTATTCACGATTTGCTCATATTTACTATTTGAACATTAAATGTTTAGTATGTTGCAAAAGGAGCAAAGATCAAAAATATTTTTGGACATAAAAATATATTTGTTTTTCTTGAACATGCCCCCAAGCGACACTTGTGTAAGGGTGGGAATAATAAAAAGTTCGGGAAATATGTCCACTGTTTTATGACCTGTATTTGTTGCTGGCTCTCATCTAAAGGGAGGTGTAAAGAAGACCTGTGATGACTGGTGATATCTTATATATCTTATTAACAACTGTTAGAGCTCAAAGCAATTTATTTTACACCATCATTCACGCAGATCCGAGGTTTACTTCTCCACCTTGACACCACAGGTAGACCAACCTCACAAGGTCCAGTCTGCTCGGTGTCATATGTTTTAAACCGGGCTGTCCCGTGCGATCTTGGGTGTTGGCACACAAGTCTGAGAAAATACTCTAGCACTAACACTGGGCACGCATGGAAACATCACAAAGACATCGACAAATATCAGATATCATGATCCAAAACTTTATTCAGGCGTCCATAGACTATAAAATCATAAAGGGCATAAAAAGACAGGCAATAGCAACAGAAAAAGGGGCTAGATACTTTTTCTGTTGTTATCGCCTGTCTTTTTGTGCCCTTCATGATTTTTTAGTCTACTGATGCCTTAATAAAGTTTTGGATCATTTTACACAAGACTGATCTCTTATATTCTGCCTGGAGTCTGTTGGAATATTGTATGAATTGTATACAACTCCCATGATGTCTAGTCACGGTGGACTCCTGGTTGGCTGAACATCATGGGAATTATAGTTCACAGCTGGAAAAATACAAAGCTGGTTCGAAAAGCATTTACCTGATTGGACTCCCTAACTGGCTATCACCCGGGTGGTCTGCATCTCTGCACACCTCTGTTGTTACACCTCTGATTGTTGCAATAAGAAAACATTGACATAAGAAACTTTCATACCCATGTAGTCATGGTTACAGATTTCCATTTTTTTATCCATCTAAAAAATTTGGCGCTTTGATATATTTAAAGGTATTTCTCCTCCTGGGGTACCTGCCAAACACTGACAAATATACAGTATTTTCTTTTTTAAGGTCAGAACACGTTGAGAAAAAAAATGTAATACACTTTTACTATTAAAAAAAATATTCAAGTTTATTTAATGCTATATATCTAATATGTAATATGTTGATATGTTGGCTGTGTGCATACACAGTATATACATTGCTTGAAATATTACTCAGTATAAATTAGAAGTTTGATTTTTAAGCAAATCAGCACTGGAAAAAAAAGCAACAGAAAGAATAATTAAAAATATAAATTTTCAGTAAAATCTAAGAACTGAGAAAAAATATTCTACATTTCTGATTTACCTCTTCTGAGAGGTCTTTTCACTAAACAATGAACTAACATTTCAGTACTCCTTTTTTCAATCCATCACAGCTCACTGTTTATTGAAAATATCTCTGAGTTTCTCTCGCCAAACCTTATATGTAAAAACAATACATTGGTAGAATGGGTAATGTACATATTCAATGTTAGCAGTAATATATTGTCCCACAGGTACATCTTTTTGGATGGAGAACCTGATTTTTATTTTTATATTTCCTTTTAAGTCTAATTCACTAATAAGTACCGTTAATAGCAATAATCTATCTTTCCAAGCAAAAATAATTAACTGCTTTAATTAAACTACTATTCCAGTAGCCCCATGTCCTGTGTATATTAGCCAATGGCGTAAAGCTACCAATGCTTGAGAAACTCTGTTATATCTCTCTGCCAACCTTATAGAAATGATTATTTGTACATTTGCTATAGAACTGTCTATTCTACAGATCAAATTGCCTGCTGTTTAATGTGTGTTGCTGTCATTTGTGCATGACAGGTACATTAAGTCAAGGGATAGTACTTTATTAAATACATTAATTACATATTAATTGTAATGCATTGCAGAACCTGCTATAACATTTCCTGTTGTGCTTTCTTAGAAATACATCTTAGATTCTACAATAAGGAGAACAAAGCACATTCCGTTTTTCTTAACATGCTAATTGTGCCCAGAAGAAAAATGTTATTTTGAAAGTGTTGATAATTGGTTTTCAGCCCAGAGAAAATTACCGGCAACCAGTAAACAAGATCATTATATTTTGGATAAGTTGGTTTATCTTAATGCATAATCAGGATTGAATGAGTTAATTACAGGTGTAGATAATTTACCATTAGTTTGAACAGTGTTGCTCTGTTTCTGGCACTAATGCGAAAACTTTTGTTGCAAATTATGAAACTGGATGAACTATTGTATGAATAGTGAAAACAATTATAATATTTAACAGGTTTAATGTAAATAACCTTTTCCACCCTCTGGGACTGGTAGGGTTTTATGTAAACAGTGACATGTTGTTGTTTTTTTTGTTTTTTTTAAATATTTTATTTTACACAATATGACAATACATATCGGCAGATTCTTTCATGGATAGTGATCAAAATCAGACATATATTGACAGCCAAAAGGATACATACGATTTCTCTCCTTAGTAACTGCTATTCACAATGAGTTATCTGTTTTAACTGTTTTAGGCTATCCGTTAACATCCCCCGAGTATGTAAATAAAACAAAACATACATGACAAAACATGACAGTTCGCACTGGGTGGCCGGCTCACTCCACAACTCCAAATTGTTTACTCCCGAAGATCTACTTTCCCCCAAAACTAATCCTTCCCAGGGTATCTGTGCAACCATTTAGCCCAGATATCAGAGAAACTTTCAATCGCCCCAGTGGCGTATGCATAACCTTTTTCCATGAGACACTGTAGTTGCAATTGATTAATTACGTTCTCGATATGTATTGTTCCCTGTTGCCGCCAGTTCCTAGCCATAAGAATTTTCATTGCGAGGAACGCCTGTATACACAGATATCTATCCCTGTACAGGAGAAATTCTAAATCTAAGTGTAGCAATGCTCTCTGTATAGATAGTGGGACAATAATATTCAACACACTGGACAGTAGGCCAAAAAGATCTCTCCATGTCCGAGTTTTCCCATTACAGGACCACCAAACATGTTCAAATGAACCTAGTTCCCTTTCACATCTCCAACATTGATCTGAACAGTTTGGAGAGAATCTATGCAACTTAGTCGGAACTAAGTACCAACGGAACATTATTTTGTAGTGGAGCTCGACCATGTTCAAGCAGTGTGTAATCTTGGATATGTTTATTAAACTATGGACCCAAAGGTCTTGTTTGATCTTAGTTTTCAACTCTTTTTTCCAGCTATTCAACGCCACGATTTTTGGGGGAGGTTCTAATAATTCAAGGAGGTCATAAATCTTCCTGAGAGCTTTTATTCCCATCTTGTTATTGAACATTTCCATAATCCTCCCAGATACATTATCCGCTTTACAATGAAAATTCTGGGTTTTTATATAGCGTCCTATCCTAAACACCTTATATGCCTCCTTATTTGATAGATCGAAGTCTAGGGCCAATTGGTCAAAGGATTTGAATCTACCCCCTATAAGAAGATCAGCTAGCCTTTTCTCCCTGAATTGTTTCCACTCTCTCAGACTTAAATTCACTATGTTACTTTGAAGAATCTCGAGTGGAGAGTTCTCAACTATTTTATCTTTAAAACCAATCTTTCTTTTTAGGTATGACCAGAATTCCAGACTGCTTTTTATAGCTGTTGGCCAACCGACTTTATTTAATAGGTCAATTCTATCTTGGTGTAACCATAATACACATGCCAGATTGTTAATCCCTAATATTGTCTGCTCTATATAGAACCAATCCTGGCTTCTAGATTCCATATCCTGTAATTTCAGTGCGTGGATAAATATGTGAGCCTGTGCATATCTCTCCAAACATGGAGCCCCCAGTCCTCCCCTCTTCCGATTGGCACATAACATGTGTCTGGCGATTCTCGGCTTCTTACCAGCCCATATGAAGTCCATCAGTCTAAGTTGGAAAGAGTTTGTCCAGCTAGTCGGTAGTCTGACAGGGATCATCCTGAGTAGGTACATCCATTTTGGAATTATATATGATCTCACTATATTCAGTCTTCCCAGCCAGGAAACAAATAAACCCTTCCATTCCAACATTTTCTGGACAAACTCTTTCTGAAGGACCGAATAGTTCACCTCAATCACTGAGTCAATATTTTTTGGGATCGTAATTCCCAAATAGTTGAGACCACTCTCACTCCATTGGAAATCATACTTTGCTGCCAACTCCTCCCTCTCTTTTTTTGTCATAGCAATAGCCATTACCTGAGTTTTATTTGTGTTCAGTTTATAGTTAGAAAATCTAGAGAACATCCCTATTTCTTTCAACAATGCAGTCAGCGATTCAGTGGGGTTGTACAATGACACACAAACATCATCTGCATATAGGCTGAGATGCTCTCTAGATCTCCTATCTTTATTCCCCTTATGTTGGGATTCTGACTGATCCGGTTGGCTAAAGGCTCCAGAGCCAGTACATACAACAGGGGTGCCAGGGGGCATCCCTGTCTAGTTCCGTTGCCAATTGTAAACCAGCCAGAGCAGATCCCCTGTCCGACTACTCTCGCACTCGGGGACCTATATAGGGCCATGACAGAGCTGGTGAATCCGTCCCCACATCCATAGTTCTTAAGGACCTCTTCCAGATAGATCCAACCAACTCTGTCGAAAGCCTTCTCGGCATCTAAGGAGACAAATAGTGAGGGTATTTTTTGCAACGTTGAATACTCGACAAGATTGATTAACTTCCTTACGTTGTAACTAGAATGTCTCCCCTTGACAAACCCGACTTGGTCCTTATTAATCAAGACAGGACATAGGTGTTTCAAGCGTTCGGCCAAAATTGCGGAGTATATCTTTGTGTCGGTATTAATTAGAGAGATTGGCCGGAAGTTTGTTATTTTTGTTGGATCTTTACCCTGTTTTGGGATGGGCAATATAGCTGCTCTCAGCATATCTGTTGGAAATAGCCCTGACGATTTGATCTCATTAAATGTGTCCAGTAGGTAGGGAGCCACGATGTCTAACATTTTTTTATAAAAGATGGCCGGCAGTCCATCCGGACCAGCTGCCTTGTGTGGTTTTTGCCTTTTAATGGTTTCCGTTATTTCCCGGCTAGAGAATGGGGCCTCTAATAATTGTGATTGGTTCTTTGTGAGCACCCCTAGGCTAGAATCTTTCAGATATTTTTTTTATCTGAGTTCTATCTTGTTCCTGGTCTGGAATGTTATACAATCTAGCATAAAAATCCTGAAATGCTTTACCCACCTCTTCTGGGCTACGAAATATTTTATCACCCTCCTCAATTTTAAGTATCCGTTCTTTTAAGTTCCTTTTTTTTAGTTGGTTGGTCAGCATTTTTTCAGCTCTATTTCCCATATAGTAAACTTTTTGTTTCAGCTTTACCAAATTTCTATTTGCTTTCTTAACTAGTACGTCTAATATTTATTTTTTTATTCTTTCCATCTCTTTCACTAATGAGGTATCCCCGGATGAAGCGCACCTATTTTTTATATCATACAGAGCGATATATAAGTCAGCTAGTTTTTTCCCCGATTTTTTCCTGACGTATGCTTCCTTTTTAATAAAGAAGCCCCTCACCACACACTTATATGCTGACCAAACATTTCCCCAGCTTACATCGCCTGTGATATTTTCCACAAAGAACTCTCCCATATTTCCTATTAATTTCTAGACACACTGGATCATGGTCAGACCAAGCAAACTCCCCTATGTAGGAGCTCTTACATTCCCGGACTGATTCAATATTAACAAGAATCATGTCGATCCTAGAGAAAGATTGATGCCTATGTGAAAAGTATGTATAATTTCGTTCCGTGGGGCACAGAGTCCTCCATATATCATAAAGCTTATGTTTACCCAGCATCTCCTGAAAGGCTCTTGCCGCCTCCCTCTGCCTATTATCTAATCTATCCGCTTTCCTGCTTGATCTGTCCATGATATTATCCGCAACACAGTTAAAATCTCCCAGATATATAAAAGTTCCCTGGATATAATCCTGCACTTTTCCCAAGATCTTATTTATAAACCTTATCTGTTGTGTATTAGGAGCGTAAACATTGAGGATTGAAAAGAGCCTGTCATCTAATCTACACACAATAAAAGCAAACCTACCTATCCTATCGGATTGTTTATATAAGATCTCAGTTTTTATGCTTTTGGAAACCAAAATTGCTACTCCTCTTTTCTTCTTAGCAGGGAGCGATGAGTATTCTACTACTGTATATCTATTGTTATTTAACCTTTGGATATCATTATCCATCAGATGTGTTTCCTGCAAGCAGCAGACATCAATATGATGACTAGCTAGGAAATCTAACATTGAAGAGCGTTTTTGCGGGGCGTTTAATCCCTGCACGTTAAGTGTCAGGATTTTTATTGGGGCAGCCATTCGGGAATCTTCGACGCAGAAATCAACAAGCAGGCCACCCAGTGCGAAACACATACTAAACAATACATATATAAAACACATAACATATAAACATTAAAAAAAAGCCTTTTATAAAGGCCATACCTCCCCCTGTTTGCAGGCTCAGCCGTAGGGTCCAAAAAGGACCTCAATCGGGCCTCAAACATTGTTCCCAATATAGGAGGATAATTGATGTACAGGCCCTGGCGGGCATCAGTATTATTTTCTTGTGAGACAAGTAGGGTGAGAGAGAGGGAGAAGGGCTGGGGGAAAAAAAAAAAATTACACTCCTATGTATATATATATATATACATATATATCTATTGGGGGGACTGTCCCCATGCGGATACACTGCCATTCCGCCATTAAGAGGATGGTTTTTTGCTGACAGCAAATCATTCCTGCCCAACTAGGTTTAGTGTTAGAATTCTCATCCAACTTGTGTAGGTTAGAGTCCCCAGCAGCTCTGTATGGGAACACTCTGTGTTATACCTACTTGTATATAGAAACACAGTCCCCTCTTGTTGAACCTAGATCTATCTGTGGTGTTATCCTGCATTTATATTTCTTCTAGTATTCAGCAATACATAAGTTTCCTAACTGTCAGCAGACGAACTGCTAATTACTTTGTACTGTGGCAGCTACATCCGCAACTGGCCAGTCCCCCCAGTAATACAGCCAGAAATCCATTCAATACAAGCATATCAGACAGCTATATTAAAGTCCCACAGTGCTTCAGCATTCTCAATTAAACCTATAGCATAAACAATACAAATCACAACATCTCTCAATGTCTGCAAAGCGATAGGTTCCAGCGAAGGAGAAAGCAGAAGAAAAGAAACAAAGGAGAGAAAGAAAAAAAAAAAAGATATATATATATATATATAAAAAATAAATAAATAAATAAATAAGTAAATAAATAGATATATATTTATATAAATGAATAAACAAATATTATTTTCAGACATGCTCCTGTCATAGGTATCCCGTGATTAACCTCTACGTTATATCAACTGTGTTTCAATATTTATTTTTAAATGTCAACAATCTCCCGTCTTAAGCGTGCCTTCAGTGTTTTAATCAAAATTCTCTCATCATTAAAGTACCCTTCTGGCATTTCATTGTGGAGCACCGTGCATAAATTCATTCCAAACCAAAACTACGTCCAGTAAGGGATATCCCTACACTTGGACAGGACAGTGTTAAGTGCCGACAAAAAAAAAAAAGAAAGCCCACATTGCATTTACCGTGCCTACAGTGTTACATTCCTACGTATTTACCAATTACTTTCCTACCGTCCCATTGGGGAACACTATTTGTAATTGCATTACCAAGTGGGGATACCTCAAAATGAGAAATATCCCTAAAGTGAAGCTAAACTTAACATGCTCCTGTCATAGGTATCCCGTGATTAACCTCTACGTTATATCAACTGTGTTTCAATATTTATTTTTAAATGTCAACAATCTCCCGTCTTAAGCGTGCCTTCAGTGTTATAATCAAAAATCTCTTATCATTATATTAACCCTTCTGGCATCTCATTGTGGAGCACCGTGCGTAAATTCATTCCAAACCGAAACTACGTCCAGTAAGGGATATCCCTACACTTGGGCTAAAAAAAAAAAAAAAAAAATATACAGCACACATAAACAGTGGCGTAGCGTGGGTTGTCAGCACCCGGGGCAAGGCAAGTAATTTGCGCCCCCTAACCCGTGGATTTTAGCACTCGAGTCTCTTCTACTAGATTAGTTAAAGAAACCCTTACCCCCCAAGCACATGTATTGTTTGTTATGAAAATAATTATGTAATTAAAGTAAAATGCATCTAAATACAAGTTTATTTTCCAACACTTTATTGAGTGCGAACATGCATTACACACATTCTCCACATTTTCAGCAGGTCTATGAATACAAATATACACATGTAGTAACCTAGCATGGGCCATGCTATTATATGTCGTCTCACAACCATCGTAAACGACAAACAATATCAAGAACAAAAACTAAACATCAAAATGGAACCATACCCTGGAGATGATCCAAGACTGGGCTAGATGGAGCCAACTTCCTCAATCCTGTACCTCTAATGTTACCCCCCCCCCCCCCCCCCCCACACACACACACACACATATGCCATAATTGTTGTGCCATTCAGATGCCAGTAATATTGTAACTTTCGGATGCCAGTAATATTGTGCCAGTCAGAGCCCAGTAATATTGTGCCAGTCAGAGCCTAGTAATATTGTGCCAGTCAGATGCCTGCAATATTGTGCCAGTCAGATGCCTGCAATATTGTGCCAGTCAGAGCCCAGGAATATTGTGCCTGTCAGATACCAGTAATATTGTGCCAGTCAGATACCAATAATATTGTGCCAGTCAGATACCAGGAATATTGTGCCTGTCAGAGCCCAGGAATATTGTGCCTGTCAGAGCCCAGGAATATGGTGCCTGCCAGATGCCTGTAATATTATGCCAGTCAGATGCCTGTAATAGTGTGCAGTCAGAGGCCAGGAATATTGTGCCAGTCAGATGCCTGTAATATTGTGCCAGTCAGATGCCTGTAATATTATGCCAGTCAGATGCTTGTAATAGTGTGCCAGTCAGAGGCCAGGAATATTGTGCCAGTCAGAGGCCTGTAATATTGTGCCAGTCAGATGCCTGTAATATTATGCCAGTCAGATGCCTGTAATATTGTGCCAGTCAGAGCCCAGTAATATAGTGCCAGCCAGATGCCTGTAATATTATGCCAGCCAGATGCCCAGTATTATTGTGCCAGCCAGATGCCCAGTAATATAGTGCCAGTCAGATGCCCAGTATTATTGTGCCAGTCAGATGCCCAGTATTATTGTGCCAGCCAGATGCCCAGTAATATAGTGCCAGTCAGATGCCCAGTATTATTGTGCCAGTCAGATGCCCAGTATTATTGTGCCAGCCAGATGCCCAGTAATATAGTGCCAGTCAGATGCCCAGTAATATAGTGCCAATCAGATGCCAAGTAATATAGTGCCAATCAGATACCCAGTAATATAGTGCCAATCAGATGCCCAGTAATATAGTGCCAATCAGATGCCAAGTAATATAGTGCCAATCAGATGCCCAGTAATATTGTGCCAATCAGATACCCAGTAATATAGTGCCATTCAGATACCCAGTAATATAGTGCCAATCAGATACCCAGTAATATTGTGCCAATCAGATACCCAGTAATATAGTGCCAATCAGATACCCAGTAATATTGTGCCAATCAGATACCCAGTAATATAGTGCCAGTCAGATACCCAGTAATATTGTGCCAATCAGATGCCCAGTAATATAGTGCCAATCAGATACCCAGTAATATAGTGCCAATCAGATACCCAGTAATATAGTGCCAATCAGATGCCCAGTAATATAGTGCCAGTCAGATACCCAGTAATATAGTGCCAATCAGATACCCAGTAATATAGTGCCAATCAGATGCCCAGTAATATAGTGCCAGTCAGATACCCAGTAATATAGTGCCAATCAGATACCCAGTAATATAGTGCCAATCAGATACCCAGTAATATAGTGCCATTCAGATACCCAGTAATATAGTGCCAATCAGATACCCAGTAATATTGTGCCAATCAGATACCCAGTAATATAGTGCCAATCAGATATCCAGTAATAGTGTGCCAATCAGATACCCAGTAATATAGTGCCAGTCAGATACCCAGTAATATTGTGCCAATCAGATGCCCAGTAATATTGTGCCAATCAGATACCCAGTAATATAGTGCCATTCAGATACCCAGTAATATAGTGCCAATCAGATACCCAGTAATATTGTGCCAGTCAGATACCCAGTAATATAGTGCCAATCAGATACCCAGTAATATAGTGCCAATCAAATACCCAGTAATATTGTGCCAGTCAGATACCCAGTAATATAGTGCCAATCAGATTCCCAGTAATATTGTGCCAGATACCCAGTAATATAGTGCCAGTCAGATACCCAGTAATATAGTGCCAATCAGATTCCCAGTAATATTGTGCCAGATACCCAGTAATATAGTGCCAGTCAGATACCCAGTAATATTGTGCCAATCAGATGCCCAGTAATATTGTGCCAATCAGATACCCAGTAATATAGTGCCATTCAGATACCCAGTAATATTGTGCCAATCAGATACCCAGTAATATAGTGCCAATCAGATACCCAGTAATATTGTGCCAGTCAGATACCCAGTAATATAGTGCCAATCAGATTCCCAGTAATATTGTGCCAATCAGATACCCAGTAATATAGTGCCAATCAGATGCCCAGTAATATTGTGCCAATCAGATACCCAGTAATATTGTGCAAATCAGATACCCAGTAATATAGTGCCAGTCAGATACCCAGTAATATTGTGCCAATCAGATGCCCAGTAATATAGTGCCAGTCAGATACCAGGAATATTGTGCCAGCCAGCCCCCCCCCCCCCCGTACTTACATGAAGCGGCTCCGTGTCCCCCGCCGGATGTCTCCTCCGTGCAGTCTTCCCTCTTGCACGGAGGAGGGAAGCAGACACCGGATGTGACGCGACGTCACATCCGGCGTCAGTTTTTTTTTTTTTTTTTTTTTCGGCCGTCGCATCCATCGGATGCGGCTTGCCGGAAAAAAGCGTTCACAAGCGCAATGCGCTGTGAACGCGGCAGCAGGGGCTGGGGGCCCACGGGACAGCTGCCTTGGGGCCCCCCAGGAGTAAATGGGCCCAGGGCAGCTGCCCCGTTTGCCCCGCGTTAAAGACGGCCCTGGCGGCCACGCGGCCGCATAGGGCTAGTGCGCCCCCCCAGATATTGCGCCCGGTGCGGCCGGCCCCCCCTGCACCCCCCACGCTACGCCACTGCACATAAATGCACAAATATATGCATGAGAAACAACCTTACTCGATCTCCCCCCCCCCCCTCCCATCACATGTATGGCAGACACCAGTCCCAAATCAAGTCAGCTGTGGCCACACTGGTCTTTCTTTCCCTTAGGACTCAGGATGAGTTTTCAACCACTCCCGTACTTTTTCAGGAGAGTTTAAAACAACACTTTGATCTTCCCAACGCACAATAAGTTTTACTGGGAAACCCCACATATACTTAATATTCCTTGACCTGAGAATTGATGTACAGTCCCTATAAGCAAGTCTCTTTTGTCTAGTGCTTGCAGATAGATCCTGAAAAAAAAACAATTTTTTAAACTCATCCTTCTCTGGTCGGAATTCTCTCGAGGCATCCAAAACTTTTTGCCGGATATAAAAAGAGGTAAATCTTATGATTATATCCCTGGGTAGGGACTCAGGCACATTCTTGGGTCTAGGGATCCTATGCACCCTTTCGATGCTCTCATCCCTGGCGACCTCCTGTAAGCCCATGTGTTTAAAGAGATCCATCATACAGTCTCTTAATTTAGCCTGATTAATCTGTTCCGAAATGCCTCAAATTCTTAGATTTTTCCTCCGCATTCTGTCTTCTGTATCAGCCGCTTTGAGTTCAAGTGTGTCAATTCTGGCTCTTAAGGCTGTACAGTCCTCTTTAACCTCTTTTAGCTCAAATTCCAGCTAATCCATTTTTTGTTCATTATTTTTAACTCTTTCTCCAATTTTAATCATGTCTTCTCGCATGTCTACAAATAATTTCTCGAGCTCCACTTTAAAATTGATTAATTGCTTTTCCATGCAGTGCTGTAGGTATTCTTGGGTTATCAAGTGTGAAGATTGTGAAACTGGGCTTAAGGATTGCCTACTCGTTTCGTCTAGCTCCAGGACACCTGAGGTCTGTAATAAATCATGTGGCAAATCTCCTTTTGGAGTATTTTGAGGGGAGAAAATCGAGGCCATTTTTTTATCCTTCTTTAGCTCGATCTCTGGTTTCTTCCTTTCCCTCTTACTCTTTTCCTCCCTCTTTGAGGCCATTTTAATAGTTAGCTCTGAAGGACTACTACTATTCCTCTTTCTCGAGCTCTAGTTAAAGTTATATATCCAATCTTAGTAAATCCCACACTCAGCAACCGCTTTTTGTCTCAGACCATGCCAGAAGATTTAATTACACCTCTAGTCTCTTATATTTGCAACCTAGCAATAAAGTTCTGTTCAGGGATCACCAAGCAATTTAAAGAGATAGTATGCTCTAGAGCTCAAAACACCGCCAGGGATCGCAACAATCTTCAGTGGAAAAAATAGGCAGTACCAATATGATTTTATTAGACATTGTAAGGTCTAAACTCTTCAAAACTTGCAGTTTTATTCAGCAGCATAGCCAAGAGTGTATTCAATAATGCAACTTGTAGATGGTTCTTTTTAATACTTTAGGAATATCAGGAAGTTTATTCCAAGGAAGGATTTCAGTAGTGTTCAGCAATATTAGACAGATATATACACATATATTCAGCGGAGTTTGTCAGCTCCCAATTGCCCCTCAAAGTTATATAGGATAGGCTTAATTATCCCTTTAATCAGCAGGGATGTACAGAGCTTGTATTGAAATTCACCAGCAATAAGTGTAATTTCGATCATAAATAGACCTCATAAGAGACGCTTCTTAGTGCCCACTGTTGTCTAACCTGAGAACCCCGTCGGAGAGTTCCAGTGCTATTCAGAGGTGTAAAAACGAGGGGAAAGCATTCATCAGTACTTGACAAAATATATCCATGAGAGGGAGAGAGGAAAAGAAAAAATAAAAATAAAAAACTCACAGTGTTCGAAGATATCCAGCAGACTTGCGTTTGCCTTAAGCAGGGGGGGATCAACATCAATGCACCATCAGGGTGCATCTATTTTGGAGGAGGTATATTCAGATGGCAAATCTGCGTACCTCCGTAATATTAGGTTGATTTTCTTTCGCTTTCCCCTCGCTTTCCCTTTTCTATTTCTTTCCTCCTCCTCTCACTCCGTCTATAGCTTCAAGCCACGGGTGACCCAGCTCTCATTAATTTCAGCCGAAAACACTGCGCTCAGATGCCGGTCCTGTGCATAATAAGCCGACTGCCGAACCTCCGATACTCCGTCGCCTGGTCTCCGACTCGTGGCTGTGCAATCCTCTTTAACCAGCGTCTACCTTCTCCTCTCCGCTGCCCGCCAGGACCTCAGACGCTCCTCCCTATCAGCGTCTTACGTCATTCCCCCCTCCAGTCACAGTGACATGTTTTTAAAGCTCTTGTACAGTCTAGGCCCCTCCTTCTTCCCTCTTAAGGTTTCCCGCAGAATTCAGCCATTACATTACCATTCCTCCTACCCTTCCTTCATAGCCATCTTTTCAAGTTGTTTTTTATCACCACCCCATCCCTTCCTTTCCACTCAAATGTATCTATATAGGAATATGGTACTACCAGAAGTGGCAACTATTCACGTGTTTTAATCTATTAAATAATCTATGATGACAAAAATATGTGGCAAACTCACAGAAACATGAATAAATACAAACACAGAAAGTATCGGCAGATAACAGCCATTCACCCAATGGTCTGACCAAATTTTTAAGAATACTTTTATTAGTCCCTATATGTGACATCATTATTTACAAAAATAAATCTGGAAATTATTAAAGGAACACTCAACATTACTTTTCACTTGTGCTTCTAATACACATGCCATTTTATGACCGGCAGCTCCCCCTGCTGATCCCATGCAAAAACAAGGGTCTCTCACTGCGCTAGACCCCCGCACACTGCAGACCGAGGGTGAGACCCCACTCTGATTGGCTGTGTGACCACTGACACTGCCAGCGTGCGACAGCCTGGTATTGCTGTGTCTCAGATGTGAGACACAGCAGAGAGTAAACCTGAGTGTATCTATTAAGATACACGTCGGGTTTACTCCAGACTAACAGGACATGTTTTTTAATCCTTGTTTCCTTCAGGGAATCAAGGGTTAAAAAACCATTTAGTTGTCCTTTTATTGGTGCCAAATACCTGAGCATCCTTTGGCCCAAGCATCTGCTTTCAGAAGACACACGATTAATCAAATGGAGCCCACCTGTGTGCAATGAAATTTTCTTATGGTGAACACATTTGTTTCTGGAAGCCCATAAGTTTGGTTTATTTAAACAAAGTGCGGCATGAAAACCTAAACTAGTTGAGGTTAATGTCCTGTTGAAGCTACAATCGTGGTTTTCGAAAAATAAACCTTCTCAAACTATGAAAATCTAATAGACAGAAGCCTCAACACCTAGATACCTAGATAAGGAGGGTCTTAGGGAGGGAATCAGCAGGCCAATACATGGCTGAGACAAGAGGAAATGTCCTCAGACATTGCAGAAACAAAATGATGAATGATGAAGTCACATGAGAATTAAACATGTCAATTGAAAGATTCTCTGGTCCTAACATTTCTCATGGTGGACATTTGCTGAACTTTGGGAAATAAAATGCAATTATATTCTGTGGACCTTCCCCAACCTTGCCACGGACACTGGTTGTCTTGTATGGACACTCGGACTATCCCTGCTCGGCCTTCACCAACACAGTAAAGGCATTTAAGCATGCATGTGACAGGCATAAGGCTATAGATAGGCCAGTAACTAATGAAAGTATTCCGTTTTTGTTTCTGTTTAAGGCAGAAATTCTGCAGACTAGATGGGCGGAATGGCTCTTTCTATGTTTCTATGTTTTGAATCTATATAATCTGGTGCAGAAGTTCCTTTCAAGCAGGGCAACAACTCTAAACATCAGAAGAAGTTTTAAAAACAAAATAAGTATCAAAAAATGGCCCTTTATTTAGAAAAATGGGCAGACTAGATGGACCCAATGGTTCTTTTCTGCCGAAACATTCTATGTTTCTTTCAAAAGCCCAGGTTTCAGATGTAGAACACATGCTATGACTGAAAAATTGCTGTTCACCAATGTCCCAGTTTAAACGTGGCAGAACATAGGCAATAATGTTGAGAAAAGGGGATAAATGTTGCAATATCAAGACGTGAAAAGGTGACAGAGACTTAACCCAAAACACTAACAGCTGTAATTACTGGCAAAGATGATATAACCGGTTATAATAATGGTTAAACAACTAATAAACTTCTATATTTTATTTCTTTACTTAAACTTTTTTGTCACAATAAAATATTTTGCAGCTTCAAAGGTGTTAAGTATATTTTATAAATCGCATTGTAAAAAAAATCCCAATTAAATCCATTATAATTCCAGCTTGTAACAGAAGAAATGGGAGAAATAGTAAAAGGCAAGAATATTTTTGCAACCACCAGGTTTTAATATTATTAATGCGCACAAGCCCTTAGTAGTATACTATAGTACCACATAGTACACATACAATAGCTAAACAGAGAAGTAGACTGCTCTGTCTTATATGTATGTTATGCTCAAGGCTTGGGGACTTCACTGGTCCTTCTTCTATACAAATGTATTTCTCCAGCTACATGCTACCAGCTCTGTTCAGAATTGAAAGATAAGAGAAGTGTGTTGTTGCTGCACAAATCAATATAAGGCTTTGTTCATAGGAAACAGCTGATGCTTTACAGTAAATGGAACAAACACTTCTTGTCTACCACTATAGGAGAAGTACACCAAATCTGGTGCTTCTATCCAAGAGGTAATTGAAATTCAACACAGAAAATAAAACTGCCAGGAACAGTGAAACTATATTGAGATGAAGCCCGAGCATCAATATTTTGAGGTGGAAATAGCCTGTGTAGTAAGAAGAAGGAACTAATTGTATTAAGTATTAAATATTAAGGAAGGGACTGTTGAGCACAATAACAGATGGTGACTTGGAAAATTTAAGCAAACTGGCACAGTTGAATCTAGCCAATTCAATCAACTATTGGAGTGTCATTAAAAATATGTATGACCCCCAGAAACCGTTCCCAACCCACTACAATAACAACACATAATGAAGTTCTACATTCTCTATAGTAAATTAATTCAATAGCTATTTTTGAGGATGAACCATCACTCTGATCACAAAACATAAAAATGATGATCATGGCACTGTGGCTGACCAATTTCCCTTAATATCCCCCCAGTCCAAACATCTTGCAGAATTTGAATTTGTAACAATATAAGATAGTGAAATAGCAGCACATGTCATCAACCAAAAAAATGAAATTACAATGAGGACCAGACTTACTTCTATCACTGCTAATGAGACTCAGTGTGCCGATTACTGCTGTTCCATTGCTTACTTAATCAATGCATCCCTGTCCTCCGGTTATGTCCCCAAAGCCTGGAAAATGAGCGGACTCACAACTTGTTTTGTTCCTACCTATATGATAGAACTCACTATGTTTCCAATGTCAGTGCTTTTTCCCTTTTGTTGATGATTAAGTGTGGAGTACCTCAAAGATCCATCATTGAGCAGTGTCCCCCACCCACCTGCAGTTCTCTCTATTTATGAATGTATCACAGTGTAAGATGCTATTTGCACTTTAAATCTATTTTTTAGATGTTACCTTATAGTGTAACTTTCCCATTATTTCCAGCTCATTTCTTGGGAAGAGCAGTTTTCTATTACTTGTGGGCTTGATATACAAAGAAGGAGCCTTGGTCACTTGAGCATGTTATTGCTATTTTATATGTGAGTGTATTTTCAACAGCTGACAGTGTGTTTACCTGTACATTCATTTAATATACTACACTATAATTCTGTGTTATATTTTTTGTGTTTTAACAAGTTAAAGGGACTTTACCACTTACATAAGAGGTAACTAGATAACCTGATCATTTAAAACAAACACATATATATATATCATATGCCACTGTTTTTTCTATGATTGAATTAATTGCATACAAAAAGGAAAAATACAATTACAATAATTGTTTATATCCTGGCTCCATTTTGGGAATATTTCCCATGATGCAACATCGTCCAAAATCTTCCAGCCAGTCTCAACTGTGGCAAAGCCTGCATAATGATGTCAGAAAATACTCCCCTGCTCTTTTTCTGGCTCCTGTGTATCATAGTGGGCAGGACTAGATGGCTGTGTGCAACTTTTTTTTACCTGCCTTCCAACACAAAGGAGATTAACCTGATCAAACAGGATCATAACTCCTCCATGGTCAGAATTCTGACTTATAGACTGCATTCTGTGTCCCAAGCCCCAAAGTGAGAAATTTGTGCTGTAAAGTCACGAGGGGGTGGCACCCAAAAACACTATATTTCACAAAATGGCGGCACCCAGTCACACTTGTTTAGTTACGTATGTTATACAGTCACATAACAAAAACAAAAGACATACCTGAAATCAATAATACAAAATAAGAACAAAAATTTAATTTTTTTTGTGGGAGTGTCCCTTTAAGTACACTACTTTATTGTTTGATTTACGTGTGATTTCACACTTATACTATGGATATATATTGTTAATTTTCTCCGCGAGCGTTTGCTTTCTGTTAGCGCTGATTTTCTTTTTTATGTTCCTTTATTTATAAATGATTTACCGTCAGTGTGCAGTATGGCAAATGTGCATACGTATGCTGATGTCTGTGCGAATGGACAGCGCACAGACATTAAGTAGCCTGCACACCCGCAGTGAGTCTGGTGAGGGGAGATCTTTTGTGCCAGTCATACTCTCTTCTCATATTTCCTGTATAAATATGTATGTGTGTGTGTGGTTTTCTTTATTTTATTGCAATAAATGTAAAACTCTGTGTTATACCGTTCTGGACTTCATCTAAATGGATTCTTCCTGGTGAAACACTTTGTAAATATATTTATAAACGGCAACGGCATGGACTGTCCAATCAAAAAGAGGGCTTAGATTGGAGATCACAGAAATGATCCCGTTGTTATGGATTTTTGAGATTACTCCCTACCAAAACAATGGTACAGAGATGATATTTTTAAACAATTGTAACTTTGGATAGTCAATGAAATATTAATCCAACAGCCTAAAAAAGGGCCCCTTCCAAACTAATATGAATGCATTGCAATCTTCTTAAAATACACTAACAAATCAGGTTGAGCAATGTTTCCCAATTTGAGTTCCCGAGCCAAGTCAGCAATAAAATGAAGAATAAATTAGCCATTGCAAGGGCAGCACCGTACCTAAAACTGCCAACAATTGAGAGAAGCTGTCAGTAAGTTTTTGATTATTCTGATTCATTTTGTTCCTTGGTTTTAGCCATAAGTGTATAAAATGCCACATGTGTAACTAAAAGTAGTTTTTTTTTTGTTTTTTTTTAAAAGCATTCTTCAGTGGACGGTTTCATTTGGGAATATGTATCCTGGAGGCATCACTAATTATAATGCAGTCCTACAGTTCATATTTACCATAATCACCTGTTGGCAAAAATGATCATCTCCATGGTAATGCTGACAGCCTCATGGTAAGGGGACCAGCCCAATGTTAGGGTATTCACATCTAGATGGGAAGCCATCTTTAGACCATCAGGATAATAACACTTGCACGGGCAATTGTGATTTTGTTTCCTTACTGCTGGGGTCCTGGAGTGAGGTATTCGCATTGCACCCAGATAGTTAATTAAGTTCTTTCCCTCCTATATTGCTCCAGGATAATGTGTCATTCAAATTAAGTCTACAAAACTACTGCAACCTGTGGCTTTAAACACATTGACTAGTTTTGATTACATAAAATGTGCGCAGCAATTGTAAAGTGAAAAAAAAATAACAGATGTGCTATGATAAGAATATATTAAGAGTTTAACATGTGGAATTTTTTACACTGTCCCCACTATAAATGAAAAGGAGCCTGGATTCATGAAAGTCAATGCAGAAATCCACAAGGTGTCCTCTTTTAACCTGTTGACATAAGATTGAGCAATTGTGTGTTACTCTAAGCTTAGAGCTTGCACTTTTTATAGAAGAGTTACACATGCAAACAGATTTATGCCCTACAAAACACCAAAGAGAAAGAATATGTAGGAATGGAAATACATGTGGAAATGTGGATAGAGCAGGCTTTATTCATGTACTAATAGACCCTCTGTTTTTTCTTAGCATTGCATGGAAGGTATTTCATTGGCCTTAATGCCAACACATGATGCACTAAGTATAAGCAGCTTCCTTGCTGCTTACAGGCCATATTGTCTTATGAGCATCAAACATACAGAGCCTTGTAAGTAGGTGTGTTGAAGTCTTTGATGCTGATTTATGTCTTTGATGCTGATCTATGTCTTTTATAGTCAGATAGGGTATAATTGAAGAATGTTACTATTGCCACGTCCTAAAATGTAAAAGTATCACTTATCTAGGAACGTAGAAACAATAAAACACGCCTGTCTGCTGGTGCTGTGACACGGAAAGATGTCGCCTTAATTATTTTTCATTTCTGACATCTTTAGAGTGAAAATGCACGAGCTAAATCTGAGGACATTGAATTTTGTATTAGACCAATTAAAACCAGGCAGTGTGTTAAAGGACAACTGTCGCCAAAAAAATAAGTTGTTTAAGTTTTTGCCAAGTTTAGGCATTTTAAATAGAAATGATTTAATGAAAGAATATAAATGCAGTACCTTATTAAACCCTCTGTGCCTGTATCGTGCTATCAGAGGGCTGATATTTTGTATTCTTTCATTTAAAAAGTCTGCACTTGAAGCAATGTTTCAGGTAACATAACTTGTTTTTTTTCCAGAAGATTTTAATGTTACTGTTAGTTCTTGTGTGTGGTTTGTCATGAGAATACACAGTTACATTTGAATAAACTTGCACAGCTTGAAATGTTTTTAGGTGCAATAGCTCAGTTTGCAAATGAACTATGGAGTCTGTTTAAACCTCCAGGTCACAGGTTCAAATCCAGGCAGGGATAACTTAGCCCTTCATCATTCTGGGGGTCTTCATCTATTTTTAAGCTTTGGCGTGCCCCAATAAAAGCACTTGCTCTCTGGGAGAAAGGTGGGCTAATATGTATTAGCTATTATTACTACAACAGATATAACACTAAAGATATCTACACATTTTTTTTTCATATCAAGCAAGTGTACAAAACGTTATTTTGTAATGGACTATTTAATGACGTTTTATGGACCTTCACAGACATTGCCATCGACACTGGTGTCCTTCTACACACGTTCCCTATATCTGATCAAAGCACTATAATACCATCTGCAACTGCAGGCGTAGAGATGAGTCACATCTTCTACATAGGAATTTGCTACTTGTGGACTATAAAACAGCAACATATTCTGTAGCATCTGAGCATAAAGTCCAAAATATTTTATTTTTAAAGCAAAAAAGCCTCACCTTTAACCAAACCTTATTTATTGCACTATTATGCATTTCAAAACACAGAATAGTATTCCCATTAGCTATAATTTCAAAGAAAATAAAATGTCAGAATTAGCAATTCTGGAGACAGATTACCAAATAAACCAAGTATAGTACAACAATAACAACCAAGGAAGATGTATTTGTTATGCTACACACATTATATATCTGGCTTATTTAATGTTCCAAAGACAAAAAGTGCAAAAGGATTTTTTTTTATGCTCACTGGTTAAACTGTTTGTGAGATCTTCTCTTTAATCTAATAAAAGGAAAACCAGCCACATAATACCAGGGTGACTGGGTTTTATGGAAAATGTATTTTACAGGACTGAAACAAATCAATACAACCCTGTAAAAGTGGATTTGCCTTGAAGAGGAAATATGGGTTAATTGCATAAGATCCACAGAACAATAATAAATAATAAAAACAGAAATCCTATTTAAAAGAGCACTTCAGTCTGAAAATAAAATCTGGACAATAAATACAAATTAAAGCTGATATTGTAAATAAATCAATGTACATTTATTTGTTCCAATTTATTTTATTTGTGTTACAGTCTTTGCAATACTTAACTTGATCATATTTTTTGCAAGCTTTATCCAGGGGATTGATCTTGCCCACCATTGGCATCAGTAGCTCAATCAAACTATGAGAGTTGCCAGTATCTCCTGGGAGCCAATAAGTGGTTAACATAGGTATAAAGGAGAATGCTGTAGTGACATCTCACATATGTTCTGATTCTTCAGTCACTGCTTTGAAATAAACATACAAATCATGCTTGTGATCTTAAGGCACAGCGCACTGTTGCTCTTGCAAGCAAGCAAAAGCAAAGGGCGGTCTAGAGCAAGAGCCTTTGCATCCATCCAAGGACTGTTTGCATGCATTTGTATGCAAAAAGCCCTGTAAAATGTTCCGTCTGAACTCTAACAGATGACCCAAACTTAATTTGCTGCCAGGAGTGTTTTGGATCAGTATGGGCTGCACAGGTGACTCTGATCTATCTTGAATCCACATGAAGTAGTGATGTCACTTCTCCAGCAATTTTAACCATATGCAGAGAGGTAAATGTCAAACAAGTGTTTCTAACTGAATATTCCAAAAGTATGTATGCTGGAGCCTGTGAGGCTATACCTCAGGGTTTATATATCTCCAGCTCTGTATATAAGTCAGTTCAGTAAAGTTTACAAAATAAATTCTACAATACAAAAGGGAAATCAAAACACAAATAATTTATAACCTATAAATGATCCATTGTGATAGGTGGATTAACTAGTAATCTAGTAACCATGTTTAAGTGAATTTATAAGATAGAAAAAAAGTTATTATTAACCAGAGAATAAAATGTTTGGATGCTTTATTTTTTAAATAGCTCAGTAGTTTTTTAGGTGTTTTTAATATTATAGCACAACCTGCTGTGAAACTCGTTATCCTTTGAGCATTTGGGGCATAGAGAAAATGAGGAGCCAACATGGAAGATATTGACAGTGCAGTCTGGGAAATAAGTTGTAACCACTGTCTTATAAATGGTTTAACCATTCAATTCAAGTTAACACAACGGCATTGAAATACTGTTCTGTGCTTTAATCACCACACATACAGTGATTCAATGACGTTAAAAATAAACAGGCAAAAGAATCTGTCATGTTTGCTTAACACTGCGGAAATGTATGCACATTTTAACCTTTTCAGTGATGTAGGGAACACAAACAGTGCTTCCTACAGTCCTACAGCACTGAAAAAAGGGTTAAACCAAAAAAAATGTTAGGGGGGCCATGGATGGTCCTCCAATGTTCCCCAACCCCCCCTCCCCCCCAAAAAGATTGGCCAGTGGCCTCCTGCTGACCAAATTAAGTTTAAAAAAAAATTGGCACATAATGACAGCCTATGTGGCACATAGGATGGCACGATACCTGTAGTCACAAACAATAAATTATGGCCTCCATGGGGCCATAAGCTGGGTCAATGCCTGTGGCCCCCAATATCCTATGCCCCCCCCCCCCTATCCTATGCCTGTGCATCATGAAATAATTGTTGACCCGATATGCCCCTAGCCTAACTAAAATAAATAATTGCCCCCCAGGGCTTGGCGTTGGTGCTATGCCACAAGTTAAAAAAAGAATTGCCCCCCTCAGGTCTTGGATCTGGTGATTTGTCCCAAACACCGATTAAAATAATTAAGTGACAGCTGGGACTTGGTGCCGGCGCTATGTCCAAAGCCCCAAATAAACTATAATTAAAAGCCCCCCTTCACTCATTTACCAGGGGCTGGCTAAATGCCCCTCCACAATAAATATATTAATTAGATCTAACCCCTAGCTAACCACCCCAGATCTATCTTGCCCAGGTAGGGGGGAATGCTGCTGATGGCCCCACAACCTGTGGAAAAAAAACACCCTGATTTAAAAACCAGTCAATAAAATACTGCCTTGTGCAGTCATTTGAAATCCCTTTCACTGGGATGAGGATCCAGGTTGTCATTGATCGTCGCCGGACACCTAAGACAGGTAGGTATGTGTATTCCCTATATAAAAATATAATAGGTGTTACACATGAAGCTGTGAAAGATAAATGGATTAAACACATCTTCAGGTGAATCGTTTTTTCAGTGTGGTTAATCACTTGGACTCAAATAGTGCCATAACAAACAGAAGCAAACAATACATATGTGTGAGTCTAGACAAAGAAAATTAAATTCTAGCACTTGATCTTCACAAAGCAGCAACAACCTGTGTGATCTCTGTGTGCACACGTTGAGTGTATGAAAAAAATCCCAAAACAATGGGAAGATTGGTGCGCTAACTGACCCCACAAAAGATAATAAGCAGAACAATATTTGCCTGATATGTTGAAGGTCTGATAATTGATATGTCTCACAATATGTAGAGAAAAAGAGACAAAATACATAGTACAGCCAAAATTTAAAACAATGTGCAGTAAAATATATGCAGTTGCACATATGCAAATTTAGCAGGTTGTAGGGCTCATGAGAAAAAATAGCTGCATGTGATCACTGCTCCCTCCTCGACCGATTTTTCTGAGGGTGTAATTGTAAGGAATAATGCAGGAAAGAAAATACAAACTTTAATAAAAGAACAATAGTATCTTACATGTGCAGTTTAAAAAGATCAGCCTGGCAGTCTTTCCCAATTGGGTGCAAAACTTGGCAGAACACAGCAATAGAGATAAGCAGCTTCAAATGACAATTCAATCTAAAAGCAATAAAAACATGAAAAGGCTCCAAAGAACAATACAAGAAGAGAAAAGATCTCGCGCAACGCGTTTCACCCCTCTTGGGCTTCCTCCTGGCTTGTATACCTTGCACTGCTGGATTCATTTAAATCTTCTTCTTTCCCGGCGTTTGTAGCTATGGACTTTCGGGTTTCGTGAGTGATGACATCATCGTGACTCTGTCGCACCTTTGGATTTGGTGAGCAAATATCGCGAGCGTCCACCATTTGGTTGACTCGGTTGGCAATATTCATTTACAGTAAAAAAAACAAAGAATACCAAAAAACGGAAACAGCTCTTAGTCTTATATCTTATTTGAACATTTGATATAAAAATTAAATGTTTGTCCAGATACATTCTTTTGAACTATGTTCAGATTTTTTATATTGTTTGTATGGCTGTTACCAAAAAAGTTTTTTTGCATGAATGCCTTTTGAAGTCATATGTATTCCCTACAAGGCACCTTTTGTGTGCCAGGGGGTGAGCAATGCTTTTCAGCATTTTTTGGCACATGGAAGAATGTGGTTTTATTAAATATATTTTGTTGATTATTTTAATTCAGGCAAATCACTGGCCCCAAACTCTGGTTGCATGTCACCGTGCCCGAGCCTGGGATAGTATTTTATATTCGGGCCAAGGTCAAGTGTCCAGCACGTGTCCCCATGGCAATCATAATTATTCTATTTCAGATTGCTAGGATGCTGGGGGTGGATTGTGCACTACTCGAGGAATTTAAACAGCATTTGCTTCTGTACAAAATGCCAGTTGTGGCATATAGTTTGGATGATAGTTTATCAGTATGAAGACCAAAAGAGAGATGTGGGTCTAGCACATTCCAATATATTTATCAGACTGGCACTAGGTGATTGTTCTATTTTGTCTTGATTCTTATTGGATTGATTAACTTAATGTGATTAAGGACTTGCCCAATCCATGTGGGAACCATTTTAGAAGCACCTAAGCATTGTTTGTCATGTACTCATTGCTTCTTTCTGTGCCTATGTGGTTATATTCCATTTTAGAATGAATTGTATACAATTCTGAACCACCGAAACATGAAGATAGCATTACAACAGTTGCAAAAAATCCAGTTGTGTAATTGAGTATGAAGCAACACATTAAACATACTGTTTTGCCTTGCATTAGTAATGATCAGTAGCATCTGTTGTTTGCTAATCTTGTTGTGTTTCTTTTGGCACAGATCTCCTGAGTATCTTATAGGCTTATTCACGACAGTGCAAAATCATTATATATCATTAATAGCTATTCTCTTGATCCACAATGATTATGACACTTAATTAGAATAAGCCATAACAATCTGACATAAGCCATATGCAATCCTTATGCAGACAGTGCCAAAAGAGTCAGGCTTTGGGGTGAAAACGAAGCTCCCTTTGTAATGGTTTCCAGTTCTGTTTATACATAATTTTAAGATCTGTGGTAATGCAGGCAGTAGCAAAATAAAGTAGTGAGGCACAGTGAGTAATAATGGTGCTAATAATCAGCTTTGGGTGATTATCATACCTACTAGCCACATATTATATGCCATACATATTATAAAAAATATGTAGTCCTCCTTGTAGTCATTTCTTTCATCTTCCAACTACTTCCAACAAGGGGAGCAGAGCCACACTGAATGAGTGGAAAAGGCAGGATATACTTTCAATATGACTCCATCAATTTACAACCCCTGCTCCCCCATGTACCCATTTTACTTTTCAAAAAAAGCTACTGAAGTGTTAGCTTTCAACATGTACTTCCTATGCCTGCTGTTATTTATTTATTTATATATAAAGTATTTTACTAGGAAGGTTTTCAAGTATGTCCTGGGTAGACACAAGTGTTTCTGAAGCTTCTAATTGTTTGCCTCCACACAGGACTAGAGGAAGTCCTCTTCTGCACTGGTTTATTGATATCTAAACAAGTCTCCTTCATATTGTCCTTCAATATTTATTCCTACAACAACCCAACTCTCACCAGCATTTTTTATCTACTGGCGTGTCAAGACTGGTAATCTCAATACATTGTGCCTTCTAAATGTAGTTCACCTCATATATCCCTAATAAACATCTGCTCAGTAATTACATCATTAAATATTCCTTATGGAGTAATTCCTGTACTACTAACTACTGTGCTGTCTCTTTAAATACCCTTTTATAAACATGTCCTCTCTAATCAGTGAGCTGAAATGCCACAACAACTTTGCATACCAAGGCACTTGCCTTGTATGTCTCGCTCTAAATACAGCGCTTAGTGAATGCATTAACTTTGTATATAATGCCAATGAGCAGGAACTACATAAACTTGGTATACCATGCCAAAGAGCCATCTTTGTTCTAAGCACCCTGCCTGCACCATCTTTGCACAAAAACAGCCTAGCTGTATCATTTTTGCCACCAAACAGATTCATTGCCCCCAAACCAGCCCTGCATTGCCATATTTGGACTCAAACAGATTCACTGAGCCCAAAACAGCCTGCCTGTGCCATCTTTGACACCAAACAGCTTACCAGTGCCATCCTTGTGCTCCAAACAGCTTAGCAGTGCCCTTCTTCCCCTCTAAATAGCTTGTGCCCCAAAGTTCCATGCTTTCATTTTTGAGTACCCGGATATCATGTGACAACCAATGCTATTACTCTGACCAGCAGCAAGCACAAGGGGTGAAGGAAGTAGTCATGTTAAAAAAGGTACTGAGCACTCAAGCAGCCCTTGTAGGGGGTGGAGCGATCACATAGGTACGCACACTAAGTCACGCTGGTGTTGCAGGGGTTAAACGAGTGCTCCCACAATAGGGTTTTCCCCACAGATGCAAATGTCTGTGCTCATCGCATCCTGCAGCTGCGGGCCCTTAATGGCTGTAGCCTTCCTGATGGTGGCACTGAAGGTAATGTGTTCAGTTCATGAAAAGATGCTACTGCAATTATGGGCTAAGAAAATGACAAACGAAGAATACTAAAAGTGGTGTAAAAGCTAGTTGTTTCAATGTAAATACTAACTCATCATCTGGCGTCAATCAAATACCATGGAATTCTTGATAATAGCGTTAGTTTTAGTGCTGCAATCATTTCTGAAGCTCTTAATTGTAATCTACCCAGCATAATAGGAAGAGTTAGTCATAGTTACCAAGGAAGAAGACCAAAGCTACATTAAAATACTAGGTGAAAACAATTTTAGCATGACTCTCCTTAGGCACTTAGCAATACTCATAATGTTACACTAGTATTGAGTCATACCATGTAGTTCATCGGATATAACAGGATTCAAACACTGGTGTAATTTGTCATAAATTTGACATAGCCCAACCCCTGAAAAACAGCACAATACCAATATCCCTCCTCCACCAATCTGTACAGTTGGCACAATACCGTCAGGCAGGTAACATTGTCCTGTCATCCGCCAAACCTAGACTCGCCTCTCAGACTGCCAAACAGTGGAGTGGATTCGTCACTCCATAGAGCACATTGCCCCTGCTCCAGAGGGTAGTGGTGGCTCATTTCACACCCCTTGATCCAATGCTTGGCATTGTACTTGCTGAGGTGACTTGCATGCAGCAGTTCGACTCATTCGAAAGCACAGTTTTTGTGCTGATATTAATGCCAGTGGAAGTTTGGAGCTCATCAGCTTTGGAATCAGCAGCATTGGCACCTTTTACGCACCATGTGCCTCAGCACTCAGTGACCCC
The DNA here is from genome assembly GCA_036172795.1 of Pelodytes ibericus. Taxonomy (NCBI): domain Eukaryota; kingdom Metazoa; phylum Chordata; class Amphibia; order Anura; family Pelodytidae; genus Pelodytes; species Pelodytes ibericus. The sequence continues at coordinate 250,457,321 of CM069857.1, read as the reverse complement.
GCTCTTCGACTTTACATGGTCTTCTGCTTCATGCTTCAGTTGCAGCACTTCCTAAATGCTTCCACTTTCCAATAATGTAACTTACAGTATCTAGCAGAGCTCTTCAGAATGTCAATGGGTTTTTTTGTGAGCTCCAGTTCTGTGGTTTTTAGCCTGTAGTTGGTTCTTCAAATTGAGAAATTCTCTCCACATCTCCACATGCATGTAAAACAATGGTGTTCCGCAAGCAGACAGGATCCAGACAGATGTGACGATGTGAAAGTCTCAAAATTCAATTGTAGGTCCATGGACCATTACAAATATTTCAGCAGCATGAAGACATACAAATGAGAATAAATACCATTAATAGGCAACATTGAGGGATGGTAGCATAGCAGTCAGAGACCTGGTACGCTTAACTCGTTTGTGCTTCGTCAAAAGCTGCCTTCTCTTCAGAATGGCCCATTTTGTTTCACAAATGTGTGTAAATGCAGACTGCATGGCTAGGTGCTTGATTTCATACACCTGTGGCAATGGGTCTGATTGAAACACCTGAATTCAATAATTAAGTGCTGCGTCCCAATACATTTGTCTATACCGGGTATATTTGGGGCAGTGTTTTTTGGTATTAAGCTGTTTACACCCTACCGGTTTCCCGACAGGCCAATGTATTAAACATTTACCATATCCATAAGACAAATGAATAAACACTTGAATATTGTGGCAGCTGAACTCATGTATGTGTTAATCTTAAAAAAGGAGAGGGGAATTAGGTTAGAGGTAACCTAATGTAGCACCCTCTACCATCTTGCATTTGGACACTCAACAAATGTCTTCATTCTCCATTTGAAGTCCCTTTTATAATGTGACTTCCGCATTACTCCGTTAGTATTTTACAGCTAAATGTGTCACTTGGTGGTTCTTTACACCAGGAATGGGTTATAAAAAAATAGAGGGGAAATGTATTGTGTGGATTTGCGTATCCTAGTCTGCTGTACTAAGTCCTACTCATGGGAAGTTTACTCCACAATAATTAAGGTACCAAAGGTTCACCATCACTGAGACCCCAGTCATCGCTGCTACACTAGCTATCAGTTTTTTGTTGTTGTTGTTTTTGGACGGAGGCTACAATCTTCTGTGGTAGACAATTTACTCTGCCACATCTTCTCCTTGAATTCTTTATCCTTTTATATGATAAAGTGTTGTATGTTTGTTTGAGAGCAGTTTTAAACTTTTATTAGCTTTATATGTACCTAAGTGAGGAAACTTCATAGTTTGAGTGCAACTGCTAAAATGTTTCTTTTAGTGTCGATGCTTGCGATTTTTATGTTTCTTCTTCTTGTTTCATAAATCAACTGTTTTCATGACATCATCCTTCTAAGAAGAAAAAAAGCATTTTGTTCAATCCAAAACCTCGAAGACTTTTGAACTGTGTGTGCCTGTATATCTGTGTCAGCTCCCTAAATGCCTTTCCTATCCCTCATAAAAACCATACAGAGAAAATGTCTGACGTGACACATTCTGGGAGGTGTGTCTACACAATAGAAGAGATTTTTTCTTCAATGTTATTCTCTATTGTGATGTGACAGGAGAGGTAGAACTTGTCAGTCATCCCTAATCCCTCTGGGGATGTGCAGTGCTATGGAGGTTAAGCTATGCTTGCAACTCATTCGCAACAGGGTGGGGAATTATATACAAGTGTCTCTTATTAGAGCACCATCATCCGCACATAAAGGGATTGAGCTTGAATTATATTCCTTTGAAATAACTACTCAGCTTTGAAATGTATTGTTTTAAAATAAACACTTGGGTGGGTATTGCAGTGGGAGGGCAACACAGACAGTGCACATCAGAGGGTAGTGCTAGCTAAAATGGAGCTCTGTGTTTATTAAAGGGTTAGTCTTCAACAGGTCCACAGAGAGGTGGATTATACCAAGCCTTGAGCGTTTAAGTCAGTGCTGGTTTATGGAATGGGCTTTAAAAAGCATAATTCCCATAATGATAACTTACAGGACAAACAGTCAGGCCCCCTCTCCTCTAGAGCAGAGGAACACTGGGAAATAGTGGGGATTACAATGAGTGGGACACCAAGGGTATAGTGGCAATGGTGGTGAGATGGCCAATGGGAATGGGGGATAGTGTAAATGGTGGTGAGAGGGGCATTAGTGGGTAGTGGGAATGATGGTGAGAGGGACACTGGGGAATGGAGCCAGAGAAACCTACAGCCAGTCAATTTTTGGCTTCCCTCCCTCACAGCTGCCGATGCAGCTTTTCATCCTGGCTGCTCATTTGAGTATGGCTTCCAGCTCCTTACCTTATTGCCAATCTGCAGCACTGGTTAGGTGACAGGGACCAGGACCTAAAGTCAGTCATTGGCAGCCCTATTGTTGGAGACAAAAATCTGTTGCTTACAGCAGAATTGGAGCCTATAGCAGAGAGAGAAATGCCAGATTCCCAAAACAGTGGGAGACTAGCAAGCTGGGTTCCCCAGGACAGTCGGACCCCTAACAACTGTATGGTTGTACCCCCCTGATGGCGGCTCTGAATGTGGTGTTTAGTAAACAAATTTTACATATGGAATTTTCTTCACAAAAGATCAAAATTAAAAAAATAGAAATATTACATTGGTGGATTACATGTTGTCTCAAATAAATGGCATCTCTCTTGCTTGCAGCAGATAAACGTGATGTTCCACTGACTAATCAGTCATGGGATATGTAGTTCCCAAACCTATGCAGTGCCAGTGTTAGCCATCACTATCTAAAAGTTCACTTATTGAAAGTGCATTTTTTCTTCTTTTTTATAACCTTGACTCCATAACATATCTTTTGATAGCTGTGCTAGACATGGTATCAGCCAGGGGCATTGCTATGTCACCCAATGATCTGGGGCTGGAGCCCAGATGAGCTCAGTCCCACACACATTCTCTCTCACACATACACACACACACTCCGTCTGGCTCTCTCTCACACCCGTCTCCCTCTCTCTATCACACAGCCCGTCTCCCTTTCTCTATCACACACGACGTCTCCCTCTCTTTCTCACACATCCCGTCTCCCTCTCTTTCTCACACACCCCATCTCCCTCTCTTTCTCACACATCCCGTCTCCCTCTCTTTCTCACACAACCCATCTCATTCTCTTTCTCACACATAGTGTCTCTCTCTCTCTCTCTCAAACACAGTCTCTCTCACACACTCTCTCTATCTCTCTCACACACACAGTATCTCTCTCTCACACACACAGTCTCTCTCTCTTTCACACACGCTGTCTCTCTCTCTCTTTTTCACACACAGTCTCTCTCACACATACCCCATCTCCCTCTCTTTCTCACACACCCCATCTCTCTCTTTCTCACACACCCTGTCTCTCTCTCTCTCTCTCTCTTTCTCACACACACCATCTCTCTCTCTCTTTCTCACACACACCATCTCTCTCTCTCTCTCCTCTCTCTTTCTCACACACACACCGTCTTTCTCTTTCTCACACACACCATCTCTCTCTTTCTCTTTCTTACACAGACTTTCTCTCTTTCACTCTTTCTCATGCACACCGTCTCTCTCTCTCTCTCTCTCTCTCACACACACCATCTCTCTCTTTCTCACACACATGGTCTCTTTTTCTCTCTCTTTCTCACACACACTGTCTCTCTCTCTCTCTCTCTATCACACACACAGACACCCTGACACACACAGCTCGATACATTAACACACACACTCACACACATACACTTACGCAAACACCCTTACACACACACACACACAGCTAGACACACACTGACACACACACATACGCAGACACCTAGACACACACACATACACTTTTGCAGACACCCTGGCACACACACCTAGACACCCTGACACACACACTTATACACATTGACAACCACACACAGTCACACTTGCAGGCATACACTAACACACATTTCTTCTATTTTTTTTCTTCTGCCAGATGTCACTTGACATCCGGTGCGCAGCCAATCTTACTGCGCGATGGGGGCGGAGCTTGCACCCGTAGCACTGTCAGTATGGCCAGGTGGTGCGGTCACCACAGTCCTCAATCGCCCTTTGGGCTGCATCTTGAGTAGGAGGGGCTATGGAAAGAGCTCCCTATAGCAGCCCCTCTCCCCTTCGCCCCCGCGCTTGCATAAAGCTCCAATTCTGAGACCATGTCCCAGACGGAGGAAAGCTCCGCAGGGGAGATTTTTTGGTGTGTGTGTGATAGCCCTGGAGTCTTGGGGCAAAGGTTTACTTTAGTCCCAGAGTCTCCATTCAAGGCTATCCACTGGGGATTCGAAGCTATAGCCCCAGTAGCCCACCCCTAGCGACACCATTGGGATCAGCACTGTTTCATTCACAATAAATGATATAATAAGCTGTCTGGTGTACATAAGTCTATTTTTTGAATTGTCTGCTGCAATGGACTCTGGTTCTATATTGAATATGAATTCAGGATTTAGGAAAGAAACAGACTTGGATCATCCTTTTTCCCTATTGCCATTTCTGCCAGATAATGGACAAATAATATAAATAAGTTTTGACTTTTTTTAGTATTTTTCCCCTCACCTGACCATATGTATTTCAGATACAAATAATCATTTGGGGCTATTTGCGAGATATTCATCTTGGCAGGGGTTCTTTATTGTTATCTAAAAAAAATCTTGTCAACACATCTTTACTACACTGACCACTAGTGGGCGCACCTTGCATGTCATCTCTTTGCATGTTTTCCCCATGATTATAAGAGCTGTGATGTATTCTCCAAGCATCCCACTTCCTACATGGATAGCCCTACATTGCTGGAGTTAACATGAGCATAACAAAATTAACTGAAGAGCCTCCTGGCACAGTCCCTAATCAATGAATGAATCTAATGCAAATATTAAACTAATTAGGAAGCTGTGTATAGCTGAGTCACCCGTTTACACTTTTAATGGTGACAAAGAAAATGCACCAAGCAGGAATCAATTATTTGAATCCTGTAATTATACTTTTTGGACAAGAACCTAAATATAGTTGGTAAAACATAATGTTTCTTTACTTAATTTCAGAGAGTACTAGAACATGTAAAGCGCAAATGAAAATAAAAAGTGATCTAGCTAGAGTAAATGTGTAAAGTGAAATGAAAACTGTTAATTGCAGCCCGGTGATTATATTTTATTTCAAGGAATAATACCCAAATCTAAATCCCAATACTGTGTGTTTAACAATAGCAGTTTATAAGCAAATGAGGAAATAAGTTGCTGGCTTGAACTCAGCCATGAAGACATATACAATAATTATATGTGTAAAAATAATATTTCCATATACAATATGAGAACCTTAGGAATTTTTAAACCCTATTAGAACCAGAATGGTTGAACATTTTGACCATAAAGCTATTCAAATGCAAATCTGTACAGCCACAGAACTGAAAACCATGGTAAAAAAAAAAGAAAAAAAGAAATAAACCACAATGAGTTTGATTCATAATTCTGAGGTGCTTTTGGAGCTAAGAATCTTATAATTAAATGGCAAATTATAGGATGTTTTGTTAGGATGTTTGCTGTTACATACTATCTGAGGTTTTGTCCCCATGCAGCAGCATGGGCTAAGGATTTTTTTTACTGGGTATCAACTACAACTGTGAGAACAATAAATTCCACCATAATATTCCACTTATATTAATCCTTCTATTAACAACTGTAATCTAAAAATGAATGTGTAATTAAAAGATTGAATCAAGTGCTTTAGTGGAGGAAAACAAATAAAGTACCTTATTTAGCCCTCTTTGCTCTGTGTAGCTTTAACACAGACATGTTGTTTAGAATTCTCCATCTAACCCAAGATTCTAAACAACATATGGACCCTTTCATCTGACCCAAGATGAATGAAGATTCGATTTAACCTCTGAACGATCATACAACTATATACAATGTATTTGTATCCTTTCACTAATGCAATTTTAAAAATAAACATAAGTTATTTTGTTGCCCACAGTTATATATTAATATTCTATTTTTCAGTGTTAAGGTAAAACCTTGCTATCGCTATACATATTTGTACACAAATTGTAATTTAAAAGGTTTATTTTCAACAGATTGGAAGACACATATGCATTTCCTGTATGTCTCACTGGCCAAAGAAACCATCTGGTCATCCCATGGTAAATACTCTACGAAGGCAAATGTGACAGACTTGATGAAGGTAGAGGCAGCCTTTTTCCAGAACCAGCACTGTAATCATTTTTTTTTATTATCTGTGTTAATCATTCCCCAGGTTGGAGTGTCTGTCTTGTTCCAGACAGTCACTATGACCTCTGAAATACAATATTGAGCAAGGATCAATATGTACTGTCCATTCATAGTCCCTGAGGGCTGTTGCAGAAGATTCTACATTACAAGTAGTGTACATGTAATTATATGATGGGCACAATTCTCCAGATATATATCAGAAATACAAAGATTGTATTGACCTCAAAGTGGATAATTTCGTTGAATCATCTGCAGTGTAATCGCTAACCTTTAGTACTGTAGAGTTTGTGGACTGTTTCCCTGCAAACTTTGCCAGCTACATGGGAATTGCCATTTTACACTAATGTAAAAAATAATACTAAAAACATGGGTATCCAGACAAGTGTTAGTCCTTTTATAACATTTCAATTCCCATGATACCCAACCACCCAAAAAATCTTAATGATGCTGGCTGAGCATCATAGTTCGCCTACACAACAATCTGTGTATAACGACGGAGGCCATACTATACCACCATCTAGATTTTTCTAACCATATACTCTTGGGAGCTATACTATTCTATGGCTATGTTTGCCTAATTATATTGTGATTGGCGTTATACTGTATTAGTGTCTATATCTGTCTAACTATATACTGATGATTGCTATACCAACTATGTATTACTAAACATAACCTAATGGGAGGCTACACTATACCCCCATTAACCTCCAGCTTAATTCACTTCTGGTATAGCACCATCACTGCTGATGTGGAACTGTTTTCTGCTCCTAGATGATGCCTGATTAACACCAACAGTAATGTAGGCAGCACACAAACTGACCCCCGATAGGAAACTCTAGGTGTCTATAGTAGACCATTATGGCTCATATATTCTTGTACCATCAAATAGAAATTGGTGACAAGAGTTGCTACTTACAGCAAGTATTCAGTGGGACAGTAATATTGAGCTAGCAGCATTACATGTCACAATGATAAATATGAAACTTTTGTTTAAAAACATATGAAACCGTTTATTTGCCCTAAAATTGCTGCAAGTCTCCCTTTGTTTGAGAAATGCTAAGTTTGGTACAATGTTTTCCATTTTGCATATGGCAGAGGGACTAGACCCAAAAAAAAATACATGAACTAAGTAGAAATAGAGTCCAGGTCAAAGACAGAACCATTGAACAGTTAGTACAAATAAATAAATTACAAAATGCCCGATTCACCATTTCACATTCAAGCGACAGACCCCATTAGTTTCTTTCATATCTTTTTCACCTTCTAGTGAGAAGAACAGAGCAAACACACTACACTTTTGTTTAAATCAACAATAGAAGCAAGTGATAGACCATAGGCGCCTCTTTGTCACCTTTGGTTTGTGGGTCTATAAACCATTCATTTCATTATGTCTCCTAGTTCATCCTGTAATTTAAAGACCTAACATAATAGTTAAAAATCCATTCTTACTCTTTGTCCGTAGTTTGAGCCAGAAAAGTGGCACAGCAGTGTCAAGTGTCAGGAAACTTTGTTGAATGGATAATATTCACTTTGAAACCACACAGAGGTACTGACCATGTAATAACAGTGTGGTATTGTTGCAGTGTATCAGTGGGCATTAATGGACAAATTATCAGTGGCTATTAAAGGTCACATGATCAGTGGGCTATTAATGGACATATTATCAGTGGGCATTAATGGACATATTATCAGTGGGCTATTAATGGACATATTATCAGTGGGCTATTAATGGACATATTATCAGTGGGCTATTAATGGTCACATGATCAGTGGGCTATTAATGGACATATTATCAGTGGGCTATTAATGGACATATTATCAGTGGGCTATTAATGGTCACATGATCAGTGGGCTATTAATGGACATATTATCAGTGGGCTATTAATGGACATATTATCAGTGGGCTATTAATGGACATATCCTCAGTGGGCTATTAAGGGGGAGGAGAGGGCCAGGAATTTTTTTCAGTAAGGGGCCCTGAAATTTCTGAAGGGGGCCCTACTGCTGGCTAAGCTGTATCAGTGAGACCATCAGGATGCTATTGCTGTACCCCTACTGCAGGAGGAGGCCACCTCGATGACAGCGACATTGTTGGGTAAAAGCATTGTCCCCTAACATTTTTTATTCCAGTTCCTATCAAGCATGACCAGAGAGGAAAACAAATGTTTTTATTTGAATGCCAATTGGGTGTAGTTCAGCCAGAAGGTGTAATGTTAGTAGCTATTGTGTTATTTTAGTCTCTAGTCCTCACATCCTACTTTATACTGATACACCCCACTTCTCTGCACACCTGCATAATCTGATATTTTTGCAGTCACAATTAAATATGCAGTTTTTGTTTACATGTGGCAAAATATCGATACCTTTGTATGCAGGAAAGGCAGGACATTTTGAAGAATATAATGCAAGAATTATGGAGATTATACAGGAGATATGACTTTTGTCATTTCTACTTTGAGAATATAGAGGTGTATATACATAGCTGCTGTGTTATTCTGGGCTCTACTCACCAGTTTTTAGTCAAAATGTATTGCTTTATTAAAACCACAAGCTTTATTATTTTAGGGATTCTATAACAGACTTTTAGTTTATATCCCAATTAGAGCTGTCAGTTCTTTGGTATGGATATTACTTTTACATTTGTCATGTGTTTAAATGTTTTATTTCAGTTTTTTTTCCACCTTGTAAAATTCTCAATCTGTAAATACCTGTTGGTTTGTAGTCTTGTTCCTAAAATAACATTAGAAAACTTAAAATAAAATAAAAACTCATATGACATTTTGGCCACAGTAAGACTGTCAAGGTTGCAAATCATTTTTCTAATGGAGGTCAGTGGAGGGCCTGGCCCTTTGTTCTGTAAGGAGTCCCAACAACATTTATGGTGGCCCTGACCTGGATATAAGAAGTAATCATTTTTAAATTGCATTACCCTTTCTATATTTGCCCAGATCTTGGTACTGACTTTAAAGGGGTGTTACACATTCAATTAGATGAACACAGACAGATGCATTTGTAAGCTAGAAAGAGGCCTGTTTGCACAATTAGCGTTGAGACAAGTAAAACAAAAATGAGCGAGAGCTGGAGGTTATGTGGAAATGAATTCCAGAAATATGGTGCATTTCTAGAGGAGTCTGTTAAGTGTGAGATGAAGGTAGGAGAGAGAGTGGCAGACAGCCAAACTTTAAATTTAAACTAGACACTTTAAATTTGATTCTTTAATGAATGGTTATCCAGTGGAGCAGCAGATTAGGAATATAATTCAGTTCATAGGGCAGAACCTGGCTTTATCTGCTTTTATTAGACATCGTAAATGCTAATCTCAGCTCTGGACACCTTAATTATTCAACTTTCCTGGTTCAAATAATCACTTTACTGTGCACCTAATCTACAAAGTAGGGGATGCAACCATTCAAGCTCCAGTGGGGAAGACAATACCATTTCACTAGCCTACCTGAATTACAAAGGTTTCTTAGTTGATCTTTATTGAACTAAAAGTTTCAGAGAGGAATATCCTGACCAAACAATGAGTATACTTCTCATAAGCAATCATTTGCTTGTTAAAAAGTTTATTACTCTGACAGCATTAGATCAGGACATTTCCCTAAAATCTAAGCAAGGGCTGGGCTACTACAATCATTCTAGGACAGTACTCTTCTGAAATGTAGTCCACAGACCTGTCATTCTGACTTCACACTTAGGTAAATCATTAACATGATCAAAGCAATCTTAAATGTCTAATAACCAAGGGAAGATTATTGATGTGTGACTACATATGCAAACTATAAAGTACCACAAACTATTTTTATTATAAGTTTGAAACCTGTTAACATTGAGTAGAATTTATATGGATCGTAATGTACAGTGATGACAAACCCTTGCAGAACAAGGCAAGGAATATATATTATACTGTGTGGCTACTGGAATCCTAGTCTCTAATATTCCCACTTACATGAGGTTTGGGAAATAACCTATGCCCCAACATGTTTCTGAAAAAAAAGTATTGTGACTGGAATATTTAATTATTAATACATATTCAGAAAATGTGATAAATAATTAAAGGACTTATAGTCAGAAACATTTTTTTTAAATCAGTTCATTAGGCACGTACATATGTGCTATGTGTGATAACTAGCATGTCTAAAAGATAAGTTGCCTATCATAATTAGGGTTGCCACCTTTACTTCAAAAAATATTAATCAGACCATTGCCTCCATACAGGGTCCCATTAACCAGTGGGTAAAGTGGGCCACTGGTAAAGGGGGGCCCACCAACCACCTATGATTAAGCGTGGTTGTCACGCGAAACGCGTAAGGTCCTTTCCCTTACCCGAGTTCTGATCCGTGGAGTGTCACTTTTTATCTGTTTGTTACCACCATTTGGTACTATTAAAAGCACTTTCTTTCATGAATCATTGATGCAGTGGAGTGCCCATTTGTTTCCTTTGGACCACCAACCCCTCCCCACTGATAAAGGAGGATATCACCTGCCCGACTGCCCACTATCCCCCCCACTCATTTACCCCACCCATCATGCAGAGTCAGGGAGAGCCAAGGTGGGAAGCAAAGCACACGGAGTGAAGTAAAAGCTGTCTGAATCACCACAAACTTCATGCTCTGCCCCCTCGCACTCTGTGTGTCAGGTTCCAGGACCTTCACCTACCTTGCCCAGGGGACCCTCACAGCCAAAGTCATCCTCTGTCCCTGTTTGCCGCCATCGCGCTGTAGCGCGACCGCGAGGTAGGCCGCATCCCCGGCCTCGAGTTGCTATTCACCCGCTAACAGTGAGTGCAACTACTTCCAAGAGGTTTAGGGGGCGGAGCTTACTCGTGAGAAATGTTGCGCGATTGGTTGTTGGCAAAGGGGCAGGGAGAATAGGAAGAGGAGGCTGTACCTCTTCTCCCTATTCACAACATGGTGCAGGGGCGGTCCCCAGGTGTAAAGGGGAGAGGTCCTTAATCAACAGCTCCATAAAAACCCCATGCTCACCTCAATCATTGCTTGCTTGTTGAGCTGTGGTGTCTGTTCTCAGTACCATTTATTCCCCAGTTACCTGCTACTTTGATTGAAGATTTACCTGTGTACCGACCTTGGCTTTTTCCCTGGACTATCCTTATTGCTGTATCCCTACCTGTACTTCTATACCTGTTTGTGTATCCTGACTACCGGCATTGACCTTTTGGATTGGACTGACTATTCTACCGCCTTACCCTTTTTTGTGTCACTTTTGGAGTCACCTCATCTCTCCACCCGCCACCCAGCGCTACGCTCCTTACCCCCGAATCTCACACTGTGCTATAATTAAAGTTGGTGCGATAGATGTGACATCCGGTGCTCATAGTCAGTTGGGGGGGTTGTGCAAAGACTAGCTGTTTTGGGACAGCTGTTTAAAAACAAAGATGGCACTGGTAATTTGTTTGGGGCAAATATATCACTGGCAAGCTGTTTGGTTATAGTACGGCTAACTGTTCGGGGACATAGATGGAACCGACATGCTGTTTGGGGGCAGAGATGGCATTGCCAAGCTATTTGGGGACAGAGATGTCACTGGAAAGCTGTATGGGGAAAGTTGGAACTAACAAGATCTTTGGGGACATAAATGGCACATAATTTGAATGCACCCCTTTAATGTTTTTCCTAATATTAATAAAAACTGTGGCCAACATGAACTTAACATTGGTGTGAAAAAAGTTTTACCAGCTTGCCAGTAAAATACCAGCCAAGTGACAAAACAAACTGAGTATACATGTTTAATTTGTCCCTGAATAAATTAGCGATGTGGCCACCCTGGTGCAGAGCCAGATAACTACTCATGGATAGCTGGTGCTTCTTCAGCAACTATATATACCTGGAAAGTCAGATCACTATGCAAAATCCATTGTGAACTCAATCAATATGAAAGCACATCTTTCTATATCATAATGTAAAATAAAATATTAGAAGAGAGTTTGAGCCTATTCACCAAGAAGTGAAACGAGACAAAAGGAATATGAATTGTGAATGACAGGTGAATTTTTTTTTTCAGTAATGAAGTGTGTCAAAAGTGAACGTGTAATACAATGATGCCACACATGAATTCAATTGTATCAATGGGAAATAATAGTGCAGGGTTTTCCACCCTGTGGAGATTATGTCTCAATTTAAATTCTTTTCTAAGTATAACTTCTACACTGTGTTTCAAGCACCACTGGCTATTAGTCATCAAGGATTTAGGCAGCTACATTAAACCTTTCTGTTATTTCCTTTAGCCCCACTTAAACGACAACTGTCGGCAAAAAAATATGTTTTGTTGAACTGAAAAATTAAATCAAGTTTATTCATTATGAATAGAAATTATTTAATGAAAGAATATAAATAAAGCACCTTACTGAGCCATTTCTGGGTGTATGTCACTATCCAACGGCAGACACCTTGGGTCAGATGGGTCAGATCCTAATTTATCTGCCCCGAAATTCTGAACAAAATGTCAGCCTTCTGATAGAGCTATACAAGCAGAGAAGGCTCAGTAAGGTACTTTATTTGTATTCTTTCATTAAAGCATTTCTGTTTAAAATACCTACACTCAATGCAATCTTTCAGTAAAACATAACTTAGTTTTTGCTGATGGTTGTCAGTAAAGGGTCTGTTACTGGAACAATGACACCACAGGCAGCCATTCTCCCCCCAGGTTGGGAAACACTGCAATAGAGAAAAGTGTCCATTCATTTTAACTTTTTAGCTACTTTGACAGTAGAAATGGCACCCACTAAATCCTCTTGCTGAGTGGCCTTTAAAACCATGAACCAACATTGGACACTCATTAAATAGAAAAATATTCTTCCATCCCACTGTTAGATGTGTTCCCTGTGATATTGTTCAGAGAATACAGTTCTGCATTAACAGCACATTATAGCAATGATATATTTCTATTAAACTGAATCATTTATGATTCTTTCAGATTGTTAAACAACTTATAACTGAGCTTTGCAAAGATTTCTTTTATATAAATAAATGCAATAGATTTATAGATGGGTTTTTTGGGGCTGTTATATCAGCAGCTTGATTAAATATATCCTCATTTCTACCAGCCTTGCAGAGGTCAATCTCTTTGATGACATTAGGCACAGTAACTGTAATCAGACAACCCAATACATCTGAATCATGTGTTCTAGTAAATATGTTGGTGGTAAAATGGATGTTCAGATAAATAATTCCCTCTCATAAATATGTATACAGTTTTATAATTCAAATAATAATCTGCATGAAAGTGAAGCATTCTAATTAGAAAATAAAACAATAATTACATGCTGAATCCCTGCAAGATATTTATAGTATACATAAATAAAACAAGTACGAGGGGGAAAATACATTAATCTGTGATATTATTTAAAGAAAAGGTGGGGAGTGAGCATTTAAAGTCACAGCACTTGTTTAACATAACATCAATTGCCAAGTAAAAGCATTAGATCACATCACATCAAGACATCAAAATAATCACCAGTCATTAGCAATGTAATCGGCCACCTGTTTGACGCCAGATATGTAGTTCCTGTGTTTTTGCAAAAATAGCACAATTAGTATGTCTTTTCTATTGGGCCATCTGATAGCTGAGTAAAAGGCTGTGGCCCTAATGAATTTATTTTGGGGCTCAACAAGGCAGAATGGTTCTGCTGATGATACTATATGTGATAAAGGTGTGTGGCATCAGAAATGTCAGATGTAATGAAAAAGCTAATTACTGGTATCAGTACAGATTGATGTGAACAAAACATTCAAAATCAAGTAAAAAAAAAAAAAGAATAGGAAAAGAGGAGGAAAAGAAAAATGAGAAAGAAGAGGACAAATGAATAAAGACAGAAGAAGGGGGGGAAAAGTAAAAAAAATAAAATAAAGGAAAATTAAAAGAAGAGAAAGCTTTAAAAAAAAAGATAGCATAGTGTCCAGGATAGATTTTTAAAAACTTTTACTTTGTATCTCAGTGAGAGACCGTTGTCTCCTCTATTAATTAGACTGGGAGAAAAAGGAGCAAAAATCCTGGAAAGAATTGACAGTTTTCCCGAACATCTGCTAATGTATGTAAAAAAAAGAAAAAACTCTGTGCAATGTCCCACACTGTGAACAGCCAACTCCATGCAAAAAAATATGTACATTTTCACACTCTTTTATTACCTGTGCAGGGGCGGGCTGGGCCGGCGGGCAGGGTGGCAATTGCCCCCCCAGGCCGCCCTAAGCTATGTAAAACACGGCCGCTGGGCCAGTGTTTAAAAAAAAAAAAAAACGCGGCATATTATTGGGCAAATTGGCTGGGGCATATTACATGGCAAATAAGACTGGCATATTATTGGGCATATTGGCTGGGGCATATTACATGGCAAATAAGACTGGCATATTATTGGGCAAATTGGCTGGGGAATATTACATGGCAAATAACACTGGCATATTATTGGGCAAATTGGCTGGGGAATATTACATGGCAAATAAGACTGGCATATTATTGGGCAAATTGGCTGGGGAATATTAAATGTCAGAATAACACTGGCATATTATTGGACAAATCGTCTGGGGAATATTAAATGGCAGAATAAGACTGGCATATTATTGGGCAAAATGGCTGGGGAATATTAAATGTCAATTAACACTGGCATATTGGGCAAATTAGCAGGGGCATATTAAATTGCAGATAACCTTGGAATATTATTGGGCAAATTTACTGAGTCATATTAAATTGCAGAATAACACTGGCATATTATGGGACAAATTGGCTGGGGAATATTAATGGCAAATAATATTGGAAATGTGTATGTAATGGGGTGATGGAGGCATGTAAATGTGGTGATGGGGCATGTCCTGGTGTGCAACGTGGGTTATGGGTCATGTCGTAGGTGTGCAACGTGGGTAGGGGGGGGTGCCCAAATTTTGGGATATTGGGTGTCTAAATCCTGGCATATTGAGGGGCATAATCCTGGCATATTGAGGGGGAAATCCTGGCATATTGAGGGGGCATCATCTTGGCATATTGAGGGGGAAATCCTGGCATATTGGGTGTCTAAATCCTGGCATATTGAGGGGCATAATCCTGGCATATTGAGGGGCATAATCCTGGCATATTTAGGGGAAAATCCTGGCATATTGAGGGGGCATCATCTTGGCATATTGAGGAGAAAATCCTGGCATATTGAGGGGCATAATCCTGGCATATTGAGGGGCATAATCCTGGCATATTGAGGGGCATAATCCTGGCATACTGAGGGGCATAATCCTGGCATTTTGTAAGGGAAAATTCTAGCATATTAAATGGCAAATCCTGGCATATTGTGGGGGAAAATCCTGGCAATATTCGTTATAAAACAAGGAAAAGATGGCCGTGGATGGTGAGGCGATTCGATGATGCAATGGGCCACTTGACTGGATTTGCCCCCCAGGCCTAAGGCTGCCAGCCCTCCCCTGTACCTGTGTCTAAGCATTTGTTTTCTCTTTACTGAATAGATGCTTAACTTAACTCCACCTATTGTCAGCAACCAAGGATACAGCTGTATGATTGGCCATTTTTTCTTTTTTGACACCTATTACTTTTACATTCCATGAGGCCCCTGTTAGTGCGAGGCCTTAGACGACCCCCTAACTTGCCTAATTAGAGAGCCGCCTCTGCAGGTGATTAGTATATGCCTTAGAGCTTACATTATGAAGGATTTGGTGAATGCCTGAAGCATAGAGAAGGCTACGGAGAAGGACTAATAAGTAGCATTAGTATAAGATTTGGTTGTTGGGTCAGTACCTGTAAACTCAACAAACACGGTGTATACTGATTATTGACCAATCAGGCCCAAAATAGGACCATAACGACACTTCTATCCGAATTGCGAAATTTTCCATAAAGCCAAGAACCACAAAAATATTTCTGGGTGCTACGATGAAGAGGATGATCATGCAGTGATTGTGACACTCAGGAGCAGGGGATTATTATTATAAATTTCATTTTTAGTTATGTTATGATTAGTATTAGTTAGGGAGTGTGGGTGGGTGGCCAGTTAGTGGAAATCTAAGGGTTAATTAACACAGAATAATTTATGTAATTTGTACAAATTAATCAATAAACCTGTAGGAGATCAATGTTTTGAACTACCTTTACTATTATACTCAGCTAACACTTAGCTGGTTGAGCATGATATGAAATGTGATTTTCAAAGAAATATGTCAAAATGATGATTTTATAGGTCTAGGTATTAATAAATTTAGGATGTTGTCAGGATCCTGGGCCTTCTCACCCACTCCCTGGGCACCATCTCCAGAGTCCCCCGCTACTCCTGCATCCCGCCGTGCAATCACACAATCACGTGGTAGGCCGCACTCAGGCCTCGAGTTACACGTTGACCGCTAGTAACGCGCGCTTCCGCGTTACACTTGGCTGGCAGCGTGTCTCCGTTCCTGATAGTGTCCTTGCAGGGGAGGAGGGGACCTTGGCTTGTTGGACTAATGTGAATTCTCCGATCCTGACCCAGCTAGTTATTCATTTTGACCCTGTGCTACCTTCCCCGACTTTGGCTTTTCTCCCTTTGTGCACCTCCGCTGCCTGCATTGACCCCTTGCCCATTTGTACCATTCTTGTGGCCCCTTTGTCTACACCCTGCTCTACGCTCCCAAATACAGACCTGACAACGGTGTTTCAATACCATTTTTTTTACTGGCTCTGCTAAACCAACAATCAAAACTTCCAAGTAAATTACCGTTGATGCCAATTTTGGGATTAAAGAGGGACACTAAATACAGGGCAGTATCCACCATTGCAAAACTCAGGCATTAATAAAAAAAAAAACATATCAAACTCATCTGTTTCCAAATATTTTTGCTTTTTCAGTTGTTGGTTCATCATGATTCACTGATTAGTTAATAGAACTTAATATATTTTCTATCTTTGTGATTGAAGGCTGAACATTAATTTTATGGTATATATATTTATTAAAAAAGTGAGGTTTAAAATCAGATCTACCAATGTGTTTGAAAGAAAAGGTGTCATCATTTTGAAGGTCAAAACGGGTGCACTTCTAGTACACAGGTCTTAACTACTTATTAAAATAAACATTATATCGGTTACTAATTTGATTGCTCTATATGTACACCATCAGCAAGAACTCAGCCCAGACCCAGATGCTATGGAATCCCAGTAGGATTAACTGGAGTGTCCTCTTAAAGGAAATAACAGTATTTTTTTCCAGCAGGTGCACATCTAGGGTTGCCAAGCAATACCTGAGGGAATTATCCATAGATGGCATAAATTGATTAATTAATTAATTTTCCAATGAACACAAATGAATTATAGATTCTGCAGGGAAGCAAATGATATGTGTCCTAAAACACAGCTGTATGTGGCAGGGAGTCTACAAGTAAAAAAACAAAAACATGAAAAGAATCTAGAGTTTCCATTTGGATCCTTCTGGATTTACATAGGGATAAGGTCTTAAAGGGACACTCCCACAAAAAATGAAGAGGTTTTACTTTTTTATTTTGTACTGTTGATTTCAGATTTGTCTTTTGGTTTTCTTATGTGACTGTATTTAATAAAATATGTAACTAAACAAGTGTGACTGGGCACTGCCATTTTGTGAAATATAGTGTTTTTGGCTGTCACTCCCCTGAGACTTTACAGCACAAATTTCTCACTTTGGGGCTTGGGACACAGAATGCAGTCTATAAATCAGAATTCTGATCATAGACTTGCATTGAATGGGAGGGTAATGTAACTATTACATCACAAGGGGGCAGAGTTATAATCCTGCTGGATCAGGTTAATCTCCTCTCTTTGTGTTGGAAGGCAGGAAAAAAAACCACTGTACAAAGTGACTGCCCACTATGATACACAGGAGCCAGTAAGAGAGCAGGGGATTATTTTATGACATCATCAAGCAGGCTTTGGCAACAGTTGTAAAATGAGACTGGCTGGAAGATTTTGGATGATGTTGCATCATGGGAATTATTCACAAAATGGAGCCATTATATAAAATCAATTCAAGCATATAAAAAAAACAGTGGCATATGATTTATATATGTGTTTGTTTTAAATGACCAGGTTATCTAGTCACATCTTATGTAAGTGGTAGTGTCACTATAAATTGTACATATAATCTATTAGAATATCTAAATCATTTTTTACTACACAATGACAGTCAAATTAGGAATAGCTCAAAATTACAACGTTGTAAATACTGCTTTGCTAAAATCTAGCACTTTTTTAAAGGCATAGACTGTATCTGTTAACACAACTTTGCTAAGCAGAAAGTTCCAAGTTGTCATTGTTCTTTCTGTTTATAGCCCTTTTCGCTTTTGTAGGTGGAGTCTCCTTTCCTAAAGTTTTAATGGCTAACTGGGTGTTATTTCCACAGATTAAATCAATCTTCATATAACAAATAATCTAAAATGATTTATACCAAGTAAATCTTATTAACCCCTTGAGGAAACAAAACTGTTTTTGGAATGTTGTACAGTTTTAGGACACAGGCTGTTTTTACACTTGAGGTGTTTGTGTTTAGCTGTTATTTTCCTCTTTCTCACTTACTGTACCCACACATATTATATACTGTTTTTATTGACATGAAAAAGGCTTTTTTAGATACCATTTTCATCATATCTTATAAAAAGAATCATAAAGTATGATGAAACAATTTCAACAATACAAATTGGAAAGGACCATTGCTTACATGCAGTGGTGTATCTTGATTTTGTGCTGCCCTAGGCAGACAAAATCCGGGCACCCCCCTACCCAAGCTGCACACCCACGTTACACACCTAAGACATGCCCCATCAGTCAGACTCATATCAAGCTCACACTCCCATCACACTCAGTCACACACTCCTACTCCCATCACACTCAGTCACACACTCCTACTCCCATCACGCACACTCTGACTCCCATCACACTCAGTCACACACACTGTCTCCCATCACACACACTCTGACTCCCCTCACACTCAGTCACACACACTGTCTCCTATCACACACACTCTGATTCCCATCACACTCAGTCACACACACACACACAGTCTCCCATCACACACACACACACTGTCTCCCATCACACACACACACACACTGTCTCCCATCACACACACTCTGACTCCCATCACACTCAGTCACACACACACTGTCTCCCATCACACACACTCTGACTCCCATCACACTCAGTCACTCACACACACAGTCTCCCATCAGCACTTACCTTTCCCTGGCAGGCAGCATGGTCCCTCCATGCTGCCTGTTCGGCTTCCCGGCGATTGTGCCGACAGGTCACATGACCAGGCGCGCGTATGACGTCAGTGCGCCAGTCGCGTGACTGTCGGCACTTCCGTGTCGGCACACTGCACGGGGAGCCGAACAGGCAGCACGGAGGTTTCTCTGTGCTGCCTGTTCGGCTCCCCGTGCAGCCTGGCAGGCAGAGCGATGGTGAGGGGGGATCTTCCGATCCCCTCTCACCTCCGTCTCTGCCTGCAAGCGCGGTGGGGTTTTGTTTTTTTTAAAGGGCTGAATTTTTTTTAAATTTTTTTTTTTTCATTTTTTTAAATTTTTTTTTTTTTCTGTGCTGGGGGGCGCTGCCGCCCCCCAAAATTTGCCGCCATAGGCATCCGCCTAGGATGCAGCACTGCTTACATGTTTTTCAGTTGTTTGTTGAATATAAAACATCCAAATGTGTCTGTATATGTGTCTTTGTGTGTTTATTGCATATTGTAATGCTGTTGAGTCTGTGATACACTCACACATGAATATTATATATATATATATATATATATATATATATATATATATATATATATATTTAAATATATGTGTGTCTGTATATGTGTGTGTGTATATTTTTTTCTCATTGAAAAATGTATGCGGCCCATGTTCACGTTCATTTCTGGTGAAGTGGCCCACTGCAAAATAAAAACTTGGACACCCCTGATATAGGGAAATACCTGTGGTGATTTTTATTCTAACCTTTTTCTCCTACAGTCACCTTTTGACCCCAACACTAGCACTAACCCTAATCTAACGCTAACCCTCGTTGCCTACCCTAACCCTTGATGCTAACCTTAATCCTAAATGCTAACCCTAACACTAGATGCTAACCCTAACACTAGATGCTAACCCTAACACTAGTTGCTAACCCTAACACTAGATGCTAACCCTAACACTAAATGCTAACCCTAACACTAGTTGCTAACCCTAACACTAGTTGCTAACCCTAACACTAGATGCTAACCCTAACACTAGTTGCTAAACCTAACACTAGATGCTAACCCTAACACTAGTTGCTAACCCTAACACTAGATGCTAACCCTAACACTAGTTGCTAAACCTAACACTAGATGCTAACCCTAACACTAGATGCTAACCCTAACACTAGTTGCTAAACCTAACACTAGATGCTAACCCTAACACTAGTTGCTAAACCTAACACTAGATGCTAACCCTAACACTAGTTGCTAACCCTAACACTAGATGCTAACCCTAACACTAGTTGCTAAACCTAACACTAGATGCTAACCCTAACACTAGATGCTAACCCTAACACTAGATGCTAACCCTAACACTAGATGCTAACCCTAACACTAGATGCTAATCCTAACACTAGTTGCTAACCCTAACACTAGATGCTAACCCTAACACTAGATGCTAACCCTAACACTAGTTGCTAACCCTAACACTAGATGCTAACCCTAACACTAGTTGCTAACCCTAACACTAGTTGCTAACCCTAACACTAGATGCTAACCCTAGATGCTAACTCAGGTATCCTTTTTTTCTCAGTGCAATGTTGCTAAGTGCCTCCAGAGTAAAGAGCCACAGAAGGGATACCTGATCATTTCCATCGCTCTTGCCAGCTCCTGGACAGTGCCATATTGGAGGGACATGTTGCCATCCGATATAGTGCTGGCTATCGCTCCTTGGATGGTGCACAAGGGGGACAAAATGTTGGTGTTGCAACACTGAGGCATTTTAGCAATGCCACTAATAACAGAAGACATTCCATACTGTCACCATGTCCTCACTGCATAAAAAATGCATGACATCATGGAATCATTAATTGATATTTTAAACTGGGCCATCTTTACCACAGGGCAAAAGTGGCAGCTGCCTTGGGTCCAAGCACACTGCAGGGGTCCATTGAGCCTGCTACTTGAGCCCTAAACTTTCTGCCGCTTTTAGTAGTTTACATTATTATATATTTTGTTCTTTCCCTTACTCACCATTACACCCCATAATTATGATATTTCCCAGGTTTAGTGTCTTCCAACTACCATTATCTTTCATCTTAATTGGCCACTAACTCTGTCTCCAGGTTGTTCACCCTATTGCCCAGCTTCCCATAGCTCTTTCCTTTTACCCTTTCTCCCATTCACTCTGACTTCCTTGACCTTAGATTAGATTGCTGCCATTTTCACCTCTCTTCTTTATTCATGTGTTTGCTGCCTGTGCGGGACCAAAGCAAGTCACTGGTAAGAAGATCCTTCTTATTAATGCTTTTATTGCCAGATGAGTCACTGCACACCCTTCTGGCATACAATCAGCGGGTGATATTCTGTTTCAAGCATATTTAATGAGGGAGAAGATTTTAGGGGAGCCTAAGTGCATTGAGCAATGTTTGTATGGCACAGTTGGGTGAGGTGCTTTTAGTGAAGCAAGTTTCCATAGGTGGCACATTCTGTGTGCAAGAAAATAGGGTTTGCATAGAATTGGTAATTTGGGGACATTTTTCAAGTTTTGGTTGAAGGCCTGGGAAGCTTTAGAAACATACATTGTGTGGACAATGCACCATAATACCAAAACGACATAAATATAATGTTATATTGATTCATGTTAAACAGAGAACTGGTCTGGAGCCTAAAACATGTGTATGATACAGTAAGGATGGAAAGTTTGGGGGCACACATTTAGATGCTTGCCCTGGGTCCCCTTAACATTAAAGATGTAAATTGTATATGAAGCCAGCCACCAACCGTTTATTTAAGAGAACAAATAACTAATTATACATGTTAACATTTTTAGTTATACAATAACCTCTTCTTCGTACTTTGAGCTGTCTATTTTCTTACATTTTTCTGTGCAGCTGGTTCATTTGAGGCTCAGAGGATTTTGAAAACAATTATTAGATGTCAAAAGCTGTGTAATAAAGTAAAAGTTGGTTGTCACATTAATCTAGTACAAAAATAGACCTGATAAGTAAAAGAATTGAATTATACACATATCAACACTGCCTTGGATATGATGTTTTTTTATGAGCATTTATGGTCCCTTTAAGATTTTATATGTATGGGTTACCCAAGATCAGGTGATACCCAAAGTAAATGCCTCCTATTAAAATGTATGCAAAAATGAACACAAATCTTGTTTTATTTACAGACTTTTTTTACTAAGAAAAAAAAAGTTAGGACTAAAACTTAAATGATGGTTTTTTAAAAGTATCCTGAACTACTATGCAAAGGACATTTATTATGTCTGAGTAACATCAGATTGTGCTAGTGTTTGTTAAACACCCTAGTATTAAATAGAAGTTCTAAGAATATAGGATCATGTGTGTGGAATCTGCTGCCACATAAATTTGATGTATAATTTATGACTTGAAACACTGATGAGTAGCAGATGAGGTGATGATGTTCCAGTCACTGTACATTGTGTTGTGCTGGGGGCCATTTCATTCAGTAACTCTTAGTCATTGCATCAGCGGTAGATGGTTCATTGCCACACACGCCTCTAGTATTAACCTTTTCTCCACTCAAGGGGCCTGCAACAGAACAACATAGGAAATGTTTTTTTTTCTAAAGCATTCCAGAATATATTTCTTTAGGAAAGCAGTGATACATGCAAAAAATAATAATGTGTTGGGTTAAATAGCTCAATCTATGCAGATTTGGTGGGAAAAATTTCACAGAACATTGATTTGTCGAGTGAAGAGAAATTCCTTGCATTGCGAGGGGATAAAGGTTTCGTTTGTTGTTGTAGCAACTTTCCCTGTGGAAAGCTCAAGGTCAGAGTTACTGGATCATAGCTCTAAAGTCAGTGAATACAAGGTTAGCCATGTGTAATTTAGTTTCAAAGATGGAGCTCAAAACATGCCAATGTAAGATGCTTTGAAAACATATTTTCTATCTCCTTTATTTATGGTATTATCCAATATAAAAATGTGTTTTATTTATGTTTATCTTTTTTCCATGCTCCTCCATGTCAAGAATAGGAGATGTGCATACAAAATGGTAAATGTAAATACAGAGACACAATGTATTTAGCGCAAGGCAAACAAGGCAAGTGTCTAGGGCAGCACTTTGCTTATTTGCCATTAGGGGCAGCACAAAAAACGCAAAAAAAAAGCCACCCCTTTAAAATAAACAAAATACGCTGATGGGCTATTAATGGCAAATACTAGCATATTATTGGACAAATTGGCAGGGGCATATTAAATGGCAAATAATACTGGCTTAATATTGGGCAAATTGGCAGGGGCATATTAAATGGCAAATAATACTGGCTTAATATTGGGCAAATTGGCAGGGGCATATTAAATGGCAAATAATACTGGCTTAATATTGGGCAAATTGGCAGGGGCATATTAAATAGCAAATAATACTGGCTTAATATTGGGCAAATTGGCAGGGGCATATTAAATGGCAAATAATACTTGCATATTATTGGGCAAATTGGCAATGGCATATTAAATGGCAAATGATAATGGCATATTATTGGGCAAATTGGCAGGGGCTTATTAATGGCAAATAATACTGGCATATTATTGGGAAAATTGGCTGGGGCATATTAAATGGCAAATAATACTGGCATATTATTGGGCACATTGGCAGAGGCATATTAAATGGCAAATAATACTGGCATATTATTGGGCAAATTGGCAGGGGCATATTAAATAGCAAATAATACTGGCATATTATTGGGCAAATTGGCACGGCTTATTAATAGCAAATAATACTGGCATATTATTGGGCAAATTGGCTTGGGAATATTAATGGCAAATATTACTGGCATATTATTGGTCAAATTGGCAGGGGCATATTAAATGGCAAATAATACTGTCATGTTATTGGGCAAATTGGCAGGGGCATATTAAATGGCAAAATAATACTTGTGGGGGGGCGGTGCGCAAATTTTGTCTGCCTAGGGCAGCACAAAACCAAGATACACCACTGGACACAACTGACAACAGAGCTGGAAAACCTAGGCCAAAATAGCAGAGTTGGAAAATATTTTTTGTTTAGTGCATTGACTGGCTGCCCACTGGCCTGGCTTAGCCTATAGGGATTTAAAAAGGTTATAGGTTCTTTAGTACTGCCTCATAATATTACTAATGTTTAACCCCTAACCTATTCCAGCCCTCCACACTAAAAAAAATGTGGTTAAGTGGATAAACCCTGCAGTTGTTTTTTTAAAGATATAAAAGACAAATTTAAAATTAACAGTTTTATTTTTATTTTAGATGCACTGAGAGGGATATTTAAGACTGGTGGAAGGCTTGAAGGTTTTGGCACAATTCCTAGGCGTTATGCAGTGAGTGAGCAAAGCTCACTTGCTTTTTATCTCATGGAAGGGTAAGTAAAGGGTTGGATCTTAGAAATACACTAGGCTTGGAAAGTTTGAGAGAACATTCAGTTCAACTAGTGTGTGAGCTCCACACACGAGGGTCTTAATCTAGATAATGAATCAGGCTTAACCAAGAACAAATCCTAATTCAGAGAAAACTAGAGATCTTTCTAAATCCAAAAGAAATCTCCCTTCCCACTATATACAACAACATAAAGAATGTTTGTTTGAAACCATCATACAATCTTATTACCGTAAATGTTTTTTTCTTTCCACCTGGTGCTAATTAAATATTTGCAGTTCAAGAACATAGAGTTCTGCCTAAGGCTTTCCTATTACAATGTAGTGAGTGGTAAAGAGATCATATTATCAGAGATTTTAATATTTCTAAGTCCATTGTGGCTACTTGTGGTATTTTTACAACTGTCAAAGCTATTATTCCTATTCTCATCATTTCCCTACATGTGCGACAGCTTATAAAAATATTTCAAAACATTGGCTGTTATATATTTGTTTTTGCATTTGCTTTTTTTATTGCTACATATTATTGTTACAATAGATGCACTAGCTCTTTCAATTTGTGTTAATCTTGCTATTAATCTGTCCTGTTTGTTGCCAAATGTAAAAGTTTGCTGTAGTACATGAAAAGCTTGTGTGAACTTCTAGGGAAACGTTTAAGGTTGTTTAATGGGCTTTGATGTATAATGTTAACACTTTGGTTGCTTGAAAAACAAACAAAGCAAGGTAGATCATTTGTGCTTGGATCTGTGTTAGTTCTAGTCATTTAAACAGTCAAACAAATAAATATAAAAAAGGAAGACAAGAGATGGAGTAATGTCACAGAACTTTTATATCTTGAAGTGTTACGTTGCTTGAGTCTTCAGTTCTTCTTTTTTATGTAAAGAATATAAAGAGTTAAAAACAAATTCCGATCTAAACTATTTGATTTAGGAACTTTTAGGTTGCTAAGTTATTCTAATGCTATGGTGTTATTTGGTGTGTGAAGCATTTATAACAGAAAAAGACACATATTGTGACTTAAAAATACAGAACAGAGTTCATATGGGTGGAGATTAGCTTAGACACTAAAAAGAATCGCACATTACTTGTAGGTGTATGCTACAAGCCACCAAATATTAGCATTGATGGAGAAGATCAGCTTTTATTACAAATTGAAAAGGCTGCAAATATGAATGAAGTTCTAATCATGGGAGATTTTAATTACCCAGATATAGATTGGAATTGTGGCACAACTAGTTCCGCTAAGGGCAGCAAGTTTCTGAACCTGCTTAATCACACATTTATGGCACAATTAGTAGACACCCCAACTAGAATGGATGCCTGTCTGGATTTAGTAATAACAAACAATGAGCAGCTTATCTCAAACATCAAAGTAAGGGAACACTTGGGCAATAGTGACCATAACATGGTTTCTTTTGAGATTAATGCAAAAAAGCAAATTGGTAATTACGCCACCAAAACACTTAATTTTAGAAGGGCCAACTTTGATGGACTAAGGGCATCAATGGAACATTTAGACTGGGAACGATTGTTTTCTGGACTAAACACAGAAGACAAGTGGAATGCCTTTAAGCACACATTACAAAAGTACACATCCCAATATATACCTTTGGGAAACAAATACAAAAGACACAAATCAAAACCAATGTGGCTTACCTGTACCGTGATACAGGAAATGCAAAACAAGAAAATAGCATTCAAACATTATAAAAGCAAGGGATCAACATTATCATTTATAAAATACAAAGATGCCAACAAAGCCTGCAAAAAGGCAATTAAAATGGCTAAATTGGAAAACGAGAAAAGGATTGCTAAGGAGAGTAAAATTAACCCCAACATTTTTTATAAGTATATAAATGGAAAAAAGCTAAAGAGGGAAAATGTTGGGCCCTTGTTATCCCAAATGGGAAATTTGGTAAGTGAGGACAGAGAAAAAGCAGACATTTTAAATACTTTTTTTTCTTCTGTTTATACTAAGGAAGAACAGATGGATGAGCCCCTGCTACCGGAAGTTACGGAACAGTCACCACAAACATGGGATTGGCTGGCACAGGAAAAAGTGTTTATGCAATTAAACTCTGTTAAGATAGACAAGGCCCCAGGGCCAGATGGTATACACCCAATGGTCCTTAGAGAGTTAAGCATAATTCTGGCCAGACCAATATTTATGATCTTTAGGGATTCGTTCAGTTCAGGTATAGTGCCAACAGACTGGCGAAAGGCGGATGTCATTCCAATATTTAAAAAGGGATCAAAAGCTCTGCCTGGTAATTATAGGCCAGTGAGCTTGACATCTGTAGTGGGGAAATTATTTGAAGGATTGCTAAAGGTGTACACTCAAGAATACATCTTGAATCAGAATATAATTAGTAAAAGTCAACATGGTTTTGTGAAAGACAGGTCTTGTCAAAAAAACTTAATAACATTCTATGAAGAGGTCAGTAAAAATATAGATCTAGGTGTGGCAGATGATGTGATCTATTTGGATTTTGCTAAAGCATTTGATACAGTTCCACACAAAAGGTTACTCTACAAATTGAGAGAAATAGGATTGGGGGCAAATGTATGTATTTGGATTGAAAATTGGCTAAAAGATAGAACACAGAGGGTTGTTGTAAATGGTAAAGCTTCAAATTGGACCAGGGTAGTGAGCGGAGTACCTCAGGGGTCTGTTTTGGGACCTCTTCTTTTTAATCTGTTTATTAATGATCTCCCACATTGTGCTGAGTGCCATGTCTCAGTGTTTGCTGATGACACAAAATTAGGTAAGGTAATAAAGACTAATCTTGATGTTTTTTCTTTACAGGAAGATTTGGACAGAGTAGGGAACTGGGCAAGAAAGTGGCAAATGAGGTTCAATATAGACAAATGTAAAGTTATGCATTATGGAAAAAATAATAACAAAGCAACATATACGTTAAATGGTATTTCCCTGGGAAAAACTACTAACGAAAAGGATTTAGGAATCATTGTAGATAACAAACTTGGCAACAGTGCCCAATGCCAGTCAGCAGCTGCAAGGGCCAATAAGATATTGGCATGTATAAAACGAGGTATAGATTCACGGGAGGAAGACATCATCTTGCCTCTTTACAAATCAATGGTAAGACCTCACCTTGAATATGTAGTACAATTCTGGGCACCAGTCCTTAAAAAGGATATTAAGGAACTAGAAAAAGTGCAAAGGAGAGCTACAAAATTAATAAGGGGATTGGAGGATCTTAGTTATGAAGAGAGACTTAAAAAATTGCATTTATTTACTTTAGAAAAAAGGCGTCTTAGAGGGGATATGATAACATTATATAAATATGTGCAGGGCCACTATAAGGAGCTCTCCAGGGACCTGTTCATTAATAGAAATGTACAAAGAACAAGAGGTCACCCCCTGAGACTGGAAGAGCAAAGATTTCATAGGCAGCAAAGGAAGGGATTCTTTACGGTAAGGACAATAAAATTATGGAACTCACTGCCAAGAGAGGTAGTGCTATCAACCACAATAGATGCATTTAAAAATGGTCTGGATGTTTTTTTAGAAAAGCAGAACATACAGGGGTATTAATAATAGAATGAGCATTAATAATAGAGCTTTTTGATCCAAGGAGAAATCTGATTGCCCTTTTGGAGTCAAGAAGGAATTTTTTTCCCACTAGGAGGCAACATTCAAAAAAGCTTCCTTAGGGGTTTTTTTGCCTTCTTTTGGATCAAAACGCTGAAATGATATGTAGAAGGGTTGAACTTGATGGACTTGTGTCTTTTTTCAACCTAAATTACTATGTTACTATGTTACATATGTACAAATGTTTATCCATGTATATATATATAGTTTAATATGTATGGTTGTCTATCCCTGTATGTTTAATCCACAAGTTACTTCTATTGATTTGTGTATGTGTTTACATTTTGAAATGTGTGTAATGCCTTTCTGGATTTGCTCCCCAGGTCATACTTGAAAAGGAGGTTATACAGTTGCATAGTTTATTATATAGGAGAAATGGAGAAGGAAGAAAGAAAGAAAGAAAGAAAGAAAGAAAGAAAGAAAGATGCAATATACAGTTTTACTTCAATGGGGGGCGGGGGGGGGAATCTTCCTCCAAACATAATAATGAATTTTCTATATGCAGCTATTACTTGCTTTAAATGTTAATATAGTAAACTGTGCGGTTGATTTGGAAATAAATGGTCATTGAAATTAATTTGCTATTCAGTACAAAAAAAATGAAAGTCACTCCTACCATTTCTTCAAATAATGAATCTGCCTTTCTAAATGTAAAATGGAACTTTGTTCCTGAACATTTTTAAGGTTACTTTGTCTATAGTCACAATTTTGGACAAGATTAAAAGAATTCACTAATGAACTGAATATGAAAGTACAAGTAAGCGAATCACTTCTATGAGTACTGCATTCACCTTATCTTTATATAGTTGTATTGAAAGATTCTGGTAGATTTGTTTTCCAAGATTTCAAACACCAAGGCCTTGATAGCATAGATCTATATGTTATCACATACATTAAAAAGTTCTGCCTTGTACTGTCTTCTCATTCTCAGTAAGCAATTTACCCATCCAGTTTCCAGTTGGCCAACATTCGTCATCTTTCTTGTAATCTGTATCATTAAAAAATGATGTAAAACTGTCTGCTGATCTTTAGTTTTTCATATCTTAACAAGATATTATTCTACTTGTTGTTTTGCAGATTGTGTTTACAGTGGACGGTCTCATGGTATATAGTTAAATGTACTGGATCATTCAATTCCATCAGATCTGCTACCAATTTGAAATTCCTGGTGCATTTCATATTCGTCAGTCCTAAAGTATGAAAAAAGATTGTCGTTGAATGGCACTCAGAGGACATAAGATTGGTAACACACATTTACAAATATAAACTTCAACGAAAATTGTCACAATTACCATTCAACATGCCCCCATTCCTGAGCCCATCGATCTGGGTTTGTCTGCTGGTCATAACTGAAAACACCTAATTTCCTTTAGTACTAATAGTGTATTTTTGATTCTTAAAACTGGAATGAAAATTGGAGTGAACTCAAATGTTTGAACAGGTTTTTAGGTAGAAAGTTCTGCTCTCCATTCCTTTCTGGCACATGTCTGTTTCTACTTCTAAAGCTTATTCAACACATTAAAGTCACACCCTGGGATTATATGATGATCACACTATTGTACTTGGTTTTATTTTATGTTTCTATAAAACTCAGCATCAAATATGCCGGCTTTAAAAATATCACTTAATTAAAGATTGTGTCGTTCTTTATTCACACTTGTACTAAGAAGAATATTTGCATTCAGTGTTAGGGAACTATATCATTAAATGCATGCACAGGAATTAAAAGGATCAGATTTGTATCTATGTACAAACAGGAATTCCAAGAGACAAAGATTTGAGTCATTTGGTCTGTAATGTTGCATTGCTTCTCCTCTAACCAGGACAGCAATGCGCACTGCAAAGGGCTGTAGGGTCTGTGTCTGGTGCACTAACACAGACTCTCTGTGCTCTGCCCCTGGTCTTTAGAATAGAACAATAGGTGTCACATGACATCACAGCACTCTGACTCATTGAAGTGCATGTGTTCACATGGAGGAAGAGCAGGAAGAAACTGTGTCAGATACTCAAGGCTCCCTCCCACACTGGACCAGCAGGGAATCCCATACCAAGGTCTTAACTCCATCCCAACTGGGATGGAGTGAAGGAGGAATGTGGAGTGTAGTAACATTTTTTTTCCCAATAAAAATCAATGTTTTTTTAGACTAGAATACCAAGCAAATAGGAGGCCAATATTTTATTTTTGCAAGGAGACTGAATTCCTATAAATGTACATACACAATTATTTGTACTTTTCCTACCTTTGTATATATTGTAAAAAATAGTTAGGTATCTTATTTTAATCATTTTTTTTTTTCTATTCATTTTTTTGTGTATAGTATAAAAAAAAGTAAAGATTGGTTAAAATCACTACTTTTTAATCTTTTTTTTAAGAAAAATCATTGTAATATAAAGGTTGTGATCCTCCTGATGGGATGACTCCATTTTGGTCACAGTGGCTGCAGAATTTATGTGTCACAAAGCTTACTGCTCTACAAGTTTTTGGGTTAGTCACCTCAGTATCCCAAGTAGGGATCATACCAAGGAAGAAAGGAGCTCAATAGGGAATGCCTGTAATAGACATACATAAACATCAAACCTCTATGTTTCACACTGCAAAGTAAATCTTTAGACTTCCCATAATGCTACTAAGCATGAGGGAATATTTCTGGACACAAAAGTTATCTGGAACATCTTGTTAAACTAGTTGCAACTAATGACTGGTCAAAATTCTCTGCCATTTGCAGATATTAATATGATAGCTAAATAAAAATACAGACTTTTACTGAAGGCTGCAAAATAATGTCAAACATTTAAAACAAGTTTTTAACAAAAGTTTACTTTTAACATTTTTATAACAGTGGTTTGCATGTTACATATATTCTGCCATGCTGTTCAGTCTATAGGTTTGCTGCTTATAGTACTGCCACATAGGCCTGAGTAGGAGGTTCAGGATCTTAGCAACCACTGAATGGACCCCCCATAGAGAGCATGAAGAACACAGTTAGAGGGAGTGAGAAACCTGAAGTGGGGATTACATGAAGACAGAGAAATGGGCAAGAAATTCCAAAGAGCAGCTGTTTGCTTTTAACAGAGTGAAATATCAGTATAAAACTAGAGACAATTTCTGCCCAAATATTTAGATATGAAGCAAGACAAGAACATATTTAATTCACTTCAAGTTAAATGTTTTATATAATAAATATGAATTGCTCCAAAAAAAAACAAAAGCCATGTGTGATTCTTATCCTAATAATTTGTCAACACTTGAAGAAACATAATATAAATTAGAGGTTTTGGTTATATGAATTATATGAATTGGCCAAATCATAATTTAACTCCCATGTGAAGGTGGGCTCTCAATAGGGTGAGACTTCATTTTCCCTACTTGTCAGCAGACAAAGCAGTCTATACCTCTACCAAAACCTTTTTATTACATTTGAGAATGTCCAGTTAAACCTGCTTCCAATTAACCCCTGGACAACAACCCAACAAAGAATTTAAAAGTGTAAATGTCAAATGTTTAAATATGTTTAGAATTTACATATTTCAATGAGTGTTAGCATGGTTAGTGTAATATTATCGGTAAGATATGGGCTGAAAACAGTTGAAGAATATTGAAAAAAATATGTTTTACCTGAAGGAGTGCAAAATAGATACAAAAGAAGCTAATAATGGGGAGATATTGAATTATGACCGTAAAGGCCACTTCAGTGAGGTTTGTGTGTTTAAACACAATCTGTTTTAACTAATAACACATAAATTATTGTATTGTTCTTATCCAAGAAGTCAGGGCCATATTTAACTTAGGGGAAATTGGCAGTTGCCCTGGGCCCAAGCACACTAAAGGTGGCCACTGAGTCTGCTACCTAATCCCTATAGTGTCTGCCTCTTTTACTACATATTTTCCCTTGCTGGGTTGGATGACATTATTATATACTGAACATTATTATTTGTTATATTCTTTCCCTCACTTACCACCCTTTCATTATGGTATTGTCCAGGTTCCTTTGGCATCTTACAACTACCATTGTTTCTCCTTCACCCTACTGGCCAGCTTCCCTTAAATCCCTCATTTCATCCTATTGGCCTCTCTCCCATTCACTCTGACTTCCTTTACCTTGGGATTGTCAGGTTTCTGTTTATTCCCTCCCCTTTATTAATGTGTTAAGTCCCTCTTTGGCAAACTTCAGGCACACAGCGATCATCTTTTGGACAACAGTGGCTTCCTCCTTGGTGTCTTGCCATGCACTCCATGCCTGTTCAATATTTTATGACCAATTAATGCAGAAAACTAGATCATTGCAAAGGGTTCCCTTTGTTTTTTCTTGCCACTGTATAAGGCACCAACAATACATAGTACTTCATAGAGAATTTAAATTGGGCTTGCAGACTAAATTTGTGGTAAAGCTGACATGTGTTCTGTTTGTGGTATATGAAGTAGGGGCCCCATCAGTTGGCTTTGCAGGAAGTCCAACATTTTATGCACAGTTCTGGAATCAGAGCTTTGTGAAAGTCTAGTGAGGTGAAACCCTATCCATGTGGAATGTATTGTATCAAAAACACATAGCTATTCCACAGAAAAATAAATAAATAATAATCTGTTACTTGTATGGTACAATGCTGTCCCAATCCAGTTAAGGTATGCCATCTATAGCCTTTGATACAATAATGAAACTGCAGGAGATATTGTATCAACCAACCTAGAAAACCTAGAGCCTACGTGTAAAGTCTTGTGTAAGTGTTTTATTAGAAAGGTAAAAATAAATAAATGTTACCACACATTAAGGAGTAGTCATATTAAAATATTTATAGTAACTGTAAATGAATTTTATACTAGTAAGTGGTTCATAATATGAATAGTCATTTGCTTATCACTAAGATACTCTCACTTTACACACTACTGGTAACCATTCACCCATGTGCTGGCTCATCCAGGCTGTGTCTAGTCATTTCTGTATCCTTTATGCATTGCTTTCTTGTTTATTATTTATGCTCATTCTTGTTTGCTTGTATTTCTGCCCTGTTTCCATGTTTTCTTTGTTCTCTCCTCTGATCCTTTTCTGATTTTCTGTTCTGTCATTATGTTCCATTCCAGGTTTTCTCTGCTTCCCTCCTTTATCTCTACAATTACTCCAACACATAGGTATCCATGGTCAAATGTTTCACTGGATTAATGCCTTATATCACTCCCCAACTGCCAGAATATGCATTAATGGTACACAATCAAAGTCAGTTAACCTGTCAAATGGCATTAGACATGGATGTCCAATAGCACCACTTTTGTTTGTTTTTACTCTTTTTATTAAATGCCATATGAGAGAATCCTAATATTCATGGTTTTCAAATTGGAACTACGTACCATAAAACAGCTGCCTTAACAGATATTATTAATGATGGTCACTCAACCACAAATGTCTTTACCAAACATACTAAAAGAATTGAACAACTGTCTATCATTATCACATTTTAAAATAAATACTTAAAATATGAAATTCTCAATATCAACATACTACAGTCGAAAGAACTTACAAGAATCGTTTCACTTTAAATGGTCGCCCAAATTTATTAAATACTAGGGAGTAAATATAACAGCTAACCTGAAATCATTATATGATCTATTTTTTACAAAACTTCTCCACCTCTCCTGATTTGGCAGAATCTCTGTAATTAAAATGAATGTCTTAGTATGTCTTTTATTTATTATCCAAACTCTACTGATCATGATTCCACAATGATTCTTTCAAGAAATAAAACAATTGATTACAAGATTAATTTGTCTCTCAAGTTTGCCCAGACTGGGCTATTAATATTTAAGCAGAAAGAAAACACAAGGTGGACTTGGGCTATCAGATCTTGAAACTTACTATAAGACTTCTCAACTTGGCAGAATTCTCCACTGATCTCAGCCTAACCAAACAAATTAGTGCAACCTAGAACAAGCATAAATCTATATACCCATATCCTTTTTAGCACGGAGTGAAAATAATTATCTAAAGTCATGACTGATTCAGTCTAACCCCACAATTTATCCTTCAAGGAAAATCTGGAGAGAAAAAAATTATTAAAATTTGTAAATTTATAAATTTACCTTCTCTTTTACCATCTCGAATACATAATGGAAGCTTCCAGCCTGGATACAGCCCACATCCCTATAGGCAGCTTTCTGATGACTTACCACCCCTACCACCCCTAGTTTTATATATTTTATTAGAAGGCCAAGTCAAAACATAACTACTTAACTTGGCATAACTAACCGCACAACCCAATATTAATTGGAAAAATAATTTCTTGTATAGACAATTAATACATTTTCTACTGACCTTAATTAAAATGAAAACATACCCCACTGACCTGTGCGCCTTTGAAATATATGATGAGAAGCAAAATCAACATGGAAACTCATTTTAAAAATACATAATATTCTATAATATTCAGGAAACGCATATAAAATTATTACAAGATTGTACAGAACCTCTACCATCTTACATAAAATAAATGAAGATGTTGGACATCAAAAGGAGATTTGTTTTACATTTATGCCAAACAATTAAACAGTTTTGAAATAGCATCATATCAACAATACCCAAGACAGAAGATCCAGACATACCATTTCACCCTCACACTATGCCTGTTCATAACACCAGACATCAAACACAACAAAGATCATTAACAATACACCTTATGAATAAGGCAAAGCTTACAAAACATTGGGGGGGGGGGGGGGGGTGTGCAAGAAATACATACCAAACAAGAAGTGGCTGTTCCTACATTGAAGACCTTGTCTCTTCCTCCCAGGGCAAAGGAATTGATAATTCAGAAAAATGTCTTCAATGTGTGTCAATTTTACAAAGAGAAGATTGCAAGAACAAAATTAATTCCAATTATACTTCTTCATAATAAATATATTTGTTTCTTTGTTATAATGCTATAATATCCATTATGAAAACATTGAATCTTAAGTAAATCTGTGTTAAATATCATTTAAATTAATATAATTTAGACTAATGTGTTCTTTGAAAGAAGGTGGGGTCTAATAATGCTAAGTTAATACATTAAGAACTATTAAATCTCCTCTCTCTTTGATTACCCAAAAGTAAAGTACAAATAGCAACATTCTTATTTCCTGATAATCTCCTTTCTACTGAATCCTGCTCTTTCCATTTATATATATATATATATATAGTGTCTGTTTTTAGTATTGACATATTTAAATTATTGCTATGTATATTTATGTATTTATTTATCGATATAATATTGAGATTTAATTTATTGTAAGTGTAATATACATATATTGAATATTAATATCATATAATATGTTAGAAACTTTAATATGTTATTTATTTCTCTGAACTCTATCAAAAAAATATTAAAAAATATTAAACGAAAAATTAAATGATACAAATCAAGGATATCTATAAAACTAACTGTGATTTCCTAATATTTTGCACGAATGTAATAATTACACATGTATGAAAATATGTGAAAACGATGACATGGCTGTTTAGGGAGAATAAAGACATAGGAAATACTTTCATAGCGATGTTCAGTTAAAATCCACTGGCAAGTGATTGTGAACAAAATACATAATAAATAAACAAACCAACTAAATAAATAGAAATAAATATAAAGGTCTACTCAATAAAGAGAGAATTGCAAGGAACTGAGAAGGGAATTTTAAACTTTACAAAGTAGCTGAGTTGGAAAATTTCGCCAATGCAGCTGAATGGAAGACTTTTTCCAACTCAGATCATTTGGACTTAAGTTTGAAAGCCCATAGCATACTGAGATTTCTAATTCGCCAGCGACAGAAAGCTTGACTTTTAGGGATCTGCTGCATCAGTCAGCTAGCTATATATTAGATCATGTGTACTCATGTATGAAAAAGAATGAAAATTATAAATGAATAATTAGAAAAAATAATTCATTAGTGGTTAATGCACTGTCACACTTGGAATAAATTGGACAAGTCACCTAGTATTAGTAAGTAGATGTTCCAATGCAGGCTAATAAACGTTCTTTGTGAGGGGGAGACAATAGTTTGACGGCTTATGGCCTCTTTCAATGCTTGGCTCATTTATGGGGGACAGAGGCAGAGGGTAGAGTGAGACATACGTCCGCTGTGTTCAGCTAATAAAAGGGATTTATTTTCTAATAATAGATCAACTTCAGCTCTTCAACTGGGGGCTAATGTATCCAATATGGACTGCACACACACATATATATATATATATATATATATATATATATATATATATATATATAACCTATTTTTTATTATATTATGTGTTTCACTATACGAACATCCGTAGAAAGGAACAATTGGTGTTTTACCCCTGTAACAAGGTGAAAGAGATGTTCCTGAGTTATAAACAGCCATAAAAGCTGTCTCCCATAATAACAGGTCTCTTCAGAATGTAGGATTGCTAACATTGTTTTGCAGATCCAGCCATGTAACTTTTTAATGAAACGTTTTCCTGCCAGAGGTTTCTCTTAACCCTCCCCTTGCCAGAGAAAACGATATATGCTTAGGTCATTTATTAGTCCTGACAATGAGCTAGCTAATTTGTTATTAATATAAGTTTGATAGTTAGAAAAGATCTAACTCGGTGGTGTTGATATTTTTTTTGTGTATGTTGTTTTATTGTTTTAGTTTTGTTTATTTGTTTGTTTGTTTTTATGTGTTTTGTGTTTGTTTAAATGGTTCACCTTTTTTTTTTTTGCGGAATTTTCCAGTGTATAGATATGTATATATATGTATATGACAGAGATCGATATTTTATTTTTATTATAAAATATCCCTCTATATTAATGGGTCCACTATAATGTTTCCTCTTCTCAGTCCCTAGCTGTCTAATGACCAGCAGTAGTATAACTTCTGGTAAAACCAAGTGGGATATGAGTTTTACTGGAAATTACTCACGAATATAAGGTTATATCTGATCTCTACTTACACGGTTAAAGATATAGCTTAATGTTCATAAAACGAGACTAAGATTATTTACGTAGAAAAATCCCCGTGTATTATGAACTGCAATATATTAATTTCATTATAAAATAACTCAATTAGGTCAGTGGAGAAAAATAAATAATGTCTAACATTTTGCTTAAATATGCAATAAACCTGTCTCCAAAATACCTCCTGTCCAGACAGAGTTCAGAGAACTCTCCATCAATTACTGTTTACAGAGAGAACTTTGTAGCATTTATGTTATTTTATTGTACAATGTTTCAGGTATGTAGGTATTCTAATGCAATAAAAATACAAGATTTCTCAGCTATAAAATTAATGACTCAATTTGTGAAACAGTAACTGTGTGTACGACACAGATAAAATAGAAAACACAGTGTGTGTAATCCATGCACATGCACATGCTTTTATATCACAAAATGCATTATTATCCTTTTAATGCCGATCATCACAGTTACTGTATTTATTTATCAATGTTTATTATCCTAAACACTGTATTTTTTTTTTCCCAGTCATTGATCAAAACCATGTTAAAAATGTAAAATAAGTTATTGTTTTCATTAACTTTTAGAAAATTTACGATTAAAATTCCAGATTTCCTCTATATATCATTTTGGTTGTATAATTTTAGTTTGGTTTTTTTCATTGTGTTGTTTGAAACCGGCAAAGTTACCCATCCTAGATTGTTACATGATCAGACAATATCATACAGGGAATGCGCTGTCCTGTGATTGTACAGCATTAACATTGGCCAGTAACCATTTTATGGAGCAAATAATAAGAAAAGATAAAGAAAATTATATATTGTATTTAACGTGGAAATGTGATGTGCAAAAGCTTTAACGAAGAATTCGGCTATTAAATTACGAAATTATATAATAAACCGACTATTTATATTATAACGGACTGTATATATATATATATACTGTCGCACTTGTAATAAATTTAGCAAGGCACCTAGTATCAGTATAAGGGTAGAAACACCCATTGAAAATGGGAGATTATAGAATGTTGTCTATGTAATATAAAGTAAGATGAGTATAGAAGAAATTAGGTTCTGCTACTCTTCTACACAGTGATTTAAAAAACATATATAATTTATGAAATCTAAAAGTCTAAGAAATATATATAAAAAAATATGAATGTGTGTATATGAAATTGACCATCTATTACCTTACTGAAGAGACTAAAGTCTAGCAGTTATATATTTATAGAAATGTTGGCTTCTGATATCTGATTTACACGAATCATGCATGATATAAAAATATATATATACCTTTCATTCCACCTGTAATCATCTGTCTGCTTGTGTACAAAAATAGTGTAATAAATCACACGGAATGATTAAACAATGAGGTGCTCTCCTGGAAATACTCTTATTTAATTATTCATTGTTAATCACGAATATTTCAATCTGGGTTATATTGTATAAACCTCAGAGATGTAAATAATTTGGCTCTGGCGCATAGGGCACTTAAATAATTGTGATGGGAACTCCCCAGGATCTTCTAAAATAGCAAACTATATAGTAGAACCTGTTTTTCCCAGAATCAGTACATAGAATATATACATTGTGACGAAACAGCAATAATTTAGACCTTGATAGTGATCTATATCTACTCCTGCTGTTGTGAACTACAATTCTCATGATTCTCGGCCAGTAAAAACGACTTGTGTACTAAAGTTAGCCATCAGTAGTGAAGAGGAGTGCTGGATCATCAATCCAACATATTATTTAGCCGTCTGGTTGTTAAAGGGCTAACCAATCCCAATGTTTTACATCTGTACTTTTGAATAAGACGAACTTATTGCTATTGGCAACCGCTTCTAAAATACAAAACAGAGATCATTTCCAAATCGAAAAATATCACTGGCTTGTAGTATTGCAATTAAGGTAACAGACTCCCTCCAGCTATAAGCCGTTAACACAGGTAGATCACGCTAAAATCTAATGGCTCTCAGAAAATACCCACACCAACAGGAGTTAATAGTTTTAAGCTTGTCTCTTCTTGCCTGTAACCCAGGGAAAGTCTGAGTACAACAAGACACCCAACTATTACCCTGTATGTATATGTGTCTACTCGCTTCCACTCTCAAAGCTTCAATTGTCTAATACAACATGCTAGAATGTGGAATTGTGCCTTAAATTACAGATAATTTAATGTTTTATGGTAAAACTAAATTATACATTAGACAAAACCCAACCCTTACCATAAAGACAAAATGGAACGAATTAAAAAATCATTATGTGCAGTAGAAACTGGGATCTTCTGATTGTAGTTGGAATCTGATCAACAGCAATACTAATACATGTTTTATTATTGAATAGCGCAATTGTAGTTTAACATCACCTTTCTTAATGAATATAACGAAGGTTGGGCGTGATGTCAGTCTCGATAATCTCTCCTTAATTTTTAGATTTTTTTTTCCAATTTTTTTGGTAATGTAGATTATACTCCTTTATATTCCTTTGTTTATTTTAGTCAGTGTTAATCTAATTTTTTTAATTTTTTCTAATTTATTTGGCATTGTAGATTATACGCTTTCATATTCCTTAGTATATATTAGTCAGCGTTAACTTATGTTATATATCGATTTTAATCATTCTATGGTATTATTTGATTTGTTATATTTATTTGTTGCAGCAATTTTGCTGTGAGATATTTCCTAAAAGTATTGCATTATTTTCAGTTTCACTTGATAATTGGAGCAGTTTATATTTTAATATTGATTTAACTTGTTCTTCAGTTTCAAAAAATTTAACAGAATTGCATTGTGACACTTGATTATTCCTGTGATATTTAAAGAAACAGACACATTGTAATCAACTAACCTGACAGTTACATTTAACAATTGCTGTCTTTTATTTGTGGTTAAAATCTCAAACCTCTCAAGAGTTAATAAAAAAAATACACAAAGTAAACAAATACAAAAGCGTGATATATTTTTCCCAATTAAAGTTTAAGGACCCATGAGACTAGACGATATAAATATATATATATAGTTACATATTAGGACAGACCAGCACAACATATATATATATATATATATATATATATATATATATATATATATATACATATATACATACATACATACATACACACACACACAAATAGTTTCTATATAACATATACAATGTTGAAATATGTTTGGGTTGGGTTTTTTCTAGTCTACCTACTCCTTTTATTTTTGTATAAGTTTATATGGATAATAACTACAAATTTGTAGAATCCTAGATACATAGATATATACTTAGATAGATAGATAGATAGATAGATAGATAGATGATATATAGATAGATAGATAGATAGATAGATAGATAGATAGATAGATGGATGGATGGATGGATGGATGGATGGATGGATGGATAGATAGATAGATAGATAGATAGATAGATAGATAGATAGATAGATAGATAGATAGATAGATAGAAAGGCTTCCCTTATAGAACACACATCCTAGAATAAAAAAAGATGATGTCATTTAGAAAGCACCAGAGAAAATCTCTGTCACTCAAAGCAGAGAGAACTCTGTATCCCCATCTCAGGAGTCTGAAGGTAACTGGAATTCTTCAAAGGTTGATTGAATGTCTGTATTCAGGGGTATGCTGTATGTGTCAGCTGGTGCACAGATCTTCCAGTAGATCTATATTAGTGTGCTCAGCTCAGCATGAAATCTAATAGCAAACTTCAACACCATCTTTGCACAGCCAGCAGAAATATTCAAATAGGGATGTTTTAGTGGTGCTCTCATTGCTTGTTTTGGAACTACCACATATCTCTCTCTCTCTCTCTCTCTCTCTCTCTCTCTCTCTCTCTCTCTCTCTCTCTCTCTCTGTATCAGTGTTCCTGAAGATCACTTTAATATGTCAATAAATACAAACTATATAATATGCATAGTAATCCTACGGTACTAAGGAATACATGGATATCATCTACCAAACCTATCATCAGTCCAAACATAAAACATTCTGTCTATATTCTGGCACAAGGAAAACAATGGTAGATTGTTACTCTTATAAATATTACAATAACACACAAATGTAGTTTATTCTTGGTCTGTTGATTATACCTAAACAAGGCTTCCAGTTTAGTATTGTGTTGTAGTGTACTGTAATGTATTGTAAATGATTAGGATGTATTTCATGCCATCAATTTAGGGCTTTATTTAGAAAAGGAGGGAATTGCTGGGAATTCACAAGGGGATTTCCAAGTTAAGGCCAAAGTAGCCAAATTCAAAACATTCTTCAGTTCAGCTTAATTTACAATGTTTTCCAGCTTGGCTACACTGGCCTTAAAAGACAACTATAGCCTCACTTTAACTTAATTACTTTAGATAGTATTTCATGAGATTGCTGTAATAGACAGACATGCTCTAATACAATAATATAGTAAATGGCATATATTTGTACCCTAGACCCTTCTAATTTTACTTTCTTGGGTTCTGTCATCTTCAGTCGGATCTGATTGAAGATGTGCGTCCCTGGTTGTTCTCCACAGTATTGCGCATGTGGGGCAAAACTTGATCTCCACTGTATTGTGTGGCTATGTATCATCAATATGGCGGCTATGTGTCACCAATGGAGCACAGCGCATGCGCAGTATGACCGAATCGGACCGAAGATGAAAGAACCCAGTAAAATAAAATCGGAGGGGTAATGGGTAAAAATCTGCCATTTACAATATTATTGTATTATAGCATTTCTGTCTTCAAAACTAATCTTTTTAAACTCTATCTAAAGAAGTACAGCTGTTCTTTAAGTTTAAACTTTAAATTCCCTTCAATTCCCTCTGTAACGAGCTGCCTACCGGACGTAGTAGGCCCTCTGCTCGTTATGGGAAAATACTCTGCTTGGAACCGCTGGAACAGATATACACCTCTGGAACCTCTGCTATAAGTTCAGGAAAGAATCACTCAAGAGACTGATCAGTTGAACAGTAGTGTTGAGAGAACCTGAACCGCACTGTTTGGGTTCGTACCGAACATTACGGTTTTTGGACCCCGGACCCAAACACAGACATTTCACTGTATGTTCGGGTTCGGCGATTACATTGTATGTAATGCTATGGGCTTTCGTTAAACCGAAATAGAGTCCCCATTCATACGAATAGGCCAATTGACCTATTCGTATGAATGGGGAAACTCTTACCCACATTTTACTTCATTTTGCAGGCAGCCCTCTAGCCCTTTCCAGGACTTTTTTAGAGGCATTTTAGTGGCCAAAGGTTCGTGTCCCCATTGACTTCAATGGGGTTCGGGTTTGGGGTCAAGTTCGCTGTCAAGTTCGAGCACGGACCCGGAAATTTTTGCTCCAGTGCAGCTGAATGAGAATGTTTCCAGCTCAGCTACTTTGACCTTACATTTGAAATTCCTGTCTCAATTCCCTGCTATTCTCCCTTTATTGAGTAGTGCTGCACCATGTACAGGAAAGAGAAAAAACACACATCTGTCTCATCAGCTT
Source organism: Pelodytes ibericus (assembly GCA_036172795.1). Lineage (NCBI taxonomy): Eukaryota > Metazoa > Chordata > Amphibia > Anura > Pelodytidae > Pelodytes > Pelodytes ibericus. The sequence goes on along the minus strand of CM069857.1, from coordinate 250,414,527 downwards.
TTCCTCAACACATCCTATTTGCTATAACTGCATCCAAAGTGTAATCGAGAGATCATGGTATTGACATTGAATATAATATACAGAATGTTTAATAAAAACTATAATAATCCATTCACTTAACATTAATTAGGTAGTAAACTCCAACACATTTACATTGGGATCAGTGGGGGCGATTCATTAATGGTAAGGTGTGATGTGATAAACAGGAGACTCTTCTAAATTGGGGGTTTGCTTGCAGTTTTGCACAATATATAGATCATTTTCATTAGTTATGCTCTGAATTCACAGTAAAAACAGGTTTTAGGTGACACAGTCCCTTTAAAAAAGGCACAATTGTTCAATTACCAAAGCCATTTATTCCACCATTATACTACCAGAGATTAGCAAGTCCAGTAGTTTGTTGTAAAGAGCAATACTGAACTACAGGGGATCATATATAAATATGAGGACAATAGTGCAATCCTAACATAGTCAGTTTCTGCACATATGTGTAAAATGGTTCCTACAACAACAAATGAAAATATGTGGCAGTTCATAAAAATAGAAATTTTCTAATGATTGCTGCTGACTGAAAGAGCCTCAGAAATGACTCAAATAAAAAAAAACTTAATTAGAAATCATTTCAAATACTTGACAAAAACATTGCAATTGAACCATCTGATATTTGTAACAGAGTATCAGATACACATGAATAATAGTAGAAATATATATATATTTTTGATTACTGAATGACAAAATGCTGGACAGGAACCCACTTGAATGATAATAAAGATGAAGCTGAACTGAGGAAAACACACAACTATTACATTCCTCTGTAATGTATAAGGAAATACATATCCCTACAGTGCTGGGAATCAATATAGTAGTGTCTCTAAGACGGATAATGGAATTTATTCACTAAAAGGTGATTTTTTTTAGGTGAGCTCAGGCGAGATGAACATTTCTTCTCACTATTTTAACTATACATTGTGCAGGGACAAACCTGGTGAGTCTCCCCTGCGAAATGGATAGCTAAATTGGTGAGTTTTAATGGCGAATAGCCCCCGATGAGTGTAAAGAATGATTGAAGGAAAGCTTTTTTTTTGATGGAGCAATTATATAATGAAAACAAAGACATGTGTAAAGCCCACATTTCACCAAGTGTCAGTGTGGAAATGATTGTCTGATATTCTTTGTGCAAATATATTTATTTATTTGTCTTTTATCAGGATAAATACATTGTTTTTTATATGTTCAAATGTGTTTCTCTCAAACTCCATATCAATAAATGTAAGTCTAGGAAATAACATGCAGGATAAGGATAGATATTTAAACATGTAAAATACATGTACATGCACAGACATGCTAGTTCCACATTGATAGGTATGTTTTGGTTTTAGGTTCAGTAAGGCAGTGATTTTTAGAGCATATCTCAACTGGGGTTCTACAAGAGATCAGTCGGGGGTTCCCCAGACTCTGCGGCTTAAGCACGATCACACCCAGCCACTATATTTACTTTACCTATAATCGGCATAGTGCTGATCATAGTTGCCATGTGTGAGGCGCTGTAGCTTGCAGCCTTCCCACCTGCCCCCCTACACCATGCACTAGTCCATGAGTGCCAGACAAGGTACATTGTTATGCGATGTTTATCCATTACTGCTGATTTTGCCCTGATATACCATCTTTATACATTACTGCAGAGTTTGCCATGTTATGCCAAGTTTATACATTACTGCTGATTTTGCCATGTTATACTGTGTTTATACATTAGTGCTGATTTTGCCATGATATGCCAAGTTTATACATTACTGCTGATTTTGCCGTGTTATGCCAAGATGATGCATTACTGCTGATTTTGCCATGATATGCCAAGTTTATACATTATTGCTGATTTTGCCATGATATGCCATGTTTATACATTAGTGCTGATTTTGCCGTGATATGCCAAGATGATGCATTACTGCTGATTTTGCCATGATATGCCAAGTTTATACATAAGTGCTGATTTTGCCATGATATGCCATGTTTATACATTAGTGCTGATTTTGCTGTGTTATGCCAAGATGATGCATTACTGCTGATTTTGCCATGTTATGCCAAGATGATGCATTACTGGTCCTTTGGCCATGCACAGTAACTGTTTTTGCTTAAAAAAGGACCTGCGCCTTGTGCAGAGGCGTCGCTAGGGGTGGGCTAAGGGGGCTGAAGCCCCGAATATGCTGAGCAAAGCCCCGAGTCTCTGCAGCTCCGTGATAGCTCCGCCCCCTGACATCACACAGACAGTGTGTGAAAGCCCTGCATTGATTGGCTGACACATCACTCAGCATCCTATCAGTGTAGGGCTTTTACACAGCATCATCACTGCGTGTGACTGCAGGGATGTGAAGGAAGCTCCACGTGGGACAGTGAGGCAGCTCTGAAGATAACATTACTGACTGTCACCTTGTGGGAGATGCAGAGCAGGTCTATTCCCACTCAGGTAAGCTCTGGATATGGTGGAGAGAAGGAAGGGTTGGGGTCACTTATTTACATCCACCTTTGTGTATTTAAGCTATATATTGTTGGTTTGAGGTTCCTTATTACAGGACTGCCAAACAGCATAGGAATGATTTATGTTATAAATATATATATATGTGTGTGTGTAACATAAATCATTCCTATGCTGTTTAGCAGTCCTGTAATAAGGAATCTCAAACCAACAATATATAGCTTAAATACACAAAGGTGGATGTAAATAAGTGATTTATGCTATATATATATATATATATATATATATATATATATATGTTTATATCAGGGCTTGACAAATTCATCACAAAAGCATACATACACAGAGACATTTACATACACGCACCTCACATACAGAATCACATAAATACACAGAAAGTCACATACACACACCTCACAGACATCCAGTCAGTCACATACACAGACAGTTACACACAAACACACACACCAGTCAGCAAGTTTGTTTGTTTGTTTTTTAAAGAAAAAAATAATTCCTTAATATGTCCCACACGTCACATACACAGTCAGTTACATACATATTCACATACAACACATACACAGCCAGTTACATACATACACACACAACATATACTCAGCCAGTTACATACATACATACATACACACACACACACACACAACACATACACAGCCAGTTACATACATACACACACAACATATACTCAGCCAGTTACATACATACATACATACATACACACACACACACAACTCACACAGCCAGTTACATACATACACAACACACAGCCAGTTACATACATACACACAAAACACATACACAGCCAGTTACATACATACACACACAACACACTCACACTGACATACACACACAACACACTCACACTGACATACACACACTCTCGCTCACACTGACATACACAACACATACACAACCAGTTACATACATACACACACAACATATACTCAGCCAGTTACATACATACATACATACACACACACACACAACTCACACAGCCAGTTACATACATACACAACACACAGCCAGTTACATACATACACACAAAACACATACACAGCCAGTTACATACATACACACACACAGCCAGTTACATACATACACACACAACACACTCACACTGACATACACACACAACACACTCACACTGACATACACACACTCTCGCTCACACTGACATACACACACTCTCGCTCACACTGACATACACACACTCATGCTCACACTGACATACACACATTCTCGCTCACACTGACATGCACACACTCTCGCTCACACTGACATGCACACACTCTCGCTCACACTGACATGCACTAACTCTCGCTCACACTGACATGCACACACTCTCACTCACACTGACATACACACACTCGTGCTCACACTGACATGCACACACTCGTGCTCACACTGACATACACACACTCATGCTCACACTGACATGCACACACTCGTGCTCACACTGACATACACACTCTCGTGCTCACACTGACATACACACACTCGTACTCACACTGACATACACACACTCGTGCTCACACTGACATGCACACACTCTCGCTCACACTGACATGCACACACTCGCTCACACTGACATGCACACACTCTCGCTCAAACTGACATGCACCAACTCTCGCTCACACTGACATGCACCAACTCTCGCTCACACTGACATGCACACACTCTCGCTCACACTGACATGCACATACTCACACTGACATGCACACACTCACACTGACATGCACACACTCACTCACACTGACATACACACACTCATTCACTCACACACTGTCAGTTTTTAACTTACCTGCCGCAGGCATCTCTTTGCTTTGAGCTTAGTGTGAAGGAGGTTTCAGCCGGGAGGCTTCTGAACTCTCAGCCAATCAGTAGAGTTGAGAAGTCTCCCTGATTGGCTGAGACCTCCTTCAATCAAGCTCCCCTGGACACAGGAAAAAAAATGAGAAAAAGACTGCTGCATAGAGCAGCAAAGTGCCTCCCCTGCCAGGGTGCTGCCTGGGGCAGCTGCCCCACTCTGCCCCATTAAAGGGCCGGCCCTGTGAAGGCTCCTAAATTACCAAACGGGCATGAATCTTAGAGTGGTGAGCATATATTGGTAAGTGCCCGTATGGTTCTATTTAAAAAACTAAAAAAGTCTTATGGGCTATAGCCCCAGATCTTTTGGAAACCTAGCAACGCCTCTGGCCTTGTGGTATATTCCACTGTGTGTTCCTTTATAAGCATGGTCAGCACAGTTGTATATTTGTTTGTATAGACTGTCTGACACAAATGGCCATTAGCAGAGATGTGTATATGGTGCCAGTGTGAAAGCGCCTATTATTTCAACAGTTCCGCAATGGTAAGAAGAGTGAGAAACACTATTTTAGACAAACAAAAGATTTAATGTTTTATGGAAGATTATTCAACATACGTTCATTCTTACAGCACCAACATTCACACATAATCACCAAAGTTCTATAAGTGGAGCAGTCAGCAGATACAATGCACTGGTGTCCATGGTAATTGCTCAATTTATTTGAACTTTGGCTCAGGAATGGTATTATTGAAATACATTTTAATATGTGTACACAGGATGCAATCTGGAATGGAATAAAGTATTTTTTCTTAATGTCTGACATCTGACCATAATGATTTCAGTCTGTATATGTATCCTATGTGGGGCAGCCTGAGTGATACAAAAGGTGTTTATGGACTACTGTGAGAAAATGAACAGAACTGTATCACAAACCAACTTTTAACATTTATTAAATTATTCATTGTATATTTAATTTCCCTTTTCATTCCATAATCCATATTTGTTATATCTTTTGTTATTGTTAAATGGAGAAATTTTAATAAAAACAATAAAGTATGCAAATGCATAGTGTCATTCCGAATGAGATAGACACAGCATTGAAAGATGGGTTCCTTCTTGCAAAGCAACATTAGACAAATGTTGTGACAGATTCACTTTAAGAGCAAATCTGGCATTTGGTAATGTTATTAGATGCAAAGACATGACACTAAAATGTAATTCTGTGAGAAAAAGCAATTTCACATCACATATGCAGAATTAACCCTTTAGGTGTGAGGTGGATGTGCAGACCAGCACTTCTCTAGCATTTAAAGGCAAGCATTAGAATGTTATTAATATTGAGTTGAGTTCCAGAAAAAGGCTGAGATGTGTGTATTGCACAGAGCAGTGCAAATTTAAGGGATATGTATGGAACAGTTAAACAATTATGTTTTGTGCTGCTCACATCAGACTGTCAGGGGCTGCAATGTCCTGTGCTCTTTTGCCCCGAAAAACACAGATGGGCGGCAACAGCATGGAATGCTCTCTGTCCACCTGCTCTCAGTGTGGCCATCTCTACTGCCACTCCATTAAGCTGCCTGCTGCCTCCTGCACCACTTTGTAATCCTGCTTCACACTCTCTAGTTAGGGGGCTGATGAAGCTGATGTCCTAAGCATAGTATTACAAAGCTCCTAGTAGCTCTTCTGTGGTTTGAGCTGCCTTTTAACATGGAATGTCTAGGAAATGCAGACAAGGGGTCTGATCTTTGCAGCAGTGTTTTTTTTTACATTGCATTTGCTAGTCTTACATTTAACCCATTAAGTGTCAGAGGCTGCAAAGCACACTGATAGCATTGTGCGGCACCACCATCTGGTAGTTAATGATTTAAGTGGTTTATGGCACCCCTCCCTCTCACTCCCAGCAGTCCCTTCCCCCCTGATCACCAACCTTAGGAAGGAGAGACGGCTTCCTCCCTCTCTGTCTCTAATGTGAACCAGTCAGGGACCTGTAGTGGGAGGGACATGTGCTGAAGCTGAGAAGGAGTACCTGAGAGTAAGGAGGTGAGTAGGGAGCATTATTATGGTGCGCAGGGACATGTAGGTGCGCTAAGCAATATAAATGTATAAAGTGAAGCCTACCAAACAGGTGTGAACATGCTGTAGATACAGTGTGATTGGCTGTACAGTGTATACAAAAAAACTAAATTTTTCTGCGCTTTTCAACCAAAACCTCTCATTTAAATTATGTTTATATATTTGTTGGCAACTTTATCAGGGTTCCATTATTATGGTGAGGACTGATTTTTAATACTGGGGAGTATTGGGATGTGTGGGATTTTTGGGGGGGAAAGCACATGTGATTGAATGGGGTTAATATGCCTAAGGAGGGGTATTTGGTAGTTACAAGCAAACATCCATCGATGTGTATATTTTCAGTAACAGACATACCAGTCATTTTTACTATATATATTTACTGGTTACCCATTCATATGAAGTCAAACAGCTACTTATGTATATAGGGATATACATATAAAAGCGGGTCTGGAGAATTTTTTCCCGGGGTGGGGTGGGGGGGCAAAATATTTTCCACACCTTCCCCTCTCGCGCCCCAATCTCTCGTTACCTCCTACTAGAGGCGTAACTAGAAACCACCAGGCCCCGGTGCAAAAATTGCCTCGGGGCCCCCCGACCCAACCATGCAACTCCATACTTGCCAAATCCGGGACAGTCCCGTGAAAACCAAGATTGTCCCTGGGGAATTCTCGTCCCCGGGATAATCCCGGAAATTTGCGCTGTTTTAGCGCGATCGCAGGTCACGTGACGTCATCGCGCGACGTCACGTGACCCGCGCAGTTCAGACTGTGTGAGCTGAGCTCACATCAGTCTGCTTTAGCAATCCCTGCCACACGCGTCTGCTGGAAGCTGGCAGGACGTGTGTGACAGGGCTGGTTACATAGGCTGATGTGAGCTCAGCTCACAGACTGAACGGAGCGGGGACTTTTTTTTTTTTTTTTTTTTTAACTTTATTAATAACAAATAAACTTTAGTTGCTGGTGCACAGAGGAATCATGGATGGTGAGTACTGGGGAAGGGGGAGGAGGAGGAGTATTACTGGGCAATTAGACTGACATATTAGTGGGCATTCAGGATGGGCATATTACTGGGCAATTGGACTGTGGCATATCACTGGGCAATTGGACTGTGGCATATTACTGGGCAATTAAGCTGGCCATGTTACTGGGCAATCAGGATGGGCATATTACTGGGCAATCAGACAGTGGCATATTAATGGCAAGGCTAATAGTGGCATATTAATGGTCAGGCTAATAGTGGCATATTAATGGGAAAATTTACTCTGGCCATGGTTATGCTGTGGCATGTTCTGTGGGGCAAAATAACATGTACTATGAGGCAAAGTGACACTGTGACATGTTCTGCAGGGGCAAAGTTACACTGTGGTATGTTCTGGGGGGCAAATTGACACTGTGGCATGCCAAAATGTGTGGGTGCAAAGTGTTGTGGGTGCTGTATGGTAAAAAGTTCATAAAAGTATAAATCCAACTAGTTATATACATATATTTGGGGTCCACCTCAAGCTTTTCAAAATGCTGGAAATATTTAATGTTTTTTTGTGGTCAGAAACGTAATATTACTTTGCTGAGAGGGTGGTGTGTGCATGGAATAGTCTTCCAGCATTAGTGGTAGAGGAGGAGTTTAAGCATGCATGGAATAGGTATAAGGTTATCCTAGATATAAGATAAAGTCAGGGACTAATGAAAGTATTACTTTACTCAGAGGGTAGTGGATGCACTACTTCATATATTTACCTCTCATCCACCACCCTCTCAGTAAAGTAATATTACTTTTCTGGACACAAAAAAAAAAACGTAAAAATCAACAGCTTGAGGTGGACCCCAAATATATGTACATAACTAGCTGCATGTATACTTATATGAACTTTTTAATATTATATTCAACTATTTTCATATGTAATGAAAATGTTATTGAAAAATTGTTAATTTCTTATTTTTATTATGTTTCCCTGCACCCACATTGCACCTAAAGGTCTTAACACAGCACTATACAGATACCGGGAAAAATCCCAGTGGGCCGGCAGCAGGCAAATTTCTTAAAGCGGCGACGGCCACCGAATTGCTTAAAGTGGCGGTGTGCCTGTTTACTTACCTCCTTCCTTGCTGCTGTGCGGGTCCGTGGCTGTGAGGGAAGCTTTCTGTGCTCCCCTCCAGCCACGCGGATCAATAAAGTTTGTTTAAACTTTTTTTTTCAACAAACTTTATTGAAGCTGTGAGGGTAGCGCACAACGCTTCCCTCACAGCCACGGACCTGCACCGGGAGACAGCAGCAAGGAGGTAAGTACTGGCTGGAGAAGGGGGGAGGGTGGCATAACAAGCATACTGAAGGGCAATATCCTGGCATATTGAGGGTCAAAATCCTTGCTTATTAAATGGCAATATCCTGGCATATTAAGTGGCAATATCCTGGCATATTAAGTGGCAATACCCTGGCATATTAAGTGGCTATATCCTGGCATATTATTTGGCATTATCCTTGCATATTAATTGGCAATATCCTGGCATATTAAGTGGCTATACCCTGGCATATTAATTGGCAATATCCTGGCATATTAAGTGGCAATATCCTGGCATATTAAATGGCAATATCCTGGCATATTAAGTGGCAATATCCTGGCATAGTAATCCTGGGAAGTAATCAGAAAATTGAAAATAAAAAAATCCCCGGGTCCAGATGGTTTTAATGCTCTTTTCTATAAGACTCTAAAAAATGTAATATCCCCATATATGGTAAGAATGTTTAATGAGGCAGTAAGAAAGGCATCACTTCCACAAGAACTATTGAAAGGTAACATTATTCCAATCTTGAAAACAGGGAAAAACCCTGAATTACTAACAAGTTATAGACCGATATCTCTCCTGAATATCGATGCCAAGATATACGCAGGGGTCCTGGCGGGGAGACTGAAACGAGTACTACCGGACTTGATTCACAATAATCAAGTAGGATTCACAATGGGACGATCTGCAACCAATCACATAAGAACCTTGGCAAACCTTATGGGAAAGAGGGAAGGACCAGGTGTGCCCCGGCTGATCCTGTCATTGGACGCAGAGAAGGCGTTCGACAGGGTCAGCTGGGGCTACATGTCAGAGGCTTTACAGGCTTTTGGGATAGAGGGAGAAATACACCGGGCAATCATGGCATTATATCAGGAACCAGAAGGTAGAGTAATCGGCTCAGGCATACGGTCAAACTGGTTCCCGCTAACCAACGGCACACGTCAGGGCTGCCCCCTCTCACCTATTCTTTACGTCCTGGCACTTGAACCGCTTGCTAGGGAGATAAGAGAATGTCCGGAGGTAGTAGGTTGGGGAAAGGGAGGCACCCAAAAAATAATGCTTTATGCAGACGATATCCTGCTTACAATACAGGAACCTCTCAACTCATTGAAACGAATAATGACGTTGCTTGATCAATATAGCTACCTGTCAAATTATAAGTTAAACATCACTAAATCAACTGCCCTTCCAATAGCAATGAATAAAATACAAAAAAGAGAGGTAGAAGGCTATGGCTTCATCCTGTCAGAAGAATCCCTCACATTTTTGGGGATTAAGATCTCAAAAGACCCAGAGGAGTGGCTCCAAATGAATCTCTTACCTATGATAAGAGAGATGAACAGCTTATTTAAAAAATGGCGAGGCCTATTCATATCATGGATGGGCAGATTCAATGCAGTAAAATCATACATCTTACCCAGATTTCTTTACATCTTCAGAATGCTACCTTTTGCCATCCCAAAAGGTTGGCTAGAACTTATTCAAGGATCCTTTAACAGATTTATCTGGGCCTCGAAACGACCTAGAGTAAACTCACAGATCTTAATAAAAAGTAAGAAACAAGGAGGGGTGGGATTGCCTTCAATACAAGAATATTCACAAGCAACACTACTGGCCCAGACCTTTGTAACATTAAATGAACGATCAAAAAAGGAACCCTGGTATGAGATAGAGTTAGGCGAAAACAAACTTGTTGGAGATTTCCCAACATACTTCTGGACTCCAGAAAGATATGTGGTAGAGAGGGGAAACACATTGATGGGCTCCCCCCTCCCGCATATTTACAGAAACTGGAGGACCATTAAAAAAAAAATAGGGTTGGGAGATAGGCTACTTCCCTTTTTGCCCCTGTCTATCGTTCAGAACCTGAACGTAAACCTGGACCTTAGGAAATGGGGGGAGAGGGGAATTAAAAATATCTCAGACCTGATGGAGGGGAATGTGATGAAATCATTTAAGGAGCTACAAGAGAAATATTCCCTTAACGGAGAAGATATTTTTAAATACCTGAGAGTAAGAAGTTTCCTTGGGAAACTAGTAATCGACATTCCCCTTACGAAACCCCAAAAGATCTTACAGGATACATTAGGGAAATCAGATCTCAATAAACTGACTACCAAAGCTCTAGACCTAATCAGGGCAATAAAACACCATAGGGTACCACCAGCTTTAAGCAAATGGGAGAAAGACCTAAATCTAATAATTGAAGAGAAGGAATGGAACAGAGCACTGTACTGTAATTATAAAGTAGTACATTGCCTAAACCTCAATGAACTCCAATTCAAAGTAATGCACAGATGGCACCTAGTACCCATAACGCTTGCAAAAATGTCAGAGACAAACATACCTAACTGTTGGAGATGTGGCGACAGGAAGGGAGACGTAATGCACATATGGTGGAGTTGCCCAATAATAAGGCCCTTTTGGCAAAATATCTCTGAGAAATTATCCCGGAATATTGGGAAAGAATGGACTCTATCACCAGAGAGAGCACTCCTCCATTTAAACTTTCCAAAAAACACAGGGAAAGAAATCTCATTTGTAATCCACTTACTCTTAGTAATAAAACTAGAAATAGCCAGGAATTGGAAGACCGCAGAACATTTAATATGGGCAAAAATTAGATTACAATTGATAGAGCAATGCTTAATGGAAAGAGGAATTATATCACAATTCAATTGGAATAGCAAAAGGTACAAACAATGGGATGATTGGGTTAATTTTCTGAAGGAAGGCCAACTAGATTAATGTGAGAGGGGTAATTATATATAGATATACTAATCAGTGGTAGGTACGCCACTGCCTCCTACCCATTGCCTACCTTTGTTGGCTCATGAAAGAGGTTTCCTGGCGGGAGGAGAAATGTTAGCTACCAATTAGTAGGAAAAATTAAATGACTGTGTTATTACTAGCTAACAGAGCAGTATGTACCTGCCAAACATGAGAACTTTTGTTTACAATAGCTGGGGTGTTAAAGATTTGCCACAACTACCCCGGTCGACAATTTCTACGGTGTTCATCAAGTAATGGCTGACTTTATATCATGGGAGTTGCAATCAAGAACAAAAACAGTTACAGTGTAGTGTAGCCACCACAACCCCAGCCTATAACGACAATCCCCAAGTTCAGCTAACAATATAGCTGGTTGAATAGTATTGTAGATGTAGTCAACAAAAGTTGTCTATTCAGGACGCTCTGAAATCTTCAGTGTCCCAAATGCCCTTTAATCCGTTCTACTCAAGGAACCAAAGTGATCCCAAATCAATATGTTGGCAGTCAAACTTTCCCATACAGGAATTTTGGTTCATTTTGGTGCAATTTTGGGAGGACTGCAGCTATATCAGAAATAGCCAAATTCCTCACATAGAGGTCAGTGGGAAGACTTTGGCTATTGTGAAAATAGCTGAAATGGACCCGAAATGGACCAAAGTAGAAAAAGCTAAATAACAATAAAAATTGTGAAATTACAAATAAATGAAAATATGAATAAAACATATAAAAATATATTAATATAAAGTAAATAAACATTAAAATGTATTTTAGAAATAAATTAAAAGCCAATATTAATGTTATCTATATTCATATTACAGGTAACATAAATATATTATTCATTTTTTTATTTTTATTTATGATCTGGTTAAAACTGGCAAAAATTTGGGTTGTCGAATTGCGGATTTCTTTATGATTCAGCTACAATCCCCAATTAGTGTATTTTAGCTCTTGGTAGGACATGTGGTATTTATGCAGCAGTGGTGGTTAACCTTTGGCAGTCCATGTTCTGTTTTTACATTTCTCATGATGTTCAGTCAACAAATGGATGGCTGAGAAAAATGAGATGTGCATTACACAGCAGCCGCAGTATTCACTTTCCCATGATGCTTAACATACCAGACAGCCTGAAAATCATGGGAAATGTAGCCTCAATAGTTGGTGTATTAATGAACCGTGGCTGAAATACATGTTTAAAATAAACTACCTTGTGTTTATAGTATATAAGCTGTATCTCTGCCCAGGCATATACTCTGTGCATGTGAAGTAGCAGCTGCTAGAGTGAAGGAGAAGAGACCAGCTTGAGGGACCAAACCACTCTGACAGCAAAAATGTGTAAAGAAGTAAATTTAAATAAACTAATTAGCTGCACTCCACTGCCTTTGAGTTTTCTTCTCTTTGTGTCTAGTACTTTACCTACCCTAAAAAGCCTACTGCTTCTCCCTCCCTTGCTACTGCTACATTGTTTCCAAGGGAAAGTGGGGGTATGAGCTTCTTGCCCCCATCTCCAGACACCAATGAACTTATACATATATAGTGTAGAAACTCACAGTATATGTGCAGTATAATATATTTTATTTATTTATTTAGAAAGTGTTTTACCAGGAAGAATACATTGAGATTTCTCTCGTTTTCAAGTATGTCCTGGGGACCCAGTCCAGAATGGAGTTACACAGAGTTACACATTTAACAGTAGATTAAAAAATACATACATACATATATTAAACAAGTTGGAAGGAGAACATACAGGGTAAATCATTATTGATACAAAAAAGAAACAACATGTACAGTATACGAAAGAGTTTGTAAACTAATAACAGGTACAATCTGTTTTGAGGATTTGGGAGATACTTATTTTCAGGGATCTTAGAGTCGATGATGATTTAGAAGAAACGGGAAGGCTATTCCACAAATGAGGAGCTCTGAAAGAGAACGCACCTCGACCCGCTTCCTTTTTGAAGGGAGGAATTGCTAGTGAAGGGTTGGTGCAGGATCTGAGATTGTGGGATGTGCAGGGAGTAAGAGCGAGCATGGCGCTCAGGTAGGGGGGGAGCTTTCCAGAGAAGTGGTTGTGCACTAAGCAAGCTAGGTGGAGAGTACGCCTGGAGGCAAGCGTCAGCCAATTTAACTCTTTTAACATTTTACAGTGATGAGTGTTATAATCGCACTGTAGTGCAAAACGACACAATGTATTGTACAGAGTGTCGAGTTTACCGAGATGGGTCTGCGGGGCAGAATCATACACAACATCTCCATAATCTAAGATCGGCATCAACATTTGCTGCACAATACGTTTCCTTACCGTGGAATGTAGGTTAGATTTGTTTCTATACAGAAAGCCGATCCTAGGATATAGCTTTGACACAAGCTTATCAATATGGAGACCAAAAGATAGGATTGGATCTAGCCACATGCCAAGATACTTATATCCATCAAAATACACTGCTACCCATCAACATATTCATACCTGATATTTTTAAGTGTCAGGGATAGAGATACATCTGTAAACAACATACAAAAAACCCATCAGAAATAATTTTTGCTGAGATTTGGGGAGTAGTGACTTATACCCTAAGAAAATATAGTATTTATTTGTGTCTGCTGTTTTGGTTTAAAAAAAAAAAGTCTGAATTTTCAAGATTAAAGCAATAAAGTGTGAAATTTTCATGAGTGTTCCTGAATAAAATGTGGTTAATTTAGTGTATAGACCATTTATAGACTTTCACTACTGTTTAAAAGTTTGGGGTCACTTGGAAATTTCTTTGTTTTCTATGAAAAGATACACAAGTTGCAAAAGGAAAAGGAAATACAGTCAAGACATTGACAAGATTACAAATAATGATTTAGATTCTAAAGAAGAATAGCTTTATTGGTTCTTTAATCAGCACAAAGGTTTGCAGCTATATACCATATACCTATAAACATAAAACTATAAAAGTTTGGTTTTTGAATGAAAAGCTAAGTTTATCCATTAAAATAGCTATAAATTATGTAAATGACTATTGTAGCTGGAAACGGCTGATTTGTAATGGTATATATGTATACCAAAACTGTTTTTTTTTTTTTTAGAATCACCTTGTCAGTGTCTTTACTGTGTTTCCTATTCATTTTGCAACTCATTTGATGTATGTTTTCATGGAAAACAAGAATATTTTGCAATCCCGCAGTACTGATTTCATTCTCTGATGAATAGAGTGTAACGGACCGTCTACCTAGACCTAGTAGACCCTCTGCCTGTTGTGTAAAATCACCTCCTTAGCCCCCGATTAAAGCTCAGCATTCACCCAACATGTCTTTCCTGGACCCTTGCTCTTTGTACCCAAATAGACAGGACATCTAGCAGTTAGGTGCAGAAAGAATAAACAACCACTTTATTTGTGTAACAACATAGACTTATAAAAAGACATAAACATGACATCCCAGACATTAGTATACAATGGGGGGGGGGGGGGGGGTGGAACTAAACATAGTTCTCCAACTAACTGGGGCTAGGATTACATTATACCGTATTTGCTCGAATATAAGACGAGGTTTTTTTCAGAGCAAATGCTCTGAAAAATCCTCCTCCTCTTACATTCGAGGTCGTTTTATAATCTGACCTCAAATTGAGGTCAGATTATAAAACAGGGATCCAGGTCCCCAGCAGAGCTGCAGGGGACCTGGATCCCCCTCTCTAACAGCAGGGGAGTCTGCGCTCGTCACGCAGACATCCTCAGCTGCCCCACTAGGCACCAGGGAGAATCGGGCAGCTGGGGGATGTCTGCACGATACGTGCAGATATCCTCCATGCTGCCCGACACGGCAGTCTATTATGACAGACCAGCTGTCTGTCATAATAGACTGCCGTGTCGGGCAGCATGGAGGATGTCTGCACGTATCGTGCAGACATCCCCTGGCTGCCCCCACTAGCCACCAGGTAAAGAATCAAGGGGAGGGGGGAGATAGAGAGAGACTAGGGGAGGGAGGGGGAGATAGAGAGAGACTAGGGGAGGGTGGGGGGAGATAGAGAGAGACTAGGGGAGGGTGGGGGGAGATAGAGAGAGACTAGGGGAGGGAGGGGGAGAGAGAGAGAGACTAGGGGAGGGAGGGGGGAAGAGAGAGAGACTAGGGGAGGGAGGGGGGATGAGAGAGAGATTAGTTTGGAGGGAGGGGGGAAGAGAGAGAGATTAGTTTGGAGGGAGGGGGGAAGAGAGAGAGATTAGTTTGGAGGGAGGGGGGAAGAGAGAGAGATTAGTTTGGAGGGAGAGGGGAAGAGAGAGAGACAACGCTGGGGGGGGGGGAGAGGCCGCAAATAAATAAAAACAAGAAATGCATTTGTATCATATCAATTTTTTATTAAATATTCAAAAAGCAATTTACATATATACAAGTTAAACTTTTTTTTTCCTATAGGGTAGTCTTATATTCAGGCTTTTAGTTTTTTTCCTAAAGGAATATACAAAGTTTGGGGGGTCGTCTTATAATCAGGGTCGTCTTATAATCGAGGAAATACGGTACTTTCAGGCTGCAAACCAGATAGGAATGAACATGAGTAAACCTAATTACAATACACACAGTAAGACACATAATGAACACAATATAATCAGTTTAACAGAAGGACATACAATGGGGAAATCCTGCCACACACCTTTCAGGATACAAAGGTGTCAAGTACAGATACATACAGAGTGTATATATTTAAAGCATGATTACAGGTGTTTACAGGATAGGATACAATCTTAACCTGGGGAAAACACAGTGAATGGAACAAAGGCTTGAATCCTAGATTACACATCTTGGCTCACATCCTGAATGAGCCTGTATTTGAAGTCCAGTTGAAAATAGGGGTCCACTGGCACCCTCAAAGTGTGTACCCTCAAACTAATATACTGACAGACAGGGTCCACAGTCCACAGGGAGTCTTCTGGCTGCCAGGCCCCTCCAAGAACTCCCATCACAGTGGATCTTCAAATCCATTTCGTGACAGAGAGGAAAAGCTGAAAAAGCTTAAACGGGAAAGTAGCAGGATTTTAAAATAAAGGAAGAGGGGGCGATATTCTAGATATGTTCTAAGGTTTTGTTGGCTGTGTAATACATTGGTTTTGTTAAATATGAAAACGAGAACCAAGTATATTCTACCTGATTGCAGGTGGAAAACACATCCAGCAAATAACCAAGATGGGAACATTACAATGATGTGGCAACAGATATGTTGCCTAGGTTGTCAAAATTCCTTGCACCTGCCCTTATGTCAGTTCACCACAATTCACTCTTTAGTAAATAAGCCCCTCTTGTGTATAACGATAGTAATATTGCTGATTAGATGCATACTGACTAGTGCTTATAGCAATCCATTTTACTGCCTTTTCTTAGCCCCAATGAGATAAGTTTGTATTGAAATTAGTAAAGAATATGGCTTTTCTAACATTTAAAATCTAAACTGATATTACATTTATTTGACAATAATTTAGACTGTGAGTAAAGTTAAATATCATGATATTATAAACATAACTACTTAAGTTACACAAAATAACATTGTATCAGGAATAGCCTTTCTCCTTTTTGTCAGTATTCGAACATCTCGCTCAAAATTTCAATGTTTTTTCATTGTACCTTCACACTTTGTTTTATTCTATTTTGTATAAAGTGTTGCACGGCTTGTTGTTGGCCCAGAAGTCCATGAAATGGTGGCTTTTATGACAGTTATAAATTACACCTCTACCAATAGCTCACTTTAATATCTGTATGAGGAATAGATCAAAGTCATCCTCAAATCTCTAGTAATCCATATACTTACAACATTATCACCTCCCCTGAGAAGCGGGTACACCCTGAATACACATAACCTTAAAATTACTGACGCTATGCGCATTAAGATAATATGTTAGGTGTCACAAGCAAGAAGTCCTGCCTGATGTGGGATTTGGGTTACTGGTGACTAACGTTTGCCTATAATGTGCTTCTCTCTTCATCCAACATGTTATTATTTCTTTACTTCAGTCATTGTTGCCATTCACATATAGCATTATCGAACCCATGTACCCGAGCTGCAGAATTTGTTGGTTCTTCATGAGTATACAATTTTTAATCTGTTTGTATCATTCAGTCTTTGCGGTAGAATCAATGAACCATTTATGTTTGTGCAATGTCTCAGACTATCTTGAGAAAAGTGTGGTCCTTTTATATACTCCTCAATATATTTTATATTCCTTGAAAATGTCAGTGACAATATATGAATGTCAAATCTTTTTATCTAGGGCTTTTTTATTCATATTTCTATTGCCTTTTTATTTATTGGATGGCTAAACGGTTAAACTGATGAATGGACCAATGGATTTGGATTTAAGCAGAGTGTGTGCTGCCTACTGATTACATCATCCAATACTAAATTGTGTTGTATGTGTACCATGACTCTCTGGTATTTCAGAATGGCCTGATTTAAAAGGCCATCCGTATCACCAATGTGATCCGTATCACCTGATATTTGGGGATACTCAAATGGAACCATTGGTGTTGGTAGGCACTCTTATTTGTCTCAAACTTAATTTGAAGCGTCTGTGTATGTCTATGTTCTGGTTTCATTACATTAGCACGGTTTTAATTTGAACTGCAGGACCCAACTAGCAGGGTCATGACAAAGAGCAATAATGCCATCATCCGTAATGCCATTTACCTGTTTACAAATTAAAGTTCTATTTTTCATCTTCTGTTTCCTTAGGTTAAATTTAGACCCTCCCCCAAGTAATTTCACTCAATTATAACATTTTGGAACGTAGTCACCGTGCCTATTGTGGGGAATATATTCTTTGTGTTGTTTTGGTAGGGGGTGTCTGACGCCAGTGCGGGAATTGGTTGACAAAGGTATGGTCAACTAGGGTGGCAGTAGTTAGGTGGCTGCATGCAGGACTACCTACTGGCTGATCCCCAGGTAGTACATATTGTTTTTGCTACGATGATGGGGGATCATGCCGGTAGCAATCATGATCAATTATGCCTACGTCATATCCTCAGAGACCCCCATCAAAGTAATCTAGGATGAGAAAGCATGAGAGGAGCAAATGATGGGTGCGTGTTATACGCCGATCGGTGGCTGGGGAAAAAAAAAATATCTAAAACTAACCTCATTCCTGCTGTCCCCCAGTGCTCTGAAGGTGCGTGGCTGTGAGGGAAGCGTTGTGAGCTCCCCTCCAGCCGCACGGTCAATAAAGTGTGTTTTTTTTAAACAAACTTTATTTTTCGCACGGCTGGAGGGAAGCTCACAACGCTTCCCTCACAGCCACGCACCTTCAAAGCACCGGGAGACGGAGCAGGAACAAGGTAAGTACTGGGGTCTGGGGAAGGGGGGGAGGAGGGTGGCATACTAAGGGAAATATCCTGGCATATTACATGGCATATTGGGGGCAATATCCTGGCATATTGGGGGAAATATCCTGGCATATTAAATGGCATATTGGGGGCAATATCCTGGCATATTAAAATGGCATATTGGGGGCAATATCCTGGCATATTGGGGGCAATATCCTGGCATATTAAATGGCATATTGGGGGCAATATCCTGGCATATTAAAATTGCATATTGGGGGCAATATCCTGGCATATTAAAATGGCATATTGGGGGCAATATCCTGGCATATTAAATGGCATATTGGGCTTCAAAGTTCTTTATTTGAAATTTAATTTTTTTTTCCTGAAATTTCCTTCTTAAAATGAGGTTCGTGTTATACGCCGGCGCGTGTTATACGCCGATAAATACGGTAATACCGGTATTTGCTATGTCATGAGAAAACTGTGTAAAACGCTGGCTTGGAGTTATGGATATTGTAGTTCAGTGACAACTGGAGGGGCTGCATGTTGCCCAACTCTGACTTTGTGCAAAAAGATTATCAACAGAACAGCAAAAGGAAAGCAAAGATTAAGAGAGCAATAAGACAAGTTCCAAACTTAGAAATGTTCATGCAGTAATTCAGAAACAGAGGCATACAATATAGCAGATAGTTAATAAGCCTTTAGGGGAAGTAGAAAAGACAGTTTTCTCACCAGCCAACATTATATTGCCGTTTCATTGCGCTACCTAAGTTCATATGAGGACATAAAATGCATTAAAGCTGAAATATTTAAGGAACCACACTCATTTGATTATTTTGTATGCACTTGGTGTAATGCTGTACTGAGTTGATTATTAAAATGTTTATAATTACTACAATTTATTTTTGGTAAGCTTTTAAATAAAGAAAACAAAACTTTCTTAGCAAGTAGCACATATTAAAATCCGTAATGTTATATACTTAACTTTTTGTGCACTGCTTACCTTTTTTAAGATGCTAGATGTCAACTGTACCTAAACATAACAGTAATTTATCGCATTTCAAATCCAACAAGAGAACATTTGGCTACACTATTCACTGACCCAATTTTCCCCAAATTCTCTTACACAGAATATGTGGGCAGATAATAACCATTCGGTCCATCTATTCTGCCAAATTTTCAAAATACTTTTATTAGTACGCAGTTCCCTATGCCTTGTTGCCCCTCTAATTTAAGACTATGCTCTCTAGTTGTGGCAGTTTTTCTTCTTTTAAATATACTCTCTTCCTTTATTGTGTTGATTCCCTTTAAATTTTTCTATCATATCCCCCCTGTTACGTCTTTCCTCCAAGCTATACATGTCAATACGCTTGACTTGGGTTTGCACTGGAATTCCTTTATATCTGACACTCTTCACATCAGAGGCTATAAATGTTCAGATAAAACTACATTTCCATAAATGCCTGATATTACTTGGTCCAGCAGTCTATGACTTCTCAAAACAAAGTTTTGCTGTAGAATTGTGGCCTGAATGCTTTTGGAGGAGCCCGTTGTGGGGAAGGGAACCTAATTGGGAATGGCACCTCTTTCGGTAAGATCTGACATTGAATCCTTCTTTCATGATCTCTGCAGCTGCACTTTAGTACTTTTACAATGGAAGTACTGCAGCAGGACACGCTATAGTTTAATCCAAACATATATTTGGCTGAATTTTTGAGCTGGAATGGTCAAAATACAGGATTTTCTCATTTGGAACAGTTCGCACTAAATTGAGTAGACCCTTATAACAAAATACAATTGGACACTATAGACCTTAACTCCTGTATGCACATTGTCTAAGTCTGGAAGATACTGGAAGTAGTAGTGACTGCTGCACTGCTGTAGTATGCTTTACACAGAGGGAGTTAGTGGCATGAGAGTCTGCAGAGGTGCCATATTTTGTGAAAATAAAATATTGATCTATCCTATGTTGCCATCTCTCTCTACTTTTGGTTTCTTAAGACTATGTCCCTTTCTCAAAATGCTCAGGACCACTGCTATGAAGGGTTCCACTACAGACATCAACTTGCCTCTGAACCACATTCTTCTACTTGCCACTGAACCACATTACCAGATTACTCCAGGCACTTGAACACATCAACTCTTACTGTAATTTTTTTTAGAGAATTCAATTTTATTCAGATTGAGCCCAGGATAGACGGAAGTATAAGCAGTAACCAGGGCCGGACTGGGAACAAAAACCAGCCCTGAAAATATTTGTATACCAGCCCCAAAGCATTGTGTCAATAGATTCTTGGTTAGAAAAGGGAAAAACATGCATTCTTAAGCACATTTGAAGGGTGTATTCGTTATAGATAAGACTGATATATACACCTGCACAGGGCAATACATAACTTCCAGTATGTACACAAGGTTACATGAATTGCCCTGTGCATGCGGTATATACCAGGGCAGTGTATGATATATAACCTGGTTTACATGCTGGGTCTATATATATTGACTTACCTCAGCATCCAAATTGCACTGACAGGACTTGCCCCAGCACCCAGATTGAACTCAAAGCGCTTGCCCCTGCATCCAAAATTTGCCCCAGCACTGATATTACACTCACAGGACTTGCCCTACCACCCAGGAGGAATTACCCTAGCATGCAGATGGACACCCAATCAATGGTGCATGCACGAAAGAAAAGGTGCCGGATATGACATATTTTGCCCTATATATTTTGCCACCATTGGCTGATCCTGCCCTCAGCAACAAATACAGTGTCTCACACGTACAGTCACACATATACACAGTCACATACACACACACATTCACAGTTGCCATAACTCTGCTACAAAATCAATAAAGCTGTCCCCTGCTCTTTTTATTGCACTGTGATATACCGATTTATTACACTCTGCTGCTCTCTCACATATGCACTCTGCAGCTCACTCGCACACACTGCCACTCACACACACACATACACTGCCACACACACACATACACTGCCACACACATACATACAGTGCCACGCTCACACACACTGCCTTGAAGCGGCCACGGCCAAATGCCTTAAAAGCGGCTGCAGGACTGGCAGCCCACCAGGGAATTTCCCGGTATCCCGGTAGGCCAGTCCAGCCCTGACAGTAACCCACTGAGTTACTTTCAGTAAGTCTATCTCCATCCTCTTGTTGTGTGTGTGTGTATAATTACTATCCACACCAGCATTCTTTATTTAAAGAATGTTTAAAGAATAGTGAATCTTAGAGCTTTATTCATGAAAGAGGAATTGACAATGGAATTGCAAGTGTAAGGCCAAAGTAGCCAAGGTGTAAAAAGTCTATTTCAGCTGCATTGGAGAATTTTTCCTATTCGGCTACTCTGAAAACCCCCAAACAAAATCCACTATCCATACATACAGGGGCGGGCTGGGCCGGGGGGCAGGGTGGCAATTGCCCCCCAGGCCGCCCTAAGGTTTTTAAAACACGGCCGCTGGGCCAGTGTTATTAAAAAAAAAATTAAAAAAAACGCGCTTGCAAGCAGAGATGGAGGTGAGAAGGGATCGGAAGATCCCCTCTCACCTCCGCTCTGCCTGCAAAGCTGCACGGGGAGCCGAACAGGCAGCACAGAGAAACCTCCGTGCTGCCTGTTCGGCTCCCCGTGCAGTGTGCCGACACGGAAGTGCCGACAGTCACGTGATCGGCGCTCTGACGTCAGACGCGCGCCGATCACGTGACCTGTCGGCACAACCGCCGGGAGGACGAACAGGCAGCGTGGAGGGACCATGCTGCCTGCCACCAGGGAAGTCCTCCTGCCACTAGCCACCAGGGAAGTCCTGCCACTAGCCACCAGGGAAAAAGGTAAGGGGGGGGGGGCAAAAAACACTGGCATATTATTGGGCAAATTGGCTGGGGCATATTAAGTGGCAAATAAGACTGGCATATTATTGGGCAAATTGGCTGGGGAATATAACATGGCAAATAAGACTGGCATATTATTGGGCAAATTGGCTGGGGCATATTACATGGCAAATAAGACTGGCATATTATTGGGCAAATTGGCTGGGGCATATTACATGGCAAATAAGACTGGCATATTATTGGGCAAATTGGCTGGGGCATATTACATGGCAAATAAGACTGGCATATTATTGGGCAAATTGGCTGGGGAATATAACATGGCAAATAAGACTGGCATATTATTGGGCAAATTGGCTGGGGCATATTACATGGCAAATAAGACTGGCATATTATTGGGCAAATTGGCTGGGGCATATTACATGGCAAATAAGACTGGCATATTATTGGGCAAATTGGCTGGGGCATATTACATGGCAAATAAGACTGGCATATTATTGGGCAAATTGGCTGGGGCATATTACATGGCAAATAAGACTGGCATATTATTGGGCAAATTGACTGGGGAATATTACATGGCATATAAGACTGGCATATTATTGGGCAAATTGGCTGGGGAATATTACATGTCAAATAAGACTGGCATATTATTGGGCAAATTGGCTGGGGAATATTACATGGCAAATAAGACTGGCATATTATTGGTCAAATTGGCTGGGGCATATTACATGGCAAATAAGACTGGCATATTATTGGGCAAATTGGCTGGGGCATATTACATGGCAAATAAGACGACTGGCATATTATTGGGCAAATTGGCTGGGGAATATTAAATGGCAGAATAATACTGGCATATTATTGGACAAATCGTCTGGGGAATATTAAATGGCAGAATAAGACTGGCATATTATTGGGCAAAATGGCTGGGGAATATTAAATGGCAATTAACACTGGCATATTGGGCAAATTAGCAGGGGCATATTAAATTGCAGATAACCTTGGAATATTATTGGGCAAATTTACTGAGTCATATTAAATTGCAGAATAACACTGGCATATTATGGGACAAATTGGCTGGGGAATATTAATGGCAAATAATATTGGAAATGTAATGGGGTGATGGATGCATGTAAATGTGGTGATGGGGCATGTCCTGGTGTGCAACGTGGGTTATGGGTCATGTCGTAGGTGTGCAACGTGGGTAGGGGGGGGGGGGGTGCTCAAATTTTGGGATATTGGGTGTCTAAATCCTGGCATGTTGAGGGGCATAATCCTGGCATATTGAGGGGAAAATCCTGGCATATTGAGGGGGCATCATCTTGGCATATTGAGGGGAAAATCCTGGCATATTGGGTGTCTAAATCCTGGCATATTGAGGGGCATAATCCTGGCATATTGAGGGGCATAATCCTGGCATATTGAGGGGCATAATCCTGGCATATTTAGGGGAAAATCCTGACATATTGAGGGGGCATCATCTTGGCATATTGAGGAGAAAATCCTGGCATATTGGGTGTCTAAATCCTGGCATATTGAGGGGCATAATCCTGGCATACTGAGGGGCATAATCCTGGCATTTTGTAAGGGAAAATTCTAGCATATTAAATGGCAAATCCTGGCATATTGTGGGGGAAAATCCTGGCAATATTCGTTATAAAACAAGGAAAAGATGGCCGTGGATGGGGAGGCGATTCGATGGTGCAATGGGCCACTTGACTGGGTTTGCCCCCCAGGCCTAAGGCTGCCAGCCCTCCCCTGCATACATAACAGAAACAACCCAAGTATATAGCTGTAATACAGAGGCATCCAACGTGCGGCCCGCGGGCCAAATTGAGGTGCAGCCCGCCTGAGCTCTGCTCCGGTAGCCACACCTCGACCTGCACACCGCACGAGAAGCTGTGTCGGGGAACGAAGTTCCCTGCACGCTCTGTGTAGGGAACTTTGTTCCCCGATACAGCTTCCCGTGCGGTGTGCAGCAGCGGTGCTGCTCTCGTGCGCATATCCCCTCCTCTACCCTGCTCGTGAGGTCATGCGCAAGGGTCAGAGGGAGGGAAGAAGCGCACCGGCAGCATGAAGAAAACGGGGAGCCCACAACCTCCACAGCCCCGTTTAAAAAACAAAAAAAGAAAACTGCTTGGTATGTGTGTGTATGTGTGTGTGTGGGGGGTAAGTGTATGTATGTGAGTGTGAATAAATGCGTATCTGGGGTAAGTGTATGTATGTGAGTGTGTGTGTATAAATGTGTGTGTGGGGTAAGTGTATGTATGTGAGTGTGTGTGTGTGTGTGTGTATATATGTGTGTGTGTGTGTGGTAAGTGTATGTATGTGAGTGTGTGTGTATAAATGTGTTTGTGGGGTAAGTGTATGTATGTGTGTGTGTATAAATGTGGATGTGTGTGGGGGTTACGTGTATATATGTTTGTGAGGGTCTTTATAAATGTGTATGTGTGTGGGGGTAAGTGTATGTATGTATGTGAGTGTGTGTGTATCAATATGTGTGTGGGGTAAGTGTTTATTTGTATGTATGTATATGTGTGTGTGTATAAATGTGTGTGTGGGGTAAGTGTATGTGAGTGTGTGTGTGGGGTAAGTGTATGTATGTGAGTGTGTGTGGGGGTAACTGTATGTATGTATGTGAGTGTGTGTGTAATGGGGGTAAGTGTATGTATGCAAGTGTGTGTATAAATGTGTATGTGTGTGGGGTAAGTGTATGTATGTGAGTGTGTGAGTGGGGGGGGTAAGTTTATGTATGTGAGTGTGTGTGTATAAATGCTCATCTGGGGTAAGTGTATGTATGTGACTGTGTATGTATACATGTGTGTGTGGGGTAAGTGTATGTATGTGTGTATATATGTGTGTGGGGTAAGTGTATGTGTGTGTGTGTGTGTGTGTGTATATATGTGTGTGGGGGGTAAGTGTATGTATGTGTGTGTGTATATAAATGTGTGTGTGGGGTAAGTGTATGTATGTGAGTGTGTGTGTATAAATGTGGATGTGTGTGGGGGTTACGTGTATGTATGTTTGTGAGTGTCTGTATAAATGTGTATGTGTGTGGGGGTAAGTGTATGCATGTTTGTGAGTGTCTGTATAAATGTGTATGTGTGTGGGGGTAAGTGTATGTATGCATGTGAGCGTGTGTGTATCAATGTGTGTGTGGGGTAAGTGTATATATGTATGTATGTGTGTGTGTGTAAATGTGTATGTGTGGGGTAAGTGTATGTAATTGTGTGTGTGGGGTAAGTGTATGTATGTGAGTGTGTGTGAGGGCTAACTGTATGTATGTATGTGAGTGTGTGTGTATGGGGGGTAAGTGTATGTATGCATGTGTGTGTTAATATGACCACTGCACATTAGTGTGAAATATATATATATATATATATATACATACACACACATGTATATAATTATATATATTATTCTCTGAATGAATGAAAAATAAATGCGGCCCACGCACTGTGTTTGATATAACCTTGTGTACATATTAGGGGTATATATTGCCCTAGGCAGGGTTATACACTCTTCAAATGGGCTCTGAAATGCATGGTTTTCCCTGTTATGCTATGGGGCTGGTATAATGATGTTATGCTATGGGCTGGTATAATGATGTTATGCTATGGGGCTGGTATAATGATGTTATGTTATGGTTCTGGTAAACAGATATTTCCAGGGCTGGTTTTTATCCTCAGTCCGGCCCAGGTTAGAAGGGAATAAGGGAGGGTAGTTTTCTGTCTTTTGTATAATTTATTTATATTTTTACTTAACCCTATACTTAGGGTTAGGGTTATTAAAAACCCTTTGTAATGAGCTGCCTACCAGACGTAGTAGACCCTTTGCTCGATAAGGGAAAATGCTCTGCTTGGAAGAGCTGGAATAGATATACACCTCTGGAACCTCTGCTACAAGTTTGTGAAAGATTCATTTAGGACACCGATTAGTTGAACAGCAGACAGACAGGGCCGGACTGGCCCACCGGGACACCGGGAAAAATCCCGGTGGGCTGCCTTCCCTTGGGCTGCTGTAGCCACTTGTGACCACAAGCGGCCGCCACCGCCATAATGAATTCGGCGGCGACCACACAGCTTTAATTAATTTGTCCCCGCTGCCGCCGGATGTTGCAGCGACAGCATTTCGGCACGTGGGGAGAGCAGGCAGTAAAAGAGACACGGAGGAGGAAGAGAGGGCTAGGGAGAAAGAGACAAGGAGGAGGAAGGGAGGGCTAGGGAGAAAGAGACACGGAGGAGGAAGGGAGGGCTAGGAAGAAAGACACGGAGGAGGAAGGGAGGGCTAGGGAGAAAGAGTCACGAGGAGGAAGGGAGAAAGAGAAAGAGACACAGAGGAGGGCTGGGGAGAGACATGGAGGAGGGCTGGGGGGAAAAGAGAAAGAGACGACAGAGGAGGGCTGGGGGAAAAGAGAAAGAGACAGAGGAGGGCTGGGGAGAAAGAGACACAGAGGAGGGCTGGGGAAAAGAGATAGACACAGAGGAGGGCTGGGGAGAAAGAGACATGGAGGAGGGCTGGGGGAAAAGAGAAAGAGACAGAGGAGGGCTGGGGAGAAAGAGACACAGAGGAAGGCTGGGGAAAAGAGATAAAGACACAGAGGAGGGCTGGGGAGAAAGAGACATGGAGGAGGGCTGGGGGAAAAGAGAAAGAGACAGGAGGGCTGGGGTAAAAGAGAAAGAGACAGAGGAGGGCCGGGGAGAAAGAGACACAGAGGAGGGCTGGGGAAAGAGAAAAGACACAGAGGAGGGCTGGGGAGAAAGACATGGAGGAGGGCTGGGGGAAAAGAGAAAGAGACAGAGGAGGGCTGGGGAGAAAGAGACACAGAGGAGAGCTGGGGAAAAGAGATAAAGACACAGAGGAGGGCTGGGGAGAAAGAGACATGGAGGAGGGCTGGGGGAAAAGAGAAAGAGACAGAGGAGGGCTGGGGGAAGAGAAATAGACACGGGGAGGGCTTGGGGAAAATAGAAAGAGAAACGGAGGAGGGAGGGCTGGGGGAAGAGAGAACTGGGGGGGGGGGGGTTAGACAGAGACACTGGGAGGAGGTAGAGAAATGAAGAGACACCAGAAATGAGAGAGAAACAGAAACACTACAGGAATGGGAGAGAGAAACAGACACACTACAGACATGAGAGAGCGAGACAGACACACTACAGAAATGAGAGCGCGAGACAGACATACTATAGAAATAAGAGAGAGACAGACACACTACAGAAATGAGCGAGACAGATACTACAGAAATGAGAGAGACAGACACACTACAGAAATGAGAGAGAGACGTACACTACAGAAGTGAGAGACGTACACTACAGAAATAAGGGAGAGAGACATACACTACAGAAATGACAGCGAGAGAGACTACAGATATGAGAAAAATACAGACCAACATGGGCAGTTCCCCTCCTGAAAAAAAGACTATGGATCCGCTCCTGTGGTGCAATCTCAGTGCTGGGCTGGGGTGAATCCTGTGAGTGCAATCTCACTGCTGGGGTAAGTCCTGGGGGTTGGGTCAAATCTTGTAAGTGCAATATGGGTGCTGGGTCAAATCTTGTATGTGGAATATAGGTGCTGGGCGACGCCTTGTGAGAGTAATATGAGGGCAATCTGAGTGCTGGGGTAAGTTCTGGATGCAGGGTCAAATCTTGTAAGTACAATATGGGTGCTATGGCAAGTCTTGTGAGAACAATATGGGTGCTTGGTCAAGTCCTGTGAGGGCAATTTGAGGTAAGTTCTGGGTGCTGGGTCAAGCCCTTTGAGTGCAAACTAGGTGCTAGGGTACATCAGTATATCCAGCCAGTATGTACATAAAGTTATGTTTTACACACTGCCCTGTTATACACCTCTGCACAGGGCAATTCATATAACTTTGTGTACATACTCTTCAGATGTGCTTTTAAAATGCCTGGTTTTCCCTTTTACGAACAAAAAAAATTATATTATGCTATGGGGCTGCTATACAATTTTTTTCCAGGGCTGGTTTTTGTTCCCAGTCTGGCCCTGCAGACAGAGAACATTTATTTGGGGTTTACACCGCACATATATACCTAACTGCGATCAGACAATAAACAATATAAAACTTAAACACATTACCGGTAAAGCAGTTATCTAGCCACTTGAATTTGGAGCCAGATGTGAGATAGTCAGGCTGGCTGCATGACATAACTCCCCCCTTCTGGACAGAGCCAATTCGGACTGGTCCTACCTGGGCTAATAAGATGATGGCTCTCCGAAGCTCCATAATAAATACAAGGGCAATAATAAAAAATTAAACGGCACACGAACAATCCAGGGGCAAGTAATCCATTCTCATTAAACATCCAGTTGCTGGGATAAATTATCGGCATTCTTGTTGTCCCATCCTGCCCAGTATTGGATGGTAAAGTTGAAAGGCTATAATGCTAAGCTCCAGCGCAGCAGGCGCCCATTATCCCTGGATACCCAGTTGAGCCACACCAGAGGGTTGTGGTCAGTGAGGACGGTAAATTCTCGTCTATAGAGCTAGGGTTGAAACCGCTTCAATGCCCAGACAAGGGTGAGACATTCTTTCTCGATTGCAGCATACCTCACCTCTCAGTCCAGCAGCTTTCGACGGGTGTTCCTCCCCCTGGTCGTTGATCTGGCTCAACACCGCTCCCAGTCTGTACATGGAGGCATCTGGGTCCCAGCTTGTTGTGTTTGGCTCCGGGTGAAAGCGAGACAGGCAGCGGGGTTATCCAGGGTCGAGGGAGTAGGTAAAAACTGGCTCTCCAGGTAGCCAAGATTGTTGCCCCACAAAACATCTGTGGTTAAACCAACCATGACTCCTACTTCGTGGTGCCCCTGTCCGTTGCCCCAATCCAGGTGGGCTAGGACCATGGGTATCTGGTGTACTTGACCACCAGCAACTTTTACATCCACTGTGCATGCCAGTGGGCGGGCCTGAGAGACAACATGTGGTTGTACCAAGGTTAGAGTGGCACCGCGGTCTCGGAGTCCCTCGACTGCTTGCCCATTTACAGACACCTCTTGTAAATGGTGTGCCCGATTGTCCAGGCTTGATCGGGACGCCAGCACAGCCTCAGCGGTGTAAAACTCATCCTGGTCACCAAAGACTGGGGCTAGGGCAAGAGGGCATGCCGGGACCTGGTAGATAGGGGTTAATTCTGCAGAAATATATTCTTGGGGAACACTCACATTGTGTGCTTGCCGAGGTAACGGGGTACGAAACACAGGGGAGGTGCGGGTACTGGCTGTGGGGTACTGCGTGGGACAGTACCGTTTGATGTGCCCAACCTGGCCACACTGGAAACACCCTGGTGGGGTACTGGGGGCCTTGGGGGTGAATCCTGGTGCTCGAGGATTTGCCCATACCCGCTGAGGTACAGGCACCTGGGGTCGGAGTCGTTGCACTAGGGAGGGAAGGGTGCCCAACGAGGCTGTATGTACATTACCCTCTCGGTGGGTTTGCTGACGGACATCCACAAACTCATCTGCCAGCTGGGCAGCTTCCTCTATCTAGAACGGATGGCTCGTGGTCCCGAACCCAATCTCGTACATCCCCGGGAATATGCTGGAAAAATTGTTCCAAGAGAAACTGCTGCAATATTTCCTCGGCCGTAATAGCGGCGCTGCCTTGCATCCAGCTCCTGGCGGCCCTGTTGATACGATGCGCCTATTCACAGTGGGAATCCTTAGCTCCCAGGCGAGCTTCTCGGAAGCGACGTCGGTAAGTGTCAGGGGTAATGGCATAACAGGCCAGTAATCTTTTTCTCACCTCCTGGTAATTTCGGCTGAGATCATCTGGGATGGCTCTGTACGCCTCTGCCAGTCAGTTTGCCCTCCAGGATTGGCACCCACTCACGCTCCTCCAGATTGTGTAACTGGCACTGCCTATCAAAATCTTGCATAAATCCATCGATATCCCCCACCGTGTCGTCAAAGGTTTTAAAAGATTGGAGAGGGACACGCAGGCCAAAGGAGCTTTTGTTACAGTTAGGCTCCGTATTCCCTGCGGCCCGGTTGGGTATCTTGGCCAGCTCCTGCTTCCTTTCTTTCTCCGCCGCTTGCATAATGCGGTCAATAATGTCTACAGAGGGCGCCGGGCCATAGACCGCCAATCTATTCCTCACCCTCAGAGAGATCACATCCAGCTCCAGCAATGCAGCAATCAGCTCATTTTTTTTTAATCCTGCGGCATTCTGTCCTCTCCGGGTCAGTATATCTTGTAGAGTCGCAGCAGTCTGAAGTTTGTAGCTTTCTGCCATGGTGTTCCCTGGTTCCAAATACAACTGTGCAGAGATATCCCAAGCACTGCCACCAATGTAAAGAGCTGCCTACCGGATGTAGTAGACCCTCTGCTCAATATGGGAAAATGCTCTGTTTGGAACAGCTGGAATAGATATACACCTCTGGAACCTCTGCTATAAGTTTGTGAAAGAACTGGGGTTTACACAGCACATTTATACCCAACTGTGATCAGATAACACTTGATTAAACAATAGAAAACTTTAACACATAAAGCAGTTATCTGGGTGCCTGACATAATTAAACAATGGAAAACGTAAACACTTTACTGGTAAAGCAGTTATCTAGCCACTTGAATTTGGAGCCAGAAGCAAGATAGGCTGGGTGCATGACACCCTTAATAGAGTTAGGGTTAGAATAATCCTTACCCCTATGTTTAGAACAGGAAAAAAGGTGTGTTAAAGAAAATGTTATTAAAAAAGGGGGGGGGGGGGCATGGGTAGACTGGTACTACAATGAGGCACTTCCTTTGACAGCTATAAACATCCAGTCACAGCGATTGGGTGCTTCTGTGGGTGCCTCAGCAGACATGGCTGAAGTGCCTCCTTACCTTATTTCCAGTTTGTTGATGAATATGGACATTAAGGGGGCTTACTGAGGGCTGCAAAGAGAGGAGAGATTGCAAAGAAAATGGGAGTTTTTTGTTATTCGGTTTCTTTTGCTGTACCTTTAGCATGCTGTCAGCATTACACAGTGTAGCATTGTAGATGTTACTGACACATGCACATACCCAGAAAAATACTGCTCGCAAAGGACTTTTGAATACAATTTGAAAAAGATCTTTCTTTGAAACTGAAGGATTGTAGCATGAAAATTCTTTAAATAAATAAATATGCAGTTTTTTTCCTTCACTCTAGTAGATTTAGCTCCTACTGACGTATTTCCACATCTATAAATGCAGTGTATCTACACAAATAAGGCCCCATTACTCATTGATGGCAAACATTCATACTAGCAGCGAGAAAGAGAATCAGGCGTCAGACCCATAATTACACTGTAAAGGCTTCAAGAATATCTTGGCCGAACATCTTACACCAGCAAATGACATCATGGTCACTCTTCTAGCGTTTCCGGGAATAGGGCATTTCAAATATAGATCAACAAAGACAATGGCAAATTTGCTGTCCAGTATCTATTTTCCCAGAACAAGCAATTCTCTATGTGCCTGCTGTGGATATATAGATCTTTAAATGGCTGCTCCACGACATGGCAGGAATGCTCTGCAGGCTGTAATGGTAAAGGGGGCGGGGCTTTGCACTGTGTAGTGCGTGAAGCAGCAGATGGTGAGTGATGGAGATTTTATAGAGAGCCCCCAAGACATTAGAGGTTTTTTTGTGCAAGACATTTTTAACTCACGAAGAGAAAGCACACAAATAATACTGATGCCGAGTATCATAAATACTGTGTATTACATGCTGTGGGCAATACTCTAATTTTATTGTCACTATTATTATTTTTATTATTAAATACTTGGATTAGAACTACTACCATTACTGCAGCTCCACTTAGAGTGCATATCATAGAAATTAACCAGACACAACCTTTCCCACATGGATAATACTGTATTGTGTGTTAGGTAATCATTTTATTTCAAATAAAACACATAGATTCATTCTAATGAATGCGCCCTCCCCCATTCAAGGGTAACCGCTGTCTGCCCATTATTATTAACATATTCTGTGTGTGTATATAATGTGTATCTATATATGTGTGTGTGTGTGTGTGTGTGTGTGTGTGTGTGTGTGTGTATTTATATATATATAAAATATGTAGAATGTAAAAAATATAAATAAGTAGATCTACATATATATGTACAATATATGCATTCATGATGCTTTATTAAAGCACATATCCATTTCATATTAATATGCACAGTGTATATGTAATAGGAATAATACACAGATGTGTATGAGTTTTAATAATATATGTTGTGTATTAAGTTATTTATATACTATTTTACCAGGAAGAATTCATTGAGATTTCTCATTTCAAGCAATACATGGTAATACATGGTGCTGTAAAATTGCACACGAATACATCTTTATATAATTAGGATTAAGATTTTCGCTTATCTCTCAGTGAATCACAACATCCACCTAATTCCAGTTCTGTGGGTCTCGCCCCTTAATAATAAAATACATAAATCTGGGCTTTTCTATGCTTAACAGTGATTGCTTTTCTATTTTTTTATTTTTTATTTGTGCTTTTGTTAGAAAATGCCTTCTCTCTTTAAGCATCAAAAGTTAACTTAGAATATAAATTGTATGGCTACAAACACAAAAAATTTATAAATCGTTTACTAAGGATTATATATATACCGTTATAGGGAAAAAAATATATAAAATTAAAATTTTATAAACTAATTATGAAAAGTTTTCTACATAGAAGCAATTAATAACATTTTTGGTTTTCTCTGACACTACTTAACTTACAGAACAAATATATAGAATATATATATATATATATATCATTTATTTCTTTGTTACATGTATGTATATAGGTGTGTTTAAATACAAATACACTTTGAAAGTAACAAATAAAGAGGAATTGCAATGTATAGCTTTGAAATTGTAAGATTTTTGTAATAGTGCAAACCTATTTATGCATACTCTGTACCTATATTCTTATTAATTATGGTAGGTTGATATTCTTAATCGAAATCAAATGTTATCTTACATAGTAGGAAATTCCTCTAGACACCATTATATCAATTATTTCAATAGAGTGTGTGTGTGTGTATATGTATATATATATATATATATATATATATATATATATATATATATATATATATATATATATATATACACGTTAATTAGGATATATTTATAAATGCATATGATACTTGTAAATTAATTGTGGCCCCTCCACTATAATATTTCTGCAATCTCTGATTACAATGTGAATTTTTTTATTCAAATAAACTCAAATAAACAACTGTGTGTGTAATATTTAATGCTTGATGATATAGATACAGTTAGATCATCATATAACCTGTTCTTTCTTTCTCCAAAGAGTTTACAGTGTAGCTTTGATATAATGTACATACAAACATTTCACGTACAAAGAGGCAAAACTAATCTTATAATTCTACTGTGATATTACCCAAATGCATAGTAAGAGATATGTGTAACCAGTAACCAAAACTAAAGAGTTTTACGCTAATATTGGGAAATCATTTCAAAATACAACTTTAATCAAAACTGTCCCCTAACATAATTTATTTTACCGATGGATTTCCACCTCGAATTCATTTCTATGCTACTGTCGGAAAATTATAAGTATATTTCTATGAAATATCTTCACTTCGTACAAGCAATCATTTTTTTCTTATTTAAATACCATTTGGCGGATTTAAGTTCAGTGGATACAAAGAATAGTTGGAGAATAGTAATATTCACACTCCAGTATAATATATGTAAATACTAATTATAAGAGATATCAGATGTAGTCATCAGAGTGTTCTACAGCAGGTCAGTATGGAACTGTTATCCTATTAAATGAATTTTAAGGAATGGAAAGTTGTATGGACCTCTTTCTATATTTATGCTGCCAGTATGTGGTGAATTTTATGTTTGTCTAATTAAATAATTAATGCTTACCACTCAATCTTATAAGCGCAAATATAAATCTTAAGCATGATGGACGCTAAAAAGAGAGACAGAGACATACATGGATACATAGAATAGGTACAGTGATACGTGGATAGGTAGATACATACCATAACCAAACATGAAAACAACAGTTAGTACTTCCTTTATAACCAGCCTGAGAAATTTTCATATATCAATCACTGTATAAAAGTTATAGTTGGATACATTCTTGAATTCTATATTTGGTACCGCCTTATCTTCTACCGACACCCATTTCAAGGTTACTGTTACTCCAGTATTTGCCCGTGGTTGGTAGTAATATATTTACAGGGATGTTACCACGAAAAATGTTTATTCTCCTAGTTAACCTTAATAACAGTATAATATTATTTTAAAAATATATTTTTCTGACTATGAAAAAATTCGTTCGTGGACTTCTCTTTCAGTGCTAAAAAAAAAAAAACAAGAGTCAGATCTCATTTTATGGCATTCATCCTGCATAGGATTAAAATGGAGGGTAGGTGGACACTGGACACAATTAAACTTCAGTGATCTTGGTGATAAGACGACTGTTTACAACAATTGGTCAGACAAGATTTAAATTGGTTTTCTTGGCATAGTGCAAGTAAGAGCGATTTTTAGAGGAAATCGCATTTAGGAAGTTCCAAATTTATTCCATTTGGCCTCTATATGGCTCCAAATACAACCAAAAAGTACCTCACAGAATGTAGGTTGTGCTTAACCTTCGAGTAGGATAATAATAATAATAATAATAATAATGGTAGTATCCCTTTAAGACAAATAGAAAAAATGCAAAGTTCAAGAATCAACTGAGTAATCACAATGACACATTTCAATTAGCCAACAAATAGTTCTTTATCTAAATGATGTATTTATACATTGAATACTAACAACCAAGACAGCCAAACTTAGCAAACTTGATCACTGGAGACCTTTGCCATGTGTACACTGTCATCCATACTGCTCCAACCCACCCTATGTAAGGAAAATAAGCATAGGAATGCCTTGCACTTCTGTTACATAAGTGAATACGTCTCATTCTATTTTATAACAATATCTCACACTACAGGGGTTGTGGTCCCATATGATAGGATTCACACATCCCAGCTTGGAGATACAGTGATTGGCAATACACTGAGGAGGCAGTCAGTACCAGAGCAATGAGGTCTGTTACTTATTATGACTGCAAAGCTCAGGGTCTGTGGGCCAGTGATTTATCTTCACAAGTAACTTGACTTGGAAGCGGAGAGCTCAGGAACCACTGGTTCACCTGGTTGCAGTGTTCTTGGGAGCTGTGAAACCTTCAAACCAGGGTAGTTTATTGATCTGCAATGGGAACCAAAGCATCCCCTGCATAACAAGCACTTACTGGTGTTTATATAACTCATTGTTCGAATTGTGCACAACGTCTAAAGTACTGATTTCTATTAGACAGACAGAGAGAGAGAGAGAGAGAGCGAGAGAGAGAGAGAATCTATAGTGCAGGTTGGCACAATACACCAGAATGCGCATGTCAAATACTGCACAGTTACCTTGTTGCATAGCAACAGAACCATGAATGGCGCATACTGGGCTTGAGAGAGCGCAAGGAACATGTGTAAGACTGTACATCTTTATATATGCATACACACATAGCTATATCAAGAAATATCTCTATATACTAACCTGTATAAGTAAATGCACACACATAGTATATCTAGCTTTGTCTCTATATATAGAAAGGTATAAAGATATATATACACACTAATAAATATGACTGTTTTATAAATGAATACATGTTCTATGTTGGCGTGTGGGGGACTTTTGTCTACTGTGAATATCTGTTGCTATAAAGAGAATAATTTTAGATAAATAATATGTATAGTTTTCTTATATCATAATACACATGTGTGCAGCACATAGCCTATATCACAATTATTGAGTGCTGCATAGATTTATTGGGAATACACGTTTATTCCTGAGGGCTACTGGAGAGTGTGCAGAATCACCGACAGATTGGTAAAACCCCACTACTATTTTAATTTATTGTTTTATTACGACTTCCTAATACCCATTCAGATAAATAATAGATAGACAGAGAGATAGATAGGCAGACAGATAGATAAACAGACAGACCGATAGACAGACAGAGAGAGAGAGAGATAGACAGACAGAGGCAGACAGACAGACCGATAGACAGTCAGACAGAGAGAGAGAGAGATAGACAGACAGGCAGACAGATAGATAAACAGACAGACCGATAGACAGACAGAGACAGACAAATAGATTAGATATATAGATATATTTAATAACTGTAATAATTTTTTCCAAAACGAACAATATGTTAAGGTAAATGTTACTGTTCAGGGCAGGTTTATGGTAATGTTGCATAAACCCTGTAGTACTGAACTGAGGTTAATGGATGCGGATAAAAATTAAACCAGGTAATGAAAGATATTGTGCATTATACAACTTAAATCACAGCAGGCCTATGCCGAGTGGCAAGTGAATGACTATACCGGTATAGTGGTTTGTGGTTTTAGATTCTCTTATTGGGAAATAACCTGGAAACTGTCTGTAGCTGACAATAAGAGGCTATTCTATATCACACACGTTCTAGTACAGTATAAGTACATCAGATCCATAATAATATAATGCTCCATGTTGAGCTGAGTTTCTGTTTTAACTCCTTCATTTCTACGGAACAGTTAATAAATAGACCGTGCTGAATACAATGGCTCCAAAAAATCGTTTGAACAACTAAATAGAGATCCAGGAACATTAGTAAATTTCCTTTATTACCTTCTCAATCTGCCTTCTAATTCCATTTCTCCAGCAATGTTCTCCCGGAGCCTTGATACCAATAAGAAGAGTCCGGCCTGAGACCTGCTGTCTGAAAGATATGACCTGGTCTGCTGTGTCCAATGTGGGCTGAGTTAGTCTTTTACTTACTGAAAAACCTCAGACTAGAAGGGGTTCAGGGGTACAGTGATACTGAAACTACTATTGAATAAACTGTTACATCCTGGACACGGCGATTTGGTTGAAGGCAATACTAGTAAAAGTCTCACCTGTCCCATAGAAAGAAACTAAGTCTGACACAAGACTACTACTTTGTTTATTTTGTTGTGGGGGAAGGTAATTAGTTTGGTTATAATTAAAATATACTATAATAGTCCACGGTCTGCAATGTAGTATCTGATCTGCTATTCAATCAGCACAATGTATGAATTGACCTTCCTACCATAATGAATACAAGTATCTAAAAAGTATATACTGAAGTTAATATTGTGCGAATATTCGCATGCCTCACTGTTAATATTGTACTCATTCTAAACCTTGTAACGTTTTCACAGCACTTAAAGAATATGTGGCAGTTGAATATCATAATAAGTACATTTTTAATTTGCATAGAGGCATCAAAGATTATATTTTTTTACAGGCTATATCAGTATCAAAATTGTGCATGTTGCCTTGCATGAGTGCCCTTTCTCTGTTATCAGTTGTGTTTTCCAAGGGAACTACTTATGCATTGTTAATTTATTAAACACCCACTTATGGGA
This sequence comes from Pelodytes ibericus, assembly GCA_036172795.1. NCBI lineage: Eukaryota > Metazoa > Chordata > Amphibia > Anura > Pelodytidae > Pelodytes > Pelodytes ibericus. The sequence goes on along the minus strand of CM069857.1, from coordinate 250,376,549 downwards.
CAGCCACTATCTTCTGTAAATAGGCCAAAATCATATTTGTAAATAACAAGTAGAATACTTTAGGACTATGCTATGGTTGTGACCCTCAAACAGCAGCCACTCCTCCCCCCATCAAGCACACAAACACGCTAATAATATTTCAAAGCTGAGCAACTGTAAACCATTATAGCTTCATCTGCCATAGACAGACAGACCGTGTCAATCCAGTCTAATGCTAGCTCTGGTAAATACAGAGCAATGTATTTGTAGATTTAATCTCATTATTATAAAGATCTATGTATTTCAATACTGCTTCCAAAATCTCTGTGCAGTATATATGTTGGGAAATATTCAGTGTGATATATAAAATAAATTATATATATATATATATATATATATATATATGTGTGTGTGTGTGTGTGTGTGTGTGTGTGTGTGTGTGTGTGTGTGTGTGTGTGTGTGTGTGTGTGATATATATATGTGTGTGTGTGATATATATATATATATATGTGTGTGTGTGTGTGCGCGTATATATGTTTAGGTGTTTTTATATAAAGAAATACATATGTCTGTGATTATTATCAATGTAACTAGATAATCATGTTCCTTTTACATAGTTATATCATTTGCTTATCATGTTATTTTTATTTCACTGCCTTTAAAACATGTTTTTCTATTTACTTGAATCGATATATAGGTTGATTGAGACAACAGGAAATAAATATCCTTTTATGACACTTTCTCTGTAGGTTGACTGGAAATGCTTTTTTTATTTTGTCAGACACACAATAGGGTAGATGTGGTACCCTCTAAAAAATACACAGGACATCAGGAAGATCTGAACATCTTCCTGCCAAATGGGCAGACATGATAAGTGTTTCAGACCAAAGGAGACTGTCTGCTGTCTTGATATTGAACTTGGACTTCCGAGCAGTGTCTGCCTCAGTGAATGAGGAGGCGATATTTGCCTGTCTTATTGCTGCTTCACAAGAGCTTATTCGCTTTATGTTAGACGATTGTAAACCTTAAGATCTTACAACACAGGCACTTCCATACACAGGCCTCCAATACTCCTTATTTCCTGTGTAGCATTGTTGTTTCGAAAATCACACATTCTGAACAGACCAAAGATGCACAACATTGTCTGAGAAGGGTGTCTATTTTCTTTAGCAATTGACAGAAATCCTGGGAAGAGATATCAGTGTCTCCATTACAACAGAGCCAGAAATTATAGGGTACTAGCCTAGGCAGGCGGATATGTCAGATTAAAAGAAGATTTATTTAATTTTTCCAGCGTCTGATATTCAGACAGATGAGTTGTTCTTAAAGCAATTACTCATCATATTATACATGTCAAGATGTAGTAACTTGTAAGAAATACATTTCTGACATATGGTTTCAAAACGTGCCTTTCCCTGTAATATAAAACATAGTTTTCTTTAAAAACTGTTATTGGTCCATTTTCATGTTCGGTGAGTCCCAAATTCTATGTAACTATAATAATTGGGTATTTTAATTATAATGATTTTGTCTGAACTCGAAATGAAATGCATGCCTGTGAATAAAGCCAGCATGATACAGACATATAATAAGTTATGGGTAGTAAAGAAAAAGATCCTATTTCAATAAGTGCGATTATTCAATGGCGTGGAAATCTTCATGAATAAAATGTTTTCCATAAGTTCTAGAGTTAGATGTGTGACATACTCGTGTCATTTGCTTTTCACAAATCACTGTATAATTGTAGATTTAAAAAAAAAAATCGTCCTCTTTATGTTACTAGTAGAGAGCAACATGGATCTACTGGTAAGTCCACTTCTGAATCGCACTTGTGTAAGAGTATAATAAATATAATCATCCTCCTCTCCTATGAATCATAACTCAGTCACTCTCAAAAAGAATTACTTACTGCAATGCAGGGAGCGAATACATAATATATAATGTGATGGGGTAAATCCCTTAAAATCTGCGGTTTTAAGGCAGAAGTCGCTGCAGTTTTTGTGTACTGTAAAAAAAAAAAATACAGCAGATTAGAATGCAGACTAAGGTGAAATGGGACTTTTAATGGGAAAGATCTGTGGATTTGAAAGGATATGAGTGTATAGTGTGTTTGCATCTGCATACTAATTCACATTAAAGTACGGCTATGATTGGGCTCAAGCTGTCTAGTGTAGGATCTTATTACTTCATTACCTAAAAAATGTAGGTATTCATATTTTAAATAAATATATATACAAATATACCCTCCAAAATATATAGTACTTACACGTATTTAGAGATCAAAAAATCGTCAATGTATCTAATGTATACAAACACACAAATATATATTTATAAGAGATATATTAGTACTAATTTATTCTCTATGTGTGTATGTTTATGGTTTATCTTCATACATACCTATAAACTCTATACTATTTAGCTGATTGAGTATTTGTCAATATTTAGAAGTGCATTTCTTCTCAGCAATTTATATATAAACTAAACCTACAAATACTGAATATTCAAATGCCTGTGTATTGTTTATATTCTGTATATTTGCTCATAAATCCTAGTGATGTTTATTTATAATTAAACAACCTTTTGACAAGCAGAAATGATTATTCTTGAAGTCTGTGTGTGTATCTTATATCATACGTGTGAATCAAACCACAATAAAGGAAAGATGCAAAAGGTACAAGGTGTTTCTGTTATGTTAGAATTCTGGATTGAATTAAATTCTATCCACAATTTACTATAAATTGTTAGAATTAAAGGTAATACATACACCTAGAGAGACTTCACATGTGCAACCTGAGGCTTCTTTAATGTAAACTGAGATTTCTAAATAAAAGAAATGAATATCTTCTTATTCATATATTATTTTACTGTGTATTTATTAACTTTGAGAAGATAACATAAACTTCCGAAATAATAATTCCTTTGTGTCAAAACTCCTATTAAATACATAAAGTGGAGAGACTGCATTTCCTGCCTTATAACAGCATTTCTGAGACTGATGTGTGTAGGCAGAGTATTGTGTCATCCTCCATTCAAGAGCAATGAAAGAAAATTACAGTGCAGAGTTGGTTTTATCTTAATCCAGGAGCGGGTCAATTTCGCTTGTTGTAGTTAATCTTCAGATAATATCCAATAATACAACCAAATGCATATAAAATGCTAAGTCTGCCTACAGGAGTAGACTCATGTATGCTTGGAGGATGCAGTATCAGGCAGACAAGAAAGGAATCAAATGGATTGAAATCATATGTCTGCAAAAAGAGTATACCACGCTCACTTAAGGATCTGAAATATATATCTATATATATATAAAATCGTGTGTGAATATATATGTCAGATACTTAAATATATCTTTATAGAGGTAAATACTATTCACATACGGAAATATGCATAGATTTATTTAGAGCCAACAAATGTGAACATATAGAGAATATTCTCTAGCTTAATCTTGCAAATCTTTCTCATTGTATATAATAATACAAGCTGTGTATTTCCCAGCCAACCATAACCATCTTAAAATCTGTCTTTCTTTACCTTTTCTAAATATGTATTAATTAAATTACCTCTTTTATACACAATGAGATCTTTTGGGGATATTTGTTCCCTCATTGTGTTATTTAAGTAAATATCATTCTGTAGAGATGCCATAAAGCAGTATTATTTGTTTATAGCCCTACTTCACAAGCCTGCTCACATCTTCATGTGTACTCCTCTTTCTATCTCTCACTCTCTCTCTCTCTCTGTGTCTCTCTTTAACCTCCACACTGTGTTCCATTTTTTTTTTAATAACAATCTAAAATTCCCTTAATTCAATGGTGGATCAGATAGTTTAAGCAGTGGTTCCCAACCAGTACTCACACCCCCCCTTAACTGTCAAGGATTTAGAGGGGAAAAAAACGAAATTCTAGATTCTAAACCTGAGGGTTTGTTTTTTTTTTTAAACACAAATGGGTAATTCCTCAATTCTGAACTGTTAGGGGGTCATGAGAACTGGTTTGGGAACCACTGATTTAAAGGTTAAATAATTACATCAGATTACAGAAATTAACGCTTATTACACTGGCTCTGCCGGACAATGACACAGATAATGGTTTAAGCACAGTAGACGAACCGTCAAATTATTTGTATTACTTAAGAATGCATTTGTATATTTAGGATGCTAGTCAATTATAGTGACGTGCCATTTACCCGTTACTTAGTATGTTATTCCATAAAGATATATGTGCTTTACATTTTAGCTCATTGGAGAGCAGTGTTTTAGAGTGTAGTGTGAATTTATTGAATAAAGGTGATGACCATGCACTGTTCCTCTATCCTATAAGTAGTTCGTTAGGGCTCCTATTGACCCATATGGCCTTTAAGGGGATGAAGTATGCACTTCGCAAGTCACACAGTTTTATCTTAAAGCTACATTACTATGATAGGCATATCGTTTCCTCGTGTCTAAAGTCTTTCAGATTCGGGTTTCTGAATATCTATTTAATGTCTTGTGGGTGCAAGTATCTATATATTGATATTTAGAGTACACTTGTGTGTGATATTTGAGTAATTGCTGATTGTTTTTCTATATCTTTTGAACATTCTTTAGAAGTTCAAGAGTGCAGTGTTCTGTGTGTACCTTTAGTTCATTTTTCTATTCTATATTCATATCTGCCATTGACATGATTTTACTTACTGATAGGGGAGTATCCACTGCCTGACAAGTAGAGCATTGCACAGTGGTGACTGTCAGGAGACCCGAGCAACCCCTCCTAGACCATGCACTTGGCCAGTATCCACGACTGAGAAGGACATTCATCTGATATCTTCAAAGGAGGCCAAGTCCAAAAGCCCTAAACTTGATCTAAATGTCTACATTATCTAAAAATAAGAGCACAGGAGCCATGTTTACTAATGGAGGGATAGAAATAACATACCAGTGGCAATAAAGCACAGCTTGCTTACTTGTTTCCTGGTTCAATTTAATAAATTATTATACATTGGAAAAAATTAATGTAAAGTCACACAGGATGCTGTTAATGGAAATCTCGAATTTCGTATAACAACAGCATTCACTGAAATCTTTAGTCATTTTGCCTCCAATGATTTTGAGCTGATGCAGCTCTCAGTGGGTAAGAGGAGCAATAACTAAACAGCCAAAGTCCCTTTGTTATGTCAGTAAATGTATCTGTTCTACACAGTATTTTCGAATTGGTTCACATAATCTCCGAAATGGAATGATTTATACATGTTGGTGCAGATAAATGTATTTAATTCACTTGTAAGGTTTTGTGTGTTTCTTTTTGTATGTTGTGTTTCTTATTGTTTTTGTGGTTCTTTATTCGACCTTTCTGGCATTCATGGGTTAATAGGTTACACATGGATAGACAGAAAGACAGATATGACCTTGACACATATTTTTCCAATATATTTGCTGAACTGATTTGTATAGATGTTTAATTTGTTTATTAGTACATGGTTATTTGTTTTCCATAAGCACTTTTCAATATCAGAAAAAAAGCCATATGCTAGAAAGACACCTAGTACCGGAGATTTCGTAGCATAGGTGCTATGGGGTTTAGTTATACAAGTTAATTATGTGGTAAATTTATAATATGGGAGCAATGATGTTTCTGCAGTTTAGACTGTTCATAGAATTTTGACCTAAAATATGAATTTTATAAATAGCTCCTATAGTATCTATCTAGATCTACCTTCCTGTCATACTAAGGGATGAGATTGAAATAACTGAAATCAAAGAATCTATTCATTGGTCGCCATTTACTAAAGCCGCGAGAAGCTAGAGAGATTCCACCTCGCTTGAAGGAATCATCTTTATAATGATCCAAAAAGATTGGCACTGATGCCTTCAACTTTACACCACCTTTTAGGAAATCTCTCATATTTTATAAGATCGAATTTAATGTATCATTTATTTACTTAACTTTTTTTTGTATTTAGGAGAATAGTCTTCATGATTGTATACTGTGTTGTGTGAGACACGTGCAGTATTAGAGCTTGAATACTGATAGCAATGAATCTACATGTAAATGGACCAAAATTGAAATTATACCTGTTCTGGGTGAATGAACGCCCATTTTAATTGATGCACACTGGATTTTTTTTAATTTCCCGGATGTTCTTGTATTTAATCTGAAAATGATATAGTGATTTACAAGATGTATTTTTAATTAAATGCATATTTCATTGAAAGTGGAGCTGTGACACCCTTTACCAAGCCTTGAAAATAACAAGGTTCTCTTTCAATTTAATACTTAGGCTGTATTTTAAGGAGTACCCTTGTTTAAGAGGGATTACTTGAGTTTGAGGGACTTCTGAAGAACTGACTTAGCCAAACGCTGTCATCATAATTATATAGCCAGCCTTGTGAATGGACCTGACATAAAACTAACCACATAACTGCTGCTTGGCTGGGGGGAAGGGCAATTCAGTGTACAACAAGGAGGAAGTAGGTGGGACTTTAAAGCCCCAAAATAAGACAGGATTGTTCTGGATTTTAACTGTGGTCGTCTGACCCTAATTAGCAGAGTATGATATTGTCCCAAGAGATCCTGATAATATAATTATATATATCTGCCTTTGTTTAATTTCAGAAATTGCTTGCTTTTCAACAGTTACATTTCACCATAGACCGAGGAGTATGTTTACACTGAAGATGCTAGAGGATGGCTTTATAGGAAACCAATATATTACATATATGGAAACGTAGACTTGTAATGTCAACATTTTACTTAAAAAATGGATGATGCCTGTAGTATGTCTTGTTGCTTTTTTTTATGTTCATTTCATTATTGTTCCTTTCTATTTGTTGCTGCTTTCACTGATCTAATGCTTGTGGCGCCTTCAGGAATATCGAGACCTGTATTCTTTCCCTAGACTGTGGGATTAAACAAATTTGACAGTAAATAACCCTTAATCCCAAGGATAGGTGGTGCGATTTAAAGTGGCTTTTCAACTCTGGATGCTAGCACCATTCCTGTCTGTCTAGACATTAAGTGCCCATTTGTCTGGCAAGTCTACCTTGACCTTGGCCTTCCACACATTTTTGAGGCAGAACAATAAAAGGCAGGAATGTCCAGTACAATGCCTTGTAATAGAGAAATGTCAAAGGCGGAGGAGTTTTCTGGAACCTCTCAGCATCTTAGATCTATGGCCGTCCCACAGACCTTGCTTTTTGGTCAGTGGACAATGAAAAACTTTACTATGGTTTCTGTGCGACGTGATTTACCGCCACAATCAGAGAAGCCTCTGGCATTTGTTTTTAAAATTCAAAACACAGAAATACCCCAAATTAAGTTCCTGGGGGGGGGGGGGGGGGTGTAAGACTGTTTATCAGTGTTAGTTTTTATATGTTTAGTTACCTTTTCAGATTTATTATGATTACTACTACAGTAAAATCTACCAGTACTTTGTGCAAGCAATAATCTGCCATTTTGTGAAAATTGTAACTCAGTGGTTCAGTCTGATTTGTGAATATACATAATATAAATAATATTGCCCATTACATTTGGGGGGACATTTTTAAATTCCCGACAAACCACATATTTTGGATGGCATTCAATGAGTACATATAATTGTTATTGTTATTAACCATGTTAATGTGTATATGTCTAATACCACCATCAAGAACACAACTATATAAATTAATATGTATATTTTGAAGTACTAACAAACACGATATTTATATTTCGCAACTATTAATATCCAAAGCGCAGCTACTTTCTGGTCTAGTTTGTGCTAATAAGCAGAAAAACAGTAATATAATGAGAAGTGGCTTGTTATCATGCATGTTAGGTAGTCACTGTGTCATAAGCCAACCTCCTCGCGTGTATCAATCTCCCAAAGTAAGTTGCAGTTCTCCATTCTCAGTCGGTGATATTCAATATGAGCTTCAGCAAGCATCGTCTATTTATAAACTAACTTCCAGGTAAATTAAGTACTGAGATCATCTGTTCTGAGAAATGGGGGCATCAAAACAAACTATCCCAGCACTCGAAAGAAATGATAACATGCACGTTTATCAATCGGTGATCAATAAAATAAATCAGGCTGTTATAAGATGTATTTTGGTAAATGTTATATATATGACAGATATCACACACACATATTAGATAGATAGATAATTTTATTGTAGCTGAAAAAATGTACGTTTATGTCTGGATATTTTCCAACTTTAATATACCGTATTAATATTTTAACTTGAACAGAAGCTCTATTGTGTGCGATGTATTGGACTAGACAATACATTACATGATACTATTAATCCGGAAGTTGAAGATATACGCTACATTTTTGGATTTTATTAAATGTAGATTGATATCTTATATAATATCTTCTACTATTCTAGATTGTATTCACGTGTTTGTTTGTTTTTTGCGTGGTAATAAAATGAACTTTTAATAGCAAGAATATTTTTATTAATTTGCCCATGTATCATTTTAATTTAATTTTAAAACACTTTATATCAAGAAGAATGGCTTAAGACTTTACTCCGCCACATGTCTGTATGGCGCATATAATTCGTGGAATCTTTATTTTGCAAGAAGTATTCACGTTTACATATTCAAATATTAATGTTCCTATTTAGGGGGCTCTATATATGCAAATAAGTAATCGTGTATATAAGCTAAATAAAAATATACCTGCTCTAAACACATAATTGCAAAATAAATGTAAGTCTCTGTGTCCCGCGTACAATACATAAATATTAGCGTGGTTTTGTGTTATGAAATTAGATATTTGAAGTTTCATAGTCCCCCCCATATTTTGATACCAACTTGTGAGCAGTTCCTTTGGCGGGGTGGGTAGAGTTGTAACCAATGTTACTACATTTCTGTGTCGGCTAAACAGCTGTCGTGTGTTGCCTTTTATTTTTCTCCTCCATTGCCATCAGTGGGTGTCACCCTTTGCCTTTAAGGGTTCCAGTTTCTATCCTGGGAGAACGGATTACCCCCCTTCTCGTGTCTTGTGCTGGAGTCAGGCTGGGCTGGGGGTTGGAATGGTTAGGGTGGTGGTGGTGGTGGGGGGAAGTCACGTGTCCCATTCTGGAATCATTGTTGTCTATTTGCCTGAAGTCACATGTGACAGGCAGATTTCTTAATGAACCAGACCCAAGGACCTGCCTTCCCCCTCCCTCCTGTATTTTCTCTGCGCATGCGCACACTTTAAACAATAATGTTGAAGGAAATTAGGTGACTCTCTTTTGGGAAGCTGACTTTTAAAAAGCACAGCCAGACCATGCTATGACGACTTCCCTGCTCCTGCATCCACACTGGGCGGATACCTTGATGTACGTGTATGAAACAAGCCCGAATGACAAGAATCACAAGAGCAGCCCAGCCATGGAGGGACTGAGTGGGAACTGCTCCAGCAGCCACTGCAGGGATTTTATTTCTCACCCAGCACTAGGACGCCATTCCAGCACCATTGGGAGCCACCAAGGACCTGTGTACACGGATATAACATCTCCGGAGGCAGCCAGGCAATGTCCAGGACCCACTTCTTCGTCCAATACTTCCCTTGGCTATGCATATCCATTTGGAAGTAGCTACTATGGCTGCAGGTTGTCACAGTCACACAATGTGAATTTGCACCAGAAACCGTGTTCCTACCACCCAAATGAAAAATACCCAGAGCCTAACAACTCCCTGCCAAGTGAGGATTTCTCCAGCAGGGCCAAGGAATTTGCATTTTATCCCAGTTTTGCCAGCTCTTACCAGGCAGTGCCTGGATATTTGGACATGTCGGTGGTGCCAGGGATCAGCAGCCACCCGGAGCCTAGGCATGACACCCTGATCTCAATGGAAGGCTATCAGCACTGGGCTCTACCCAACGGCTGGGATGGACAGGTCTACTGCTCTAAGGATCAAACCCAGTCCAGTCATCTATGGAAAGCACCTTTTCCAGGTAACTGGCAGCAGACCACCATTTATTCTACCAACCCTCAAAAGATGGATTGCCTACAGTTTGTACTCTGAGGCAGTGTTAGTGTTTAGTGTACATTTTGGGTGTATTTGTATGGGCATGCAACATCATTGCTACTGCAAGAAGGCTTCTGTTTGAGGTATTAAAAGGGTCCTTTGTCTACCTTTAACAGCCTTTTCTTGTGTTGACAGTCATGTTCAATTCCATAGTCTATGCTGATCCCCTTTCCCTCTGTCTCTTGTAAGCAGACAGAGTCGAATTTAGTTTTGATAACAACTGTCTGAATGCTGGGTGGATTGTATGAATCTCCTAGCGCTTCCATTAAATATGTAGGTGTCAATTGACAGATTCAATCTCTTTAGATCAGGAAATATGTCGAAAGATTGACCTGGATTTTAAAGAGCAATTCTCTGAGAAACTTCTAAAAGTTCTACAATGAGCAAGAACATTCCATTGGTTTCCATGGTGAATTTTCCACGTTTATAATGTAAACCTAGAATGGCTCCTTATAAATATAGCCAATTTTGTAATCACTGCTCTAGCTTACGGGTTGCACAGGGGTAAATTGTTTTTGGCTCCTTACATTTGGTATAGGTTTCAGTTTGGGTTAAAGTGCAAATATGGCTCCCCTGCTGCAGTCAACAAAGCATCAAGCATGTAATTAAATACGTTCCAGTTGATGCACTGCTGGGGTCTATGCCAAATTATCCAACGCTGATCAGATCTAAATACAACTGCACTGCTAGACCCCAAATTCGTGGTATGTTAATTTATTCATTAATTGTATACTAGGGTGTATAGGGTGAAATCGACGTTTGAATGAAATCTAAAATGAATGTGTATTTACAGATTTAACAGTATTAAAAATGCCGTTTCAGCCATGCATTTACATCGCTTGATAAAACGTGCTCTTTCAACCAGGAAGTATAAATCTACATGTACCTTATCTGCCAGAAGTAATCTGTACTATCAGGAGTGTGAAGAGTGCGCCTACTGGTGAAATTAAATCATGTTATATCGCTAGACCAGCGTAGATTACAATTTATAAATCATTAACACATGTTATTGCACGAGTAGGATCTCTCTTTAAATCCATCTATCTACATAATGATGATCTGTATTTAGTTAGATGCATTTGTCTAGTTTAATAGTAGACACTGATTTTTGTCTCTGTTTCTTGTAAACCATGAGCTTTTTAATGAATGGCAAGATGCTCTCTTTAGATTATTTACTTGATTGTCTATTTAGATGCCTCTATTAGTTTGTCTTTATTATTGTGATTGTTATTTAGTTATTATTTCATTTGTTGAAAGCGAAGTTTTGTACAATTTATCTCGTTTTTATAACATTCTGTTCAATTAAAAATATAAAATTGTGTGTTAGTAGTGAAATATTCATCCCGATTAAACCAGTAAAATAGTAGTAGTAATCTGTAAAAAAACGAGACCATCGATTTATGTGTGTATATATACAGATTTATAGATATATTATAAAATATAAACTTTAATTTGTGTAAATGTAAATACCGTATATGTACACTCATTTCATTGTTGATTTAATGTCTACCACTTTGTGACATGTGTGTACATATATAGATATATATAGATAAACACTTATACGTGTATATATAGAGAGAGAAAGAGAGACATCCATGTAGATACAGTTACACATATATGTTATGACGCCAGTACTTTGAATATTAACTTTGAATTAGTACATTGAATTAAATAAAGCAAATATTAGTAAATACTGCAGTACTATTAAATTTCGACTTTACATATACATATGTTTAAATACATGCATGCATATAAAACGCACACATACTGATATATGCATATATGTGTGTGTGTGTATATATATATATATATATATATATAGACACATATATATATATATATATATATATATATATATATATATATGTGTGTGTGTGTGTGTGTGTGTGTGTGTGCGTGTGTATACATTAGACTATGTATGTGTGTGTGCCAGTATAGATTCAGATAGTCCCCATAGACAGACAAAAAGAAACGTTTTGAAGAGAGACATACACAGATAGATATTTGTATAGTTGTTTCGGTCTTCCTCTCTGACTACGAATAAATACATAGATAGATAGACACGATGCTATACACACACAGACGCAAGCATTTATTCTATTAACTCTCTCTCTTTATTTATATATAGATTTATATATATGGATATGTATATATATTCATGTGTGTATATATATTTGTATCTTGAGATGCGGATTGCACAGTGAAAGGTCGTATTCTCTCACTGACAAATGTAATGTTAATGTGTTATTTTTGCATGTCATGTAATATTTTAGCATGATATCTAAGGATGTGCCTTTTTAGAGAGACTTGGCAATATAAACACATTCCTGTATTTCCCTATCTCTTACAGTGATTCTGTATTTCTGTCACATACACTTAGCAAAGGGTTAAGTGGTCATTTTGCAAGTGTAAAGTCATTAATGACTCGCCTTGTATCACCCATGATCCCAGCCTCTTTAATGGAGGCCAATGGTGACCAATACGGAGTATTACAGACGTAGGAGTCTTAATCTACCAGACACCTGCACTGCATATAGATATCACATTTACACCAGCTAAAGTACAGCATCGAACCTTTTAGTTCTGACCAGAAGGTTTGCAATATGGGTGATCTGCACACGAGCTTGCTATAGATGATAAATTCAGCAGCAGTTTTACGTGTGAAATATTTAACTAATGTGCTCATGCTAAAGATGTCAGAGAGGCGATTTATAAGATTACTCTCGGCAACGATCATATCTGCTGCCCAAATCTAGTGAATGTGGCACGTGAATGCTGCCCTTGATCGCTATTCTCTATAGCTGCTGCCCAAATCTAGTGAATGTGGCAAGTGAATGCTGCCATTGATCGCTATTCTCTATAGCTGCTGCCCAAATCTAGTGAATGTGGCAAGTGAATGCTGCCCTTGATCGCTATTCTCTATAGCTATTGCCCAAATCTAGTGAATGTGGCAAGCGAATGCTGCCATTGATCGCTATTCTCTATAGCTGCTGCCCAAATCTAGTGAATGTGGCAAGTGAATGCTGCCCTTGATCGCTATTCTCTATAGCTATTGCCCAAATCTAGTGAATGTGGCAAGCGAATGCTGCCATTGATCGCTATTCTCTATAGCTGCTGCCCAAATCTAGTGAATGTGGCAAGTGAATGCTGCCATTGATCGCTATTCTCTATCGCTGCTGCCCAAATCTAGTGAATGTGGCAAGTGAATGCTGCCATTGATCGCTATTCTCTATAGCTGCTGCCCAAATCTAGTGAATGTGGCAAGTGAATGCTGCCATTGATCGCTATTCTCTATAGCTGCTGCCCAAATCTAGTGAATGTGGCAAGTGGATGCTGCCATTGATCGCTATTCTCTATAGCCGCTGCCCATATCTAGTGAATGTGGCCAGTGGTTGCTATAGCTGCTGCTGCCCAAATATAGTGAATATGGGACTGGTCAGTGAATATATTTCAATGTGGCCAGTGATTTTTATTTTGCAATATGGACAGTCACATCTGCTGTAATAACGAATATTACGTTTAATTTAGCAAACGATCATTAAGAGATTATTGTCAGTAATTTATATATATGCTTTTCAATAACCTACAGCACATATTACTCAAACTTGACAAGTGATCGCCAGTTTGTTGCATATATGAATTTGACTAGTTAATGATAATCTGTTGCCCGTCAGTTACTAAAACCAGTGACTGTTAATGTGCAGCATGAATACAGTGACTGTCCATGACTTACAGTCACTCATACAGTTGCCAGAGATTGTTATAAGAATTGGGTCAGTGACACAGGTACACACTGTTTGCTGTAGTGAGTACATTATGGAGGCTATAGTATAACAATATCTTGTTTCTGTCCTCCACTCTAGATGTGGTTCCCCTGCAGCCAGAGGTTAGCAGTTATCGCAGAGGTAGAAAAAAACGAGTGCCCTACACAAAAATCCAACTGAAAGAACTAGAGAAGGAATATGCAGCCAGCAAATTCATTACCAAAGAGAAAAGAAGAAGGATCTCCACTGCCACCAGTCTGTCTGAACGTCAGGTCACAATTTGGTTCCAAAACCGACGAGTCAAAGAAAAAAAAGTCGTTACCAAATGCAAACCCCCCCACCTTCATAACACCTGACGAACCTAGCGACCCCCCGAACAAATATTTATCTCATTCCCATGTATAGAACATGACTCCTCCAGAACTCTACGGATTATTTAAAATAGGAATGGAACACAAGCCCCAGTGGCAGAATCTAGTAGGGGCCCAATGTGGCCCTAACTGTAACCTGCCTCCTGTACTCCAACTGTGAATATTAAGGAGCCCCCATGATGTGCAGGAACTCTGCATATTTAACATTGAACACAAGCAGTTGCGGGATCTTGGGATGTGGTCTGTCACTGGCAGTCATCGTGACATGAAACATCTGTTTGTATCTTCCATTTCCTGAAGTCTTTATGAATTGTCTAATATAACATGTATATATGTACTAAGGTGCATCTGTAACACACCTGTTTTGTTGACTGTGCTTGAAAATTGTGTACAAAGACCATATTAAACATCTGTGCCCGCATGTGTTCAAGGTAGTCACGAAAATAAAACCCTCTTCACTGTCATTTTGAAACCTTTGAGAACCAGAACTATCAAAACATTACATTAAGTTTCTGGGACCATGCAAACTATGTAGGATCCAAGCTAGTTCTATTATAACATACTCACACAAAGCATGTAAAGTGCTTATTTAATTATCTAGCCACATAAATTTATTATCCATGGGTCAAATAATTTTATTGCAGAAATGTAAAAAAAAAAAAATTCTGGGCAAAAAAAAAAAAAAGACTGAATAATTGTATTTATATGTTTAAAATCCATATTCATCAGTATTATAAATAGTTTTCCAGTTATTCTCACATGGGGCAGGATGTAACATTGTTATGATACATATATGCATTTTTTGGGAAGTCTAATTTTTTTTTTCAGTCACATTGATTGGAAGTTACCCTTTAATATCTGCTGTATCTAAACGGTCATTATATATATATTTTTCCTGTATGGATTTTTACACATTAACAGTTCTAAGCACTGCTACCTTCTTCACTAAGCAAACAAGACGTGGACGAGGTATGCTATAACCAACTGAGTTTTTTTTTTTTTTTTTTTTGTCGTGTTTAATGTATAGTAAGTATTGTGGTGTCTGAATATTGTATGTAATGTAAGAAAATGATTTCTTGAAATAAATATCACCTGGCTTGATCTGTTTAGTATTTTTCTTATGCTCATGCCAGATGTCTAGAGTCATTGAGACATCGGAAGCTAAATCTAGAAAAACCATAGTGAAAATGATTTTTATTAGTAGAAAATTGAAATCTATGTTTTCTGTGCGGGGTGATAATTATGTTTTTATTGCTATACTTAGAATATATATATATATATATATATATATATATATATATATATATATATATATATATATATATATATATATATATATATATATAATGTAGTTTGCTGTGTTTAATGTATTGTACAGTAAGTAGCATAGACCATATCATATCTTATGATAATCATAATTGCATTTACCTGAATATTTGAGTCTTGGTGTTTAAAAGGCTGTACAGAAAGTATTTGTGTGATTGTCCCACGTCTTACTATGTTAAGTTCACAGTAGTTATACGCTTTGAGAAATGTATTTTATGTTGTCTGTTTGATACGAAAAATCATCGTTATTGTCCATGGCAGTGTATTTTAGTGTGAGATTTCTTGTGATGCTTAAAATCCATTGTTTTATAACTATGTATATTTATTGAACATGGTCACAGGCATCAATACCACAGAAATATGTCTATTGGTAAATAATAATCAACATTTCTTTTAAAGTAAATTATATGTAGCCTTGTATTCCTTGGCGTTCAACGGGTTAAATACCTCGCTGCGTCAGCACAGGTAAGGTAAGTTATAAAACTGCAACTGGCGACGTATTGTGAAAAGTCGCTGATTCTCTATCTAAGGTGTTTTTTTTTTTTTCATGGCAGCGAGACTTTCTTTTTTGGGTCAAGGCAGAAGCAATTATTATTATTATTATTATCCGTGTCACTGATTTTATGCTGTGATTTTCAATACCTAGAAGATAAGTAAAGAGTAAAAACCTGAGCAGGTGAATCACCATTCCGATCCTATGTGTAATTCAATGATTCAAAAACAAGATTTACACCCTACATCCCGACCATTCCTGGCAGACTTGTACTCCTATCACTTGCTTCCGAACATATATATATATATATATATATATATATATATATATATCATGCATGTTTTCTGTACACACAACACGCATATGTGTTTGTATAGACTCCTATGCGTGTATGTATAAATCTATAAACACATAGACCCCAATTTTGTATGTATTTATATTTAAGACCATTTAAGACAACTGTTTGCTTTAATATTTGAAATATACGAAAATTTAGTGCATACCAGTTTGTGTTCAGTCAACATTATAGTTAAAGCGGTAGTCACCAGACAGTATAATATTGTACTAAGGATTTAGATTCAACAAATAGGTGTGTAGTGAGAGAGAAGATAAACATACTATAACTGTTGGAAAATATAATTGTAAAATAATACAGTCTCATAAACAAAAGCTCACAGAAAAAATATATACAGACATATTTACACACGATCACATATACAAACATGCACAAACAAAAATCCCTAATGATGCACTCATATCAAGACATATTCACACACACCTACTTACCCAATATGAATTATTGCGTGTGAAACAGACACTCATACACAGAGACGCACTTACTACATACTCAAATCTACACTAAAAAAAAACCACACACACACAAACCAACATGTAGCGAAGTATATACTTGCACAAAACCACTAATTCATACCCACCAACACACACTCGGACAGGCACACACACACTCGGACAGGCACACATACGGGCAGAGACACACACACACGGACAGGCACATACAGCTGAGTTTATTGCTCGAGAGTAATAGTCATTTCCAGTAAAGCTTGTAGGAACTGCATTTCCTGCAGCACAGACTGGAGACAAGGCATATTCCAAGCAGACGCCTTGAGAAGAGCTGATTTATATTCATTAACCGCACATTACACTGTTTCCATCTATGGTATATTTCATTCCAGTAAGCTTCCTTTTACCACGTGCACTATTACATATACCAAGACTTATAAGTTAAATCATACTTCATTTATATTAATATATTAAATCATTTAATATGTGCTTCTTACTGCCTTGCTTTGTATTTAATGCACTTATTTTGTATTGTCCCTGATATATATATATGTACTTATGTATATATGCATAGTAATTGTGTGTGTACATATAAATCAATACTGAAGATGTAGAGTTTTGATTCGTGGATTTACACCTATAACTAAATGTATGCCTATATACATATTTTTATGTGTATATGTAGTATAATTTAAAATAATAATACTATGAATTACCTTTATAATATATAGCAATATAGTTTCGCTCATAGCCTTTCTATATACGAAGTGCTGTTTAACGTGTCATTTCGTTTTATTATTTAATATAGAAATGTGTAGGCTGGATGTGTTTTAAGGCTATGTACTGACATTGAATTAACTAAAAACATGAATTGATTGCTGATGTGCACTTTGTAAACGCTAAACATATACATGAAGCTTAATTTAAAATAAAATGGTAAACAATTGTGTAAAAAAAAAAAAATCACATGCTCAATAGAAATAGGTTTCTAATTGATGAGCCCATTCTACAAATTAATCCATGACAATACTTTTCTGGAACCTTCTATACAGATGTGAAACGCCCACTGATTGATTATACCATACCTGCGTCATATCTATACTAATATTGATAATAGTATTCTGTTCTCCACTGGATTCTGGTTAGGTTTTGAACCCTTCACTGAATAGAAAGGAAATTAAGTTATTTAAGGAATTACTGTATCCTAGACATCTATTTGCGTTCGGGAATAATATTTTAGAAAATTAATAATAGACCATGTTATAATCATTAACGTTATAGAGTCATTGCAGAATGCACTCTATTATAATTTAGCACAATTTGCCAATCCCTCAGCCTTGCTCCTGAAAACCACTGGTGTTCTAGATTGATTAATATTGTCTTGTGATTTGATTTTAACTCTGAAATAGACTACATTGCCTGGCAGTTGTCGAGAATTATGACCAAAACAGTGCAGCTAAGGTTATGCATGTTTTATTTATTACACCTTCTTTAAAAATGAAAGCTAAAACATATTTGACTGCACAACATAACGTTATACATTTTGTATTTCTAATTACACCTTCTTCTTACAATAAAAAGATCTACTGTAGTAAAATAAATACAAATGATATTCATTAAATATACATACATGTATTCATATAAATATATGTTAGCATTATATGCTAACCTGGACGTTTTGAACTAGCATGTATTGTAAACATTTAGACTTTATAAAAATGTTTTATATGTTTAGCAAAAATTTGATACATTTTTTATATGTTTAGGAACTGAAGTCTTACAGTCTTTCCTATTTTTTAGTTTGTATTAAGACATGTATCACACTTTTTTTTCCCCAAACACACATATACACTCTGTGTGTATGTATGTCTATATTTATTATAAATGCATTTTAATATGTACACTGTATGCGTTTGATATTTAGCTTTGTGTTCTGTCTCCTGTTTCATAACTAATAACACAGGATATTGTTGTTGTTTTTCTCAGCTAATCTATTCAAGCTTGCTTCAGCACTATATGTATTGTATAATGTAGTACAAATCTCATTTTCCATAGGATGTGACAATTTAATTACTCTTTATTATTTCTGGGAGGAAGAAATGTTTTGTGATCTTCAGAACACAGATTGTCTGCAGTCTAGATCTCCTTCCAACATCATTATTTTACAAGCGATTATGTGGATGGCATGAAATGTATTTCAATTTTGGATTTATTTGTTTGTAGTTACACTTATGATGACAACAGAACCTGCAGCAGAAAGAGGAAGTCAGAGAGGCTAGAAGATAACGCCTACTGAAAGAATTCTTGGCAGCAACACCAAGCAAGCAAGAGGACAGGATAGAATTGTTTGTGGGGAACTATCCCACTTCTTACTGCTTTCTGTACAATCCCTACATACATATCTGTTTGTATTGAAACCAGTACAATAGGGTCTACTCAATAGGGAGAGCCTTGCAGGGAATTGAGATGGGAATCTCAAACTTTGGCCAGTGTAGCCAAGCTGGAAAAATTCTCAAATGCAGCTGAATGAGAGAATTTTTTCCATCTCAGCTACTTTGGCCTAAAGTTTGAAATTCCCATCTCAATTCTCTGCATTTCTCTCTTTATTGGGTAGACCCTACAAGATATGTAACTATTTAGGTGAAATGGAGCAGTATGTAAAGCAAAAGGCTAATCACCCTGAAATTGTGTTTTTGTATCTGTCAAGTGTCAATTTAAATCATTATTTTATTTCTGTCCTGACTCATTGTTTTCCAATGATTGGCCCAGATGTTGTGTTGCATTACACTATTAGTTTAGTAGAATATGGACTCAGCCTGTGCACCTAAACATGGCCCTTCATATTAAAAAGACTACAGTCTTGCTTTGTAGCACTTCTAATGGGATACAGCTCTGGCCACTCATCTCACAGGTATCCATTAAAAGGGCAGTTCTCCTTAGCATGTTACATAGAAGCATAGAATGTGTCGGCAGGTAAGAAGCCCATCTAGTCTGCCCAATTTTCTAAATACTTGTAATAGTCCCCAGTTCCCTATATTATATCTAGGGTAGCCTTGTGCCTATCCCACACGTGCTTAATAGAAACTGTTTTCTATCATTTTCCTGTAGTTTTACACTGATAATAAATTCACTGGGGACTATAAAAACAGTGACATAATTGAGAGGCAGTACCCAGGAGGCGTACTGTCCTTCTCTTCAGCAGTTTTCATGCGCCCCTATAAAAACAAAGAACTATCTATTATTGGATTTAGCTGTGGAACTCAGCTGTATCAAGTGTTTGGAATGCAATGGAGCAGCTGAGTTAGGTCTGTAGTGAAGGAAGGAAACCTCCAGAGAAAGGAAGTGCTGAGGAAAATACTATCAATATAGCTCTGTGTTTCTTGTTTTTTTTTTTTTTACTTTACAGAATACAGCAGTTATCTTCTTCCAGATACTGAAGTTGTAACTGCCCCTTTAAATCAATGGCATCTAGAGTGTATCTGTCGTTCTGTCCGCTAGTTGTACAGAAGTGGATGGTCCACACCTCCTCTTTATTTCAAGCACTCCACTAAATCACCCAATGACTCATCTGTTTTCACACCTGGTTTTGTAGGGGTCCCTCTAGGGGTTCCTAGAGGAAGGGAACTAAGGCATAAAATGTACACATAGGCAGTTCCACTGACAGTGTCCACAATTATTATTTTTAGCTAAAGAAAAGAAGATACATATATGTCTTATCAGTTTTTCATTCAACCCTTCCTGTCTCCTAAAAACTTTAAGTAAAGATAATAGATTTATTATAGCAACTGGCCTGTCCATTTCCCCAAACCTTCCCTATTGGATGTCCCTGAATTTAGAGTCTACTGTGAAATTATTTTCAATGTAAATCTACTGGAACTGTAAATTGCTTTAAAGTAAATATAAATGTATTCAATATATATTAATAGTATAGGTAGTCCGTACAGAAATGAAACAAGTGGAACTTTCCCTTTGACGTGCCCTCCTTTAATGTAAAAGTGGAATCTGCTAGAACTTTATTATTTATAAAGCACCATCATACTCCACAACAACATACAGTGGGGTAAATAAAACATACACATAGTAGGAGAAATAAATATATATGTGAATAAAAAGTAAGGAGTTCCATGCTCCCAATAAGCTTACAATGGACAGTTTAGTAAAAAGTGAACTGACATAAAATTGAAGGATTTTATGAAGTCATGACATAAAGTCATGATTTATAAAGACACGGAGACGAATATTTATGCATAACTCTTTCCATTTATTCCCTCAGCAGCAAATTAGAATAGAGTGAAAAACACATAGAAAAAATTAACCAATCATAACACATATTCAAATACAGATCCTACCTTATAAGCCCCAACTTGCACCAACTCCTCCTCTTTCTTTGGTGCGAACAAGAAAGTCCAATGCAAAAGTAATCCCATTCGTGCGTAGGAAAAATAACCAAACTTGTAGATGATTAAGATATCTTTAACAGGAACGTAGGAACGAACAAGCTTAATTCAGGAATTCAATTAGGATAAGCACAATCTTCATACTAAAACAAAGGGAGATAGTGAAATTGGGTTAATAATGATTACGATCCCAAATAGTGTATCGTTGAAGTAAATGCAAATGATATGATATAAATAAAAACAGATATATATATATATATATATATATATATATATATATATATATATATATATATATAAAACGGGAAATACTCAAATACGTTCATAAATAAGGGGTGGGAAGAAAAAATTCCAAAGTATGTATCAGTCAGGGTGGGTAAATATTCGTCTCCATGTCTTTATAAATCATGACTTTATGTCATGACTTAATAAAATCCTTCAATTTATAAAGACACGGAGCCTCATATTTATGCAAGTTCAAAGCTGATCCAATAATGTCGCTGTAAAATTCTTTGAAAGTGGATTCCTTCGACCAATCGGTGGCTTTCATAATATCCTCCAATCTGCTTCCTGCTAATAAAGCATTTGATGCCATGGCTCCTCGTACAGAATGGGGATCGAAAATTGCTGTATTGACTCCGGCTTCGCCCAGAATCCATTTGACCCATCTAGCCAAAGTCCCAGTGGACACTGCATGATGAGGCTTACGAATGGCTAGGAACAAATTAGAAGGAGACGATAACTGGAAGGTTTCCGTCCTACATTTTCGTAAGCAAGCTACAGGGCACAATTGCGGGTGATCCGGAAATGCAGGATAAAAAACTGATTTTATAGCAGTTTTCGTGCGCTTCGTGATGTCAAAAAGTACTCCGTCCGGAGTGAAAGAACGTGCTGATGAATCCAAAGCCCTTACATCAGACACACGTTTACAAAATATCAAACATAATAAGACCACAAGTTTTGCTGAAAGCTGTTTCAGGGATAAGTCCTTGTTAGGAAGCCAATTGTTTAGGAAGTTGAAGATCAGCCTCACATCCCAAAGATTAGAGTATTTGGGTCTTGGAGTTCTGGCCATCCATATGCCTTTTAGAAGTCGGCATACCAGGGCATGCTTCCCGGCTGGGTGGCCATCGAAACCAGAATGACCCGCTGAGATGGCCGACCGTAATACGTTCAAGGATCGGTACGCCAATCCAGACTGAAATTTTGCCGTTAAGAACTGAAGGATCTGTGTTACAGGTGTTGATACGGGATCCAGGTGTTCCATGCACCAGCTAGACCAAGACCTCCAGGCAGTAGTGTATAATTGTTCGTGTTCCTGGCGCCCAAGCTCCCGCCAAGAGATCTCGAGTTGTCTGTAAAACGCCTGGGGTACACCAAGGACCCCTGAAAGTAGCCAAGCTAACAGTTTCAACTGTCCGTAAAGTATGAGGGGATGGATGTTCCCTTCTGAGTCTGTTACAAGATCCGGTATTGATGGAAGGAGACGAGGGGTGTCCATTGTCATTTTTAACAACGTGGGGAACCAGGGTTGTGATTCCCACCATGGAGTGATTATCACTAGGGACCCTTGACGCTGGTGTAGGTGGACCAAAGTGCGTGCTATTAGGCAAAACGATGGGAATGCGTAAGGCCTGTGGATTGGCCACTCTTGGAGGAAAGCGTCCTTTGCCATTGCTTCCAGATCTGGACGCCAGCTGAAGAACTTGGGAAGTTAAGTGTTCAATCGGGACGCAAACAAATCCATGTCCATAGGTCCCCATAAAGTCTGTAAGAGTTGGAATGTTGACCTGTGGAGGCGCCAATCGCTTGAGTCCTTCAAATATCGTGAACTCCAATCTGCTCCATAATTGGCTAAACCTGAGATGTGGGTAGCTTGGACTCTATCGCTAGTCGTGAGAGGACTGGTGACCTCGTGCCCCCTAAGTGGTTTATGTATCGGACCGCTGATACATTGTCCATACAGAGGAGGATGGAACAGTTGGGAAAGTTCCTTGCAAAACTTTTGACAGCGAATGTTTCTGCTAATAGCTCTAGTCCGTTGATATGTAAATCCCGTTCTTGGGTTGACCATCTCCCTCCTGTAAAGGAATTTCCGCACAAAGCTCCCCATCCGTGCAAGCTTGCATCGGAGGTGATCGTAAGGTCTGGAGCGGAACCGAAGATCGCTCTTCCGTTCCATGCCTCCATATGGTGTAACCACCAATTTAATTCCTCTGTCGCTTCTAAATCCATAGGGATGACATGGTCGTATGTACATCCTTGGTGGAGAGAACGCGTTTTCAGGCGTTGTAGGGCCCGGTAGTCTAGGGGACCTGGTAAGATAGCCTGGATTGAGGCTGACAGTAGGCCGATAACTCTTGCCAAATGTCGAATCGTGATTCTGGATCGTGACAGGGTCTTCCTGATTTCCCTTTTGATCAGTTTCACCTTGGTCTTGAGTAAGTGTAGAGACCCGTGAACTGAGTCTATGGCGAAACCCAAAAATTCGATCTTTTGCGTGGGTTGTAGAAGGGATTTTTCCCAATTGATGAGAAAACCCAGGTTGTGAAGGAGTTCCACTGTCCAGGTTATATGTAGTCGTAGTGTATTTTCATCTTGGGACATGATTAAAATGTCGTCCAAATAGATGATGAGTCTCAAACCTCTTTTCCTTAAGTGGGCTACTACTGGCTTCATGAGCTTGGTGAAGCACCATGGTGCGGACAATACACCAAAGGGAAGACACAAAAAATTCCACACTTCGCCTTGCCATAGGAAGCGTAGGAACCTCTGGTGATCTGGGGCTATAGGTACTGTTAGGTACGCATCCTGAAGATCTAGTTTGACCAACCAGTCCCCCAGGAGTAGTAAATCCCTCAGAAAATGAATACCTTCCATCTTGAAGTGATGATAGCGTACAAAGGCATTCAAGGGGCACAGATTGAGGACTGGCCTTACACCGACTGGATCTCTTGGTCTATCATATGATGATCTGATCTTGAAAAAGTTATTGGGCGAGGGTGCCACTTTTGGACAGGGTGAGAAATGAATTCTATGAAATAAACCTGTACGGTTCTGAGAACCCAAGTGTCTGAGGTCACTGAGGCCCATGTGTGTGTGAAGAATCTGAGATGACCCCCCACTTCTGACGGGAAAAAAGGGGGAACATAAGTTGAACTTATCATAACCGCGTTTATGCTGCAAGATGCCTCTGATTCCTCTTGACTGCCACGGTCTTCCTCTCTGAGGAAAGGACACTGGGCGATGAACTCTGAATTCCTGGACCGGTTGTCTAGATTGCATGGGGCCTCGGGGCCCACGACATTGACCCCTGGAGGAGCGGCCGGCCAGACGGCCCCTAGATCTGCCGGCCCCGACGAAAACCTTCTGGTTGAAGACTTTCCGCATGCTGGACTGTGCTTTATCTGTAAAGGTCTGGACAAATGTCCCTAGTTCCTTTACAAATGTATCGCCAAATAAAAGGTCTTTCGCCTTAGGGCCTGGTTCTGAAATGGCCATGTTTATCAATTTTGGCTCTATCTTGAGCAAAATGGCTTTCCTTCGCTCCGTAGCGATTGCGGAATTCACGTTCCCCAACAGGCAAATAGCTCATTGGGCCCAATGAGTGTTTTCTGCCAATTCAAAAATCTTTGTGATTGGGCCCAATATCCGATCTTATTTTGGCAATTTTTCAGGGAGAACTCCAGACCCTTGCGGGCTTTCCAGCCTGTTTTGCCAAGAAATTGGGCGATTTTTGGGTCTACTTCGGGGGTAGCGCAAACTGCATGAGACACTGTGGGCCTTGGGCACTCTGCTCTTAATTTACTACTGGTGGCCTTATCTAGGGGTTTACGTACCCTAACTGCCAAATAGTCTGCAAAGTGGTCCACAGGAGTCCACTCTGTGGAGCGGGGGTGTCTTAAATCCTCAGGAGTAAAGAGGGGTTCACCTTTAGGGTCGGTAAGAACCGATGGGTAACAGTGGGTGTCAGACCAGAGGAACTACCCTCCTCAGGGTCCAAGGGACCAGTGAATAATTCTGCCATATCTTGGTCTGAGAAATCAGAACATACTAATTCCTCTTCGGATTCAGAAGTAGAATCTGATCCTGACAGGGCTTTTGCCCGCTTCCATTTGCGCACCGATTTTGCCCGGTGGCTGGCTCTTTTGCGCGGTAACTGAGCGCCTTCCTCGACATGACGTGACATGTCCGATCTCAAGTCTCTGGAAATATGTTTGGTCTTGGCTAACGCCTTGCGACCATCTTGTTATTAGGTTGAATAGACTGTGCCTGCAGAGTATTATCAAGACCAGGTTTTGCTTTCTCTTTAGATAAAGACATTTTATCAACTCAATATCTGATAACACGATAGAGAATGATTTTAATAAAAAATAGAGTGTTAGAGTGACCACAATATTACTAATGTAGTCACAATGGTAATCAACACCCACTGAACATATACAGTTAAACAATAATAACAGGCAGTAATATCAGTGTATTAACCCCTTGGCGACACAGGACGGACTAGGTCCGTCCTGTGTGCCGAGGCGTTAGTGACACAGGACGGACCTAGTCCGTCCTGTGTCAAAACGAGCACTGAAAGCGGAGTTTTTCCGCTTTCAGTGCTCTAAGGGCATTGTAACGATGCTTCCGTGTGGAAGCATCGTACAATGCTAAAAAAAATGCCCGTCGGCATTTCGATCGCTCCGGAGAGCGATCGAAATGCCGGTTTTAAAGGCACAGTGCCTTTAAAACGCGGGCATTTAAAAAATGAGCATAGGAAGCGAATCTTTCGCTTCCTATGCTCAGAAAGTGTTTCTGATTGCCTCGCAAGTCGAGGCAATCAGGAACACAAAAAAAAAATGCACGATCTTGGTCACTAAGTGACCAAGATGGCGCTGCCCTTCTAAGGGCAAGAGCACAGGAGGCAGGAAGTACCTGCTTCCTGTGCTCTCTGGCTGTCACACGATTGCCTCTTCACAGAGGCAATCAGTGACTGCCAGGCACACTGACAGGCAGTGGGGATGCTCTCCTGAACATCCCCACTGACTGGTCAGATCAATATTAACTCTATATTGATCTGACCAGTTATGATCTGTCTCCCTCTCCTCACATTTTTTTTAGTGAGGGAGAGAGACAGATCAAAGTTCTAAAAGTAAGTAAAAGTTAAAAAAAACAATAAATACACAACACACAAATAATAAAACAATAAAAAAAATTTTATTAAAGCAATTCCCTGCGTTTAACCCCTTCCCTGCCACTGATCTTGCATAAGCAGTGATCGTGCACATCAGCGCATTTATTTTTGCTGTTTGTGCATTTTTTAGGGGTTAATTTTTTTGTACTGTAATTTATTACAGTACTAAAAAGGCTATTCTAAGAGTTATTAACCCCTTATTTGCCGTCGATCACTGCTTACGCAATGATATTGACGCCAAAGCAATTTTTATCTGTCTGCATATTTTTTTTTATTTTTTTTTTTTACACATACCCGCTAGGGGATTACATGTAAAGTAAAAATATTTG
Organism: Pelodytes ibericus; assembly: GCA_036172795.1. NCBI lineage: Eukaryota > Metazoa > Chordata > Amphibia > Anura > Pelodytidae > Pelodytes > Pelodytes ibericus. Next base: position 250,349,933 of record CM069857.1, on the reverse strand, counting down.
AGTTTTTTTTTTTAAGCTGCCTGAGCGCATAGCGATCAGTAACAGCGAATTAGTGGCAAAGGCGGTTTGGTGATTTCTCAATTAAGCTCACCATTCGCCCTGGTCAGATCAAAATTAATCGGATCAATATTCACAAATATTGATCTGCCTCCCTCTCCTCACTTACATTTTTGTGACGGAAAGAGACAGATCAGTATTAGTGATATAAAATAACATTTTATAAAATTAGCAGGTTTTATGAAAGTCTTTCACTGTGTATTAACCCCTTCCCTGCCATTCATCACTGTGTAAGCAGTAATCCTGCACAGCAACAGTATGTTTTGCTGTCTGCACTGTTTTATGGATTAATTTATTTGTACTGTAATGTATTACAGTACTAGATAGGCTCTTCTAAGAGCTATTAACCCCTTCTTTGCTCGAGATCACTGCTTACGCACTGATTCTGAGGCCGCGGACTCAGGGTTCGATTTTGACCCTATTCAGCTTTCTGATACATCATCTAGCGATGTATCGGTGGCTGCTGAGCCCTTGCCACAAGTAGTGATGGGGGTCTACCGATAAAAAAATATATGGTTTGGTGGGGGTAAATTACATTGGCTGGCTTCAAAGATATATCCCATAAAGGACACGGACGCAGGTTGACTACATGTCAAAATTCCAAGTTGGAATTTTGAGATGCGCATCTCACAAATGTTGCCTTCTAGCCAAAAACAAACCAACAAACCTATGCATGGGTGCTATCCCTGTACTCGGGAGATGTTGCTGAACACATATTGGGTTGTTGTTTGGCAGTGACAAATACCAGAATCTGTGAATTCATGCCTGAAGTACAATGCATGTGGGAAAAAAAACTCCCAAAAAAGTACTACCACAAACTTTTACAAAGGCTGGTGGTAGAATTAGTACCTATACAGTATTAAAATACCACCATTTGAAATACCTTAGGATGTCTATTTTCCAAAAATATATGGTTTGATGGGGTAAAATTCATTGGACGGCTTCAAAAATGTTCCAAATGGAACATGGGCGCAGGCTGACTACATGTCAAAATTCCAGGTTGGAATTGCGCACCCCCTAAATGTGGAATTTTAGACCCAATACAAACCAACAAACCTATGCATGGGGGGTATCCCTGTACTCAGGAGATGTTGCTGAACACATATTGAGGTGTTGGTTGGCAGTGGCAAATACCAGAATCTGAAAATTCCTGCCTGAACTACAATGTGTTTGGGGAAAAAATGACATCCCATCCCTTTGACATAGGTTGGTGGTAGAATTAGCACTTGGAAAGTGTTAAAATACCACAATTTTAAATACCCTAGGATGTCTAGTTTTCCAAAATATATGGTTTTATGGGGTAAAATACTTTGACAGGCTTCAAAAGTGTCCCAAATGGAACATGGGCGCAGGCTGACTACATGTCAAAATTCCAAGTTGTAAATGCACCCCCCCTAAACGTGGCCTTTTAGCCCCCAAATAATCTAACTAACCTACACATGGGTGGTATCCCTGTACTCAGGAGATGTTGCTAAACACATATTAAGGTGTTGTTTGGCACTGACACATAATAGGATCTGTGAATTCATGCCCGATGTACAATGAATGTGAAAAACAAATTACTATCCATAACATTGACATAGGCTGGTGGTAGAATTAGTGCATGAAAAGTGTTAAAATACTACCATTTGAAATACCCTAGGGTGTCTAGTTTTCAAAAATATATGGTTTTGTGGGGTAGAATACACTTTTTGGCTTCAAAAATGTCCCAAATGGGACATGGGCGCAGGTTTTCTGCACGTCAGAATTCCAAGTTGGAAAACCAAAAAGCGCACCTCTCAAATGTGGCCTTTTAACCCCCAAATAACCTAACCAACCTATACATGTGTGGTATCCCTGTACTCAGGAGATGTTGCTGAACACATATTGAGGTGTTGTTTGGCACTGACATATAACAGGATCTGTGAATTCATGCCCAAAGTTCAATGTATGTGAAAAAAAATTACTACCCAAAACATTGACATAGGCTGGTAGTATAATTAGTGCATGGAAAGTGTTAAAATACTACCATTTGAAATACCCTAGGGTGTCTAGTTTAAAAAAATATATGGTTTTGTGGGGTAGAATACACTTTCTGGCTTCAAAAATGTCCCAAATGGGACATGGGCACAAGTTTTCTGCATGTCAGAATTCCAAGTTGGAAAACCAAAATGCGCACCCCCTAAATGTGGCCTTTTAGCCCCAAAACAAACCAACAAACCTATGCATGGGTGGTATCCCTGTACTCAGGAGATGTTGCTGAACACATATTGAGGTGTTATTTGGAAATACCCCTTCACATTTTAAGGTAATGTTTACCTAAATTGCAATATATGTGAAAAATTAAAAAAAAAGATTTTTTGCTGCAAACTTTGGCATAGATTGGTGGTAAAATGGCTACATGAAATGTGTCAAAATACCCCAAGTTAAATGCCCTGAGTTGTCTAGTTTTCAAAAATATGTACATGTTGGGGGTCATTCATGGATTTAGTACAGAAATCAGTGTTACAATGTCACTATCGCTAATTTTGAAAGAAGGGATTTTAAAATAGCTTTGCACCACTTATAGTTCTGGCCCTGTAACATGAATAAAAAAGCACAAAAACATAAAAACATGGACTATTTCTGAACTCAGGACATATATTAGAAACTTTTTAGCAGTGTTTTTTTGTTGTCTCTTGTACATGAGTATACGATTTTTCAAATAAAAGTCATAAAAAAATTATTTTTTCATTTTTTTTGCCATATTTTATTATTTTTTTTACATCAAATTATATGCTATTATCAAAATAATGGTATCAAAAGAAAGCCCTTCTTATGACGATAAAAACGATATATAGTTTGTGCGGGTACACTAAATGAGACAGAAATAAATTACAGCAAAACACAAACTGCTCAGAAATGTTAAAACAGCCCATGTCACCAAGCGTCGGACAAGCCAAAAAAGTCATGTCACTAAGGGGTTAAAGACAAAGCCTTTAGCTTTTAATGCATGAAAAGAGCAGTAAATGTAGAGAAATAAACCTGAAGGAGAAAAATTCTGGCTAGTAAGTACTTTCCAACCATCCACCTGCTTGTACAAAAGTGACAGAGGCAGGTGGGCGGTATTATTATTGTTTGGGCGCAAAAACGGGGTTTAAAATGGCACCCGTTTTGGCCAGTAAACAAAGGGAAAGTAAAAACTACTAAAATGGCCGTAGCGCTGCAATCGCATTGCCGACAGCCGAAATATTCATCCGAAATAACGGACGGACGCTAGGGGCGCTAGTGACTTAAATCGCCCCAAGCTTCAAAACCCAAAGTAAACCGAAAGGAACGAATCGACTGATTGGAGGCTCCGTCGGCTTTCATTCGGAGAGCAACGGAAACCGAATCAGTCGACCTGACGGGGGAAAACAAAGCCAACAACAGCAGAGGGCTGTAAGTTAAATTCCCAACGGGAGACACTAACGATTAAAATATGTAAAAACAAATGCCAAAAGTACAAACTTACCTCAGATATCTAAACAGTATGAGAAAACCAGGGACACAACCGCCCCATAAATAAAAACTAACCACACAAATACATTTAATTGTAAGTAAAGGAATACTTATCTGCTGAGGGAGCAGCAAAGAAAGAGGAGGAGTTGGTGCAAGTTGGGGCTTATAAGGGAGGATCTGTATTTGCATATGTGTTATGATTGGTTAATTTTTTCTATGTGTTTTTCACTCTATTCTAATTTGCTGCTGAGGGAATAAATGGAAATAGTTATGCATAAATATGAGGCTCCGTGTCTTTATAAATCAGATGTTAATAGGTGAGTTGGATAATTTTTCTGATTCAGCTACTAATGCCTGGTTTCACTTGTCAGTTCACAGTTCAGTTTTATTAAATGTTTAAAAGCAAGTGGAGTTAAACATACATCCACCTGACAAACATACTTGAATAAACAAAAAGAAAGACAGGTTACCAGTTGTAAGAACAGAATCCAGCTGTCAGCTTTATTTGAATAAATTATAAATTGATATGAATATATAATTAGCTATACAGTAAGTAAGCTTGATAGATCAGAAGTGAAAATGAGAGCACAGGACATACACAGAGATCTTCAAAAACAGATTGCCTACAATACAGGTTTTCTTTCCATTAGTATTTTCTTACAAGCCATGAGGAATATGGTAAGTGTTCCTGATGAAAAGTAGTTTGTTAAGAGCTTTGTAAATCCATACCAATATTTTAAACTGAATCCTGTATGATACAGGCTGCCAATGTAAAGTCTGCTAGAAGGTGTATGTTAGGTAAATATTTGATAAGTCGAATAAGCCTGGCAGCTGCTCTATATGGCCTTGTATGTGAACACCCCTTCAGCGTAAAAATTAATTGCAGACACTAGACAGGTATTCCACAATAAGGTACAGCCAGCAGTTTAAGGGTTAATTGCAGATAGCAGCAAGGTATTCCACAAATGCAAATAACACGGCTAGGGATAAGGCACTATACCTTGTAATATGGGATTGAAGAGGTGAGAGTAATCAGGGATGGTCCGAGTCAGGGGCACAAGCAAAGGATCAATACATAGAATAGACAGGAGCCTTGTGGTAAATAAGGGGGTGTGATGTCACGATGAGCGCGCCCGCTCTGTGAGTGACACCAAAGATGCAGAGGCATGCCCATAACCGACGGTTGCCAGTATTATTTTGCTATTAATATGCCCCAGCCAATTTGCCCAATATTATGCCAGTATTATTTGCCATTTAATATGCCCCTGCCAATTTTTCCAATAATATGCCAGTATTATTTGCCATTAATATTCCCCAGCCAATTTGCCCAATAATATGCCAGTATTATTTGCCATTTAATATACACCTGCCAATTTGCCAAATAATATGCTAGTATTATTTGCCATTAATATGCCCCTGCCAATGTGCCCAATATTATGCCAGTATTATTTGCCATTTAAAATGCCCCTGCAAATTTGCCCAATAATATGCCAGTATTATTTGCCATTAATATTACCCAGCCAATGTGCCCAATATTATGCCAGTATTATTTTCCATTAATAAGCCCATGCCAATTTGCCCAATAATATACCAGTATTTCCCATTATTATGCCCCCATCCCCCAGCACTTACCTTTTTCCCTGGTGGCTATTGGCAGACAGCATGGTGTCCTCCATGCTGCCTGTTCGTCTTTGGTTGTGCCGACCCGGCGCACATCTCATGTCAGAGCGACGTCCGATCTCCCCTCACCACCAACTTTTTTTGTTTTTTTAAAAGGGGAGCTTTTTTTTTTATTATTATTATTATTTTTTGCATTTTGTGCCACCCCTAAAGGCATATTAGGCAAGTGCCGCCCTAGGCACTTGCCTTGTTTGCCTCGCGGTAAATACAGCACTGCTCCAGGGTAAATGCTATGAGCGTGTTAGGGAGAGCCAGAATAGGAACAGTAATGAATTTTGATTTCAGGGTGTCAAAGGCAGTTTAAACAGTTACTGTCCATTTAAATCTGACTGCTTTGGATGTTAGTGGAGTAATAGGTTGAATAATTTTGGAGAAGTTTCAGATGAATTTCTGATAAAAGTTTGCAAATCTCACAAATCGTTGTATCGCCTTCTTGTCCTTGGGGGTATGCGATTTGAGGATAGCATCAACTTTTTGAGAATACATTTGGGTGTTATTGGGGGACAGGATGAAGCCAAAGAATTCTACTGTTGATATCTCGAAGATGCATTTCTCCAATTTGGCATAAAGTCAATGTTGGCGGAGACGTGTTAACACAATTTGTACATGTTGTCGATGTTGAGATAATGATGGAGAGTAAATTAGTATGTCATCAAGATAAACAACAACAAATTGATCAAGGATATCGTGAAATATATCATTAACCAAGTGTTGGAAAGTGGCAAGTGTCAGAAGTGTCTGCAGGGCCTGACTCGATATTTAAAATGACCGAAGAGTGATCTGAAGGCTGTTTTCCATTCATCCCCCTCGTGGATTCTCAATAGATTTTATGCTCCCTAAAGGTCGATTTTGGTGAATATTTCTGCTGTACGCAGCTGGTCCATTACTTCAGGGATCAATGGAAGGGGTTATCGATTCTTCATGGTTATTTTATTTAAATCGCAGTAGTCGATCCAGGGTCTCAGTCCACCATCTTTCTTTTTGGCAAAGAATATACCTGCTCCGGCTGAGGAAGAAGAATGTCTGATAAATCCTTTAGCCGAATTCTCATCAATATATTCTTTTAGGGATGAAAGTTATGGTTCTGCTACTGGGTATATCCTTCCAAATGGTATGGGGGCACCAGGAAATAACTCAATAGGGCCATCATACTCACGATGAGGTGGTAGTACGTCTGCCTTTTTCTTTTCAAAAACACAAAAAAAATCACGGAAGTGTTGGTAATTCAACTGGTGGATGATTATCCATGGTAAGATACAGTGCTGGTTTAGCTAGACATTTGGTGGTACAATAATCGAAGGTGAAGACTAAAGTACCAGTCTCCCAGTTTATGACAAGATTATGAGTTCGAAGCTGGCGGAGCCCCAGGATGATAGGAAAAATTGGAGTGGGGACAATATCAAATTTTATTCTTCTTATTAGTTTTTGGTGGTTAACAATAGTAGTGATCAGGGGAATGGTTTCATGTGTGATGGGACCTATTTTCAGTGGGCTACCATCCACCAATTGTATTTATATAGGTAATGTCTTTTGTTGTGAAGTTATAGATAGGGTCTTGATTAGTTCTCCATCCATAAAACAACCACTGGCCCCAGAGTCGATACTGTTATTGGTCCACTTGTAGGGAGAGAGAAATGGATAAGTGGGGTGTGTAGGCAGATGGATATACTTGATCAAGTTGAATAGGCTTACCCTGAAGGAGGCGTCGTCTGGCCCGACAGTCCTTGTACATATGACCTGCTTTACCACAACACAGGCATAAATTCTGATCTCCTCGCCTGGCCTTTTCTTAGGGAGGTAAGTGTCCTCTAATTAATCCAATCTGCATTGGTTCTTCAGTATTGGATGAGGATGGTGTGAGATCAGTAGGGTTCAGGTAGTGTGAAATTCCAGAAGTAGGCACAGAGAAACCTTTTTGAGCCCTTCCCTAACCTGCAACCTTCGATCTATTTGTGTAACTTGTCTACTTAAGGTATCCAAGGAAGTGGGAATCCCAATGCATGCCAATTCATCTTTCAGAGCATCAGACAACCCTAAATGGAATTGATCCAATACGGCGGACTCATTCCATGTGGTTTCCAATGCTATTCTTCGAAACTCTGTGATGTACTCCTCGACAGGGCGTCGACCTTGATGTAGAGCTCAAAAGGTATAAGTGGCTGAAGACACCCTGAATCGATCCTCATGCAATGAGTCCAATGCTTGTCTAAACGAACCCCTGGATTCCAACAATGGGCTGTTAACATGTAGTAGATGATGTGCCCACAGTTGTGGTTCCTCAGTTAACAGGGATATAACTGTGTGAACTCTGACATAGTCAGAAGTGTTAGTCTGCGGTTTCAAGTTAAACAATATTTGACATGAAGTGATAAATGTCCGATATTTAGTTCTATCACCAGAACATTTTTCAGGTAGAACCGTCTGTGGTTCCAGGGCAGTGGCTCCTTCTAGGAGCGATCGCTAGTGTCGTAGCCCTGAGCTTCGTGGTGGGGCCTGACAAAGAGTTAGTTAATAAAATAACATACAATTTTGAGACCCAAGAGCTTTTTATAAAAGTCATTCAATGTGTATTGAATTTTGTGTATTCTTCCCATGTCTGTCTTTCACCTCTTTATCCCCATGTTTGTTGCTCTCCTATCACTTCCCATGTCTGTCTGTCTCCTCTCCCTGCATGTCTGTCAGTTTTCTATCCACTTATTGTCTGTTTCTCTCCCTTCCCATGTCAGTCTCTCTCCTCTCCTCCATGTCTGTCTCTTTTCTCTACCTTTCCATGTCTGTCTCTCCTTTTCCTACCCCCATATCTGTCTCTCTCCTCTCCCCATGCCTAACTCTTTCTTCTCCCTTCTCAAGTCTGTCTCTCTCCTATCCCCCCATTGTGTGCCTATCCCCATTCTCATGTCTGTCTCTCTCCTCACCCAATGTCTCCCTCTCTCCTCTCCCATCCCATGTCTGTCTCTCCTTTTCCTACCCCCATATCTGTCTCTCTCTTCTTCCCATGTCTGCCCCTCTCCTCTCCCTTCCCATGTCTGTCTCTCTCCTCTCCCTTCCATGTCTGTCTGTCTCCTATCCCATCATTGTATGTATGTCTCTCTCCCTTCCCATGTCAGCCTCTCTGCTCTTCCTTCCCATGTTGATCTCTCTCCTCCATGTCTGTCTCTTTCCTCCCCCTTCCCATGTCTGTCTCTCCTTTCCCTACCCCCATATCTGTCTCTCTCCTCTCCCCATGTCTGTGTCTCTCCTCTACCTTCCATGTCTGCCTGTCTCCTATCCCCTCATTGTATGTGTTTCTCCCTTCCCATGTCAGCCTCTCTGCTCTTCCTTCCCATATCTGTCTCTCTCCTCTCCCCATGTCTGTCTCTTTCCTCTCCCTTCCCATGTCTCTTTCCTCTCCAACCATGTCTGTCTGTCTCCTTCCTCTCCCATGTCTGTTGTCTCTCTCCCTTCAATCCCTCCATTCTATTTTTACCTGAAGCAGCGCAACTTGGTTCACTGGGGAGCCATGGGCATCATCAGCTCTGTTAAACACACTCAGGGCTCAGTCAGCTCTGCATGTATTTCCAAATCTCTGAATAATCACTGTGCGTCGGGTGTGTGAGGCAGCACTAACTGTGCTCTAAGTGTTTTTAAGACACAGAGCTTATGCTGCCCACGGTTCCCTGGTGAACCATGCTGAACTGCTTCACAGGGTGGGGGAGGACCATTCACCTTGGCACCCGGTGTGGTCCTCTCCCACTCACCCAGAATGCCACTGCTGCAGCTGCTGCCAACAATGGCCCTGCTCAGGACAGGTGAGGGGGAAGGGACAACGCCACTGCCTGCCACACTACTAACTTGATGGTTTGATGATACATTTCGCTCTATGAACATTTCGAACTAGCTAAGGAACTAATTTTTTGTTGACAACTAATGCGGAATGTTGAGCATTTAATTCCTTTTTTTGCTGGAGAGACTCAGGGCATGCAAGCCACTGACATTGTCTATCCCACTGCAGCTAGCCAGCTGAGGAGGTAATTGTGCAGTGTTGCTTTGTGGTAAACCTACTGTGACTGTGCTCTGTGACCACCCTATAACTCCCAGTTCCATATTTGAGTTTCTCTGATTTGCCTTCCTCTTTTCTGGGGATCTCTTCAGTTTCACCGCACTATATCCTGTATGCTTTAGGTTAAAACATAAAGGTTCTCAGTATGGGGCCAAATGACAATGTATTTTTAAAAGTACTAGGTCTAACTTAAACGTTACCCTTACATCTGTAAAATAAGTACAGTTATTTCAATAGATACATTAATGCCCAAGACTTTGGAAGGAAATGTTCAATGAGCAGGTGCATATAGTTTTGACCATGGATATTAATTATGAACTGTAAAGGGGTGTGCCGCATAAGATGGGGTTGAAGTAGTATAAAACACAAAAACAAGAAGTTGGCTGTATCTTGCATTAAGAACTGGTGAAAGCGAGTTATATATTTAAGATGCAGATAGCCCATGGAACTTTAAACCCACTTCGATTTACATCTCTCTGCTTACTCCATTGTTCCATCATTGGATTCTGTTCAATCATCGGTTCTGTTTTTTTTTGTAAATCAGTGTTTATTGAAATTTTTGTCAAGTAAAATAATGAAAAAAGAGGGGGTACAGAACCAAGAAAAAAAAGGGGGGGGAGGGTAGACAATGGTTAATGAAATAGCAATTGATGTCTGTCGCAGCAGACGGTTGCATATATATATTTTTTTTGTTTTTTTATTATTATAAAACTTCTGTATACACATAAAATACAAAATACAAACATGTTGCCAGAAAAATAAAAATAATCATTATTACCATTGGTTTAATGATATTACCCGGGTATCAATTTCTTGCATACATTCAGAAACTATATCTGGAGGGGAGAAAAAGGAAAAGGGGGGGAATAAACATAGATAGTATAGAGAGAAAGGGTACTAGGGGTGGCAGGTAAGGGGGTAGGAATTTCAGGGGGGTGGGCGTCACCTGATACTTTCGTGAACTATAAAATAAAAAAATAAAAAAGGGAAAAATGTGTATAATATCTTACGTATTTTGCAGTACTGCTTGGGTTTGGGGGTCTTCAAGGAACTCGGTTCTGTTTTATGGCATTTGATTCAAGCAAGAAACACAATCTGCTAGAGGAAGCTGGACACAATAAAGCACCGATTTAAATGGTTTTTTTTTCTTCACATTTTAAAGCTTGTTTTTTTTTTATTGTTGTCTTTGAAGGATATTAACTGTCACGAAACGACTTTGGGGATTCCCCATGACTTGGGTCCTTGGAGGGCCCTGGGGGCCAGAAGACTCCCTATCGACTTTGGATCAAGAAAAACCCCTTCCCAAAGGAGCTTTATCACTGGGCCTAACCCCCAGCTCCCTGTTCCCTGCTATCAGCAAGAGGCAGCTCACCAGATAATGGCAGAAACCTCCTGGAACTCCCAAACGGATTACCTCTGTGATTCGGCCCATTAGAGACTTGCAGGGGAAAGCTCTCATCTGATTGGCTGTAACTTTAAACTTTAAAGGGAAAAGGTAGCTCAGTCCCTGATTGGCCAAGCTAAACTGAATTAAGACGAAATGTGAGCCGAAATTAAATAGTGAACGGTGCTCACTACCCTGCCTCAAACTCTGGCCGAAAACACTCCATCGCTGTACCATTGAGAAGGGAAAATCCTGTGGTACTATGCATTCGATCGGAAGTCTTGGTGTCCCGCTAGAAATACCGGGGGGTGCCGATCCTCCACCTTAGAAGTAAGGACGTCGCTCTTTTGGGGGATTGTTGGCCAGTATGTGAGCCAGCTGATGCTTCATGTGTTTGGGATATAACTTCTTGTGAGCCCTGTTTCTAAGACTTTGGACAAGTCCCAGTCAGGCGCTGTTTCTATTGGTGCATTCAAATAAACTGCCTCCCTGCTCAAGAGTAGCTTGCTCAGGGGCTAAGGAGGTGATTCCCTACAACAGGTAGAGGGTCCAGTAGACAGTTCATTACATTAACTGATGTTATGATATTTATTTCACTAAAATTCAAGATTAGAGGTCTAGATTAGCAGTAATCTAGACCTCAAACAGACTCCCCCTCCCCTTGGATGCCTCATCTTGACCTTGCAAAATGGTATTCATTATATTTTTTGAACTAGCATTGAAAACCTACATACAGGTAGTGTGAAAGAATTCTACAGTACAGAAGGAGTAGTAAATACTTGCACTTTTCGTCTAGTGCAGAGTAATTTAAAGAATGCATGGGGTGTGCTTATGGCTATAAGTAAGCACAAATAAATACAATATACAGAAGAGAGGCATCTTCTGGATCTTATCTGCCATAACATTCTAAGTTTCTATGTTTCCTTGAACATATTTTAAAAGCATATTAATGCAGATGTGGAATTATAGCATATTGCAATATGTAAATTATTTAACATTTATAATCAGTGTTTATGTTTTAAGGAGGTTTATATATTTGTAAAACAATGTTGGAAGTATTGAATCTAATAAATCTAAGATATTTTATTATTTTTACTTTGAACTCTTACATATATGTACATATTTTACTTAAAAAATGCAGCCTAATGAATATTAAATACATGACACTGAGGTGCAACTATATGGTATTTCTCACTCACTACAATTTGTAGGTCATCTCACCCTCTATCTAAAAACAGCAATACTGAGTAATTAGCCACATTTACAGCCCATGAATTAATTGCCAGTAAGGCTGCAATTTGATGCTTCTGTTGAGAACTAACTGATCATAAATGATAATGAGATGCAAATCATGTGTAAATAGCTTACTCAGAACATTTATGCAATTATCTCTACATAATCATTAAAGAAAAATAACCTCACCTTACTGCAATAATGTAGGAGTGCAGTATGTTTGCATGGCATTTTTAAATAATGTTAGTGTCTTTTTATTTTCATTTTTTTTTACTAGTTACATTAATAACTATAAATTGTTGACAGTCTATTTTCCATTTAGATAAAATAGTTTTTGGGGTTCTATCTGAACAAATGTGATCAGGACACATCACTAGCATCTTGTAATTTGAATAAACTATGGGTTCTAGTTCTGGGTTCTAGTAAAATTCAAGAATAATGCGAGGAGGTTGACTTCTCTCCCCTCATCTCACCAAAGTCCATCTATCTATATCTCCCATCTCAAACTCTCATCAGTGAAAAGCAATACAAATTGCTATTCACTAGAATCCCAAGGGAGTTCAAATTGGGGAGGTGAGTTGGACTTTTGCAAAACAGAGCATAGTAATACATTAATTCAAACTAACATACTAATTACCCGAGCATTGTCATTATTTAATTGCATTTTATAATTACATAATAGACACACTTTTATTTGGATACATAATTATTATGAATGAGTGATTATTGCGCAGTGTGACAGTGATCATCTGTAAACAATTAAGGGTTAGTGGGAATAACTAGGTGTAAAAGGGAGTTTCTGGGTTATTGTGTGTGTGGGGATTAGAAGTAGGTGAGGAGTATATTTTAAACATCTTAGGAGGGAGAGGGTTTGTAATTTACATAATATATTGGTGCTTTTCCATTTGTTGAAATGCCCCTTAAAATTCTGATTAAATCGCAGTTGCTAAATAAATAATATTCAATATAATATGAAAGGAGAACTTTGCAGTTATGATTGTGATATAATATTGGCCCATTGTGTAGATATGTAGGTACTAGTTGTTTCTAGACTACAATAGTGTAGCATGCCACTCAACACCAGTGAACAAAACATATAAAATAAACAAATACTGAGGAGTGAGGCAAGGGTGCCCCTGTCCCCGGTTTTAATTAGCGTTGGACCCTATACTTAGGGTAATAAATGCCTCTCAGGATATCCCAGGGATAACCTTAAAACCACTCCTTTGGAAGATATATCCTTTGTTCTTCTCTATTTAGCACATCCGCAAATAACAATCCCAAATGCTGTTGCTTTAATAAACAGATACAGTATGGTAATCACAGGATTCACTAGTAATAAATCGAAGTCTAAAACCCTAGGCTTGTCCTCATGCAGGAAACCCTGCATATGCCAAAGGTGGGTATCCAGTGGGGAGCAAAACCAATCACATATCTAGGAATCAAAATGGCAATAACAAAACATCAGTCTTCATGCCCTCAATTACAAACCTCAAATCCATAGAGCGATAACCAAACAAAAAAATCGGCAAAAGCTCCCTTTGACTTTTTCAGGTAGAATAGCATTAATAAAAATGATAACGTTCCAGAAAAGAATGTATCTCATACAATATCTCCCCCTGCTAATTAGAGGAAAAGACCTTTCATATATTTATCTGATCCAACAAAAGGCCCCAAATAGCATTTCAGACTCTGCAACAAAACAAGTTTAATCTAGGCTACAATTTCAGGAGGGGGCAGCCCCGGAACCATATATCCTGTTGGCTTCCAGAGGAATTAGGAATCTGGTCCCATTCGTGGACCCTCACTCATCAATGTTATTAACTCTCACAGCATGTAGGGACTAACTTATTAATATCCATATCCCATGGTTTACATACTTACAAATACAGAACTTGGATAGAAGTCAAATTCAAGAAATGGCCAAAACATTGGGACAGCACATTTTATCAGAATGTATTCTACACAATCTCCACTAACATTATATACAAAGCCATACACTCAGTCACTTTCCAAAACTATATTCCTAGGGGCCTTGCCAAATGGTTAACACATTTTTCTGACCTTTCTGACTAGAAGACTTGACCAAACATACCATACTCACCTGTAAATGGGTGCTGGTGAGGTCCGACACAGACATGCAACACAGATATGTCCATTATGCCTATTTATTCCCCACAGACAATATATAATGGGAATCACACATATGCCCACAGATGCCCTGATGTGTGACGTAGCCGGTGCAGACTTGCTCCATAATTTTTGTACTTGTGTACTGATTAAGAGTTTTTGGACTAACTGGAGTTCTTTCAAATCCAAAACTATATATTAACTCCTGAAGCTGCTATTCTGAGCATTCATTAATGATGTCCCCTCATCATCATGAATCTTTGTTACCCATAATTTTGGTGGTTGCAAAAAAATACCATTCTATATCAGTGGATTTCTCGAGATCCTAAACTATGACTTTATTCTGCTATAAATTTCAATTTTTTTTTTTTTAGGATGATCTGGCTGGAGGCCTCACTTAAAAAAGAGAGGGACACAAAAAATGTCTTCACAAAACAGGAACCTTTTATTGCGACACTGGCGAAACACAGAGGAGACAGTTTAGGAATACATTTCAAGGGAAAGACACCTTATGAGCAGACATAGAGCCAAACTGACTGATAACATGGGACAGGAAAATGGGACGCATTATTTGTGATGCATCAACAGGAAAGCATGGTGTTGTTGGCAAAGGTTTGTGGGGGGGGGGGTAAGGGTTATGTTGGTATGTCTATTAATATGATTTTACATTTTCATCATGCTCTTAATTACTCAAAAGAAATGTATGAAGCTTTCTGGCAGGGATTGGAATGTTCGTGGGGGGTGGGAAGGAGGGACAGGGTTATGGGTTTGTTATGTTGAAATCACTGTCCTGTTTATAAAAGTGAAAATCTAAACAGAAAGAAAATATATTAAAAAAATACTAAGCAGCTGCCATCCAACATGGGCAATTTTCAAGCCTGGCCAATCTACACAAGAAGGGAATTCCCCCAAACAAACATAAAGCTGGAAGTGGCAAATAAAAATGTGTTCTAATTGACACTTATAGCAATAACAGCTTAAACTGTCAAAAAGGGAAATTATGAATGCATTACATGGATGGTTATCAATATTAAATTTACTACATTTACAAAAAATGTTTTTGTGCCCAATACAATAACCAAAAAACAGTATGGCATCTACTGGCGATGCACCATTTAATATATTTTGTACACTGTAGAAATTAAACAGAATTTATAAATTCAAGTGCATTGCATTCAATCTGCAGATATTCACTGTATGAGTATATATTTTAAATTATGACAGCTATGGATGATCTCACACACATTTCACACTGCTCATTACTTCCTGAATTACACATACAATTGAATCTTGTCTGCTACACTGTTTCATGTCGACCAAGTGGGTTATGTAAGTTATTTGGTTTAGTACGTGTGGGTAAAAGGGGTTTCAGGTAGATGGTATTGATGCGGTATGGTTTAGACTGCCATTATGCTACTGGTGCTAAGACGCCATCTTCAGTGAATACCAAGAGATTTCAAGCACGGATTTATGACTGCTCAATGGAAACCAAACTTGTAAAACGTCAATAAAATTATAAAATATAATCATGAATTTATAAATATAAACTTTCATTTTATTAATTACACAATAAATATATATCTATATAATATCATCATAACATGGTATTAATTAAGTTACATAGTCATTCTAACTAAACTAAATATTTACCTAACTTATCATGGTGGGGATCGAACAGCTTTAAGGTACACCAAACTTTTTTAGTATATGGGCACAAGCATAAGTGTATAAGGAGCACACGTGAAAGGTTTAGTGCCCCTTCTATGAGGATAAACTGGCATATACTTTTAGTAGTAGATACCAGTTTATCCTGCGACTGCAACTGTCATGTATCTTTGTGAAGCATTCAGCTGGTCTGGTCAGTTAATGTCTTGTACCTGAATGTCTAAGAGAGAGCCTCGTGTTGACAGGGGATCAAAAGAGGGGACCGTAGCTCATGTCTAATCCATTCCCAGGTCGAGTGTGGTTGAGGCCACCTGGTGAATATACTTTTGTCATATTATACATTGACTCTGTTGTTTCCAAAATTCTCAAGAAAAATTATAATTACTAAGCAAGTTACATAGTTACATAATAGTTTAGGTTAAAAAAACCTTATTTCAGTCATTTCAAATTCTGCTTTCAATAGGGGAAAAAACCTTCTTGACTTCAAATGGCAAACAGATTTCTCCTTGGATCAACAAACACTAAATAAATATTAATGCCTATACTAACATACATAGCCCTATATTCTGGTTCATTAAAAAGTATCTATGCCCCTTTAAATGCATTTAATGAATGTGCTAGCACGACCTCTTCAGTCAGTAAATTCCATACCTTTATTGTCCTTACAGTAAAAAATTCCATTTCACTGTTGTAGACTAAATCTTCTTTCTTCAAGTCTTAGCATGTGGCCTCTTTTCCTTTGTACTGTTCTGTTAATAACATCTCTTCAGAGACATTTATTGGCTCTGTACATTTATATTTAACATTATCAAATCCCCATCTGACCATTTCATGAACTTAAGGGATAAATTGTGATCAGCAAAGACCTCTAAACCCACAACAGTTAATGGAAATATATCAATGTTGGGCAGGCCAAAGCTATACACTGCCAGTATATTTAAGAGTGACTGAAAATCCAAACTCTTTGAGGATTATCATCTAGGGGGAAAAAATAGGGCCCCACAGAGATTTAATTTTGGGAATAATACTGCTGTATTGAATAATACAAATCTTAAAGGATGTATTCTCAAATATTTTTATAATTTAATCAAATGACTAATACCGTATTTGCTCGAATATAAGACGAGGTTTTTTTCAGAGCAAATGCTCTGAAAAATCCCCCTCGTCTTACATTCGAGGTCGTTTTATAATCTGACCTCAAATTGAGGTCAGACTATAAGACTGGGATCCAGGTCCCCAGCAGAGCTGCAGGGGACCTGGATCCCCCTCTCTAGCAGCAGGGGATGTCTGCGCAACGAGCGCAGACTCCCCTGCTTCTGCCCGGCACGACCGCCGGGGCTTCTGTGAAGAAGCCGGGTACTTCCGCTTTCGTCACAGAAGTCCCGGCGAGCGTGCCGGGCGGCAGCAGGGGAGGTCTGCGCTCATCGCGCAGACTTCCTCTGCTGCCCCACTAGACACCAGGGAAAAGCGGGCAGCTGGGGGATGTCTGCACTATACGTGCAGATATCCTCCATGCTGCCCGACACCTCCGTCTATTATGACGGACCAGCTGTCCGTCATAATAGACGGAGGTGTCGGGCAGCATGGAGGATATCTGTACGTATAGTGCAGACATCCCCCAGCTGCCCCCACTAGCCACCAGGGAAAGGGGGGAGATAGGGAGAGAGAGAGAGGGGGGGGATAGAGAGAGAGAGGGGGGGGATAGAGAGAGAGGGGGGGATAGAGAGAGAGGGGGGATAGAGAGAGAGAGGGGGGGTATAGAGAGAGAGAGGGGGGGGAGAGAGAGAGGGGGGGGTATAGAGAGAGAGAGAGGGGGAGATAGAGAGAGGGGGTAGAGAGAGAGAGGGGGGGATAGAGAGAGAGAGAGGGGGGGATAGAGAGAGAGAGAGGGGGGAGAGAGAGAGAGAGAGAGAGAGACTAGGGGAGGAAGGGGGGAGATAGAGAGAGAGACTACACTGGAGGGGGGAGGGAGAGAGGCCGCAAGGAAATAAAAACAATAAATACATTTGTATAATATCAATTTTTTATTACATATTAAAAAGCAATTTACATATATACAAGTTAAACTTTTTTTTTCCTATAGGGTAGTCTTATATTCAGGCTTTTAGTTTTTTTCCTAAAGGAATATACAAAGTTTGGGGGGTCGTCTTATAATCAGGGTCGTCTTATAATCGAACAAATACGGTAATTTAAGAAGGCTACGGTAATGGGTTAAAATTTGGAACCTAACATTTTATGCACTATAATGTAAAATTATGTATTCAGGTATTCAAAATCCAAAAATCTGAGTTTCTGACAGTAATTTGTACAGTGTAATTACTAAAAAAATATTGGGGAAAAAATCACAAAAAAATGAATGGTACCTTTTTTCCACTTGTGTATTTTTTGAAAATTGTATTTATTTATTATAAAAATGAAATGATAGCCTTATAGTTGTTGGTGGGCCCCTTTTGTCTCCTGGCAACCAATATTTTTAGACCCAGACCACCACTGGGTGAGACCTCAATAAAAATAATATGTATGACAATATGTCTTGCTCCAGTTGCTGGCAAGATCATTGATTAAGTGCAGCTATACTGTTGTAGATAATGAGGCTCAATCACCGCTGACTGCAAGGGGTAAGTAATCAAAAAATGGCACACTTCTATTCTTAATACAAAAATAGATAGTTATTGGAAGACCAAAAGACTGATTATAACACACATTATAACAGGTGAACGGAGACAGTTCATGCATTTCACGTACCAAACCTTATGAGTTTTTTTTTGTCTTCCAGTAACTATATATTTTTGCATGAAGAGTCGAAGTGTGGCAATCATTTTAGAATTTCAAATCTGTAATCTCTTAACCCTATTCAAATGTTTGCTGAACCTCTAAAGAATTGCTTTGGTGGACAACCTCCTGAGAGCTTCTGGGAGGTGCCCAACATGGAAAACTATTGACAGGAAGTTCTTTCCATCCTCTGGACAGCGGCCTGAGGATCATGGAATACGAGTTTCAACTTACTGGGTAACTAAACATCATCAGCAGTTTCTGGGACCACTCATTCCAGATCTCCAATCAACTCTATATAGCTCAAGATATGGGACAGAAGTAGATATGTTGGTTGTCGGGGTCTGGGAAATCTTCTATCTTTTGAAAAAAAATGTTTTTATTATTATTATATGTGTTGTAATGGGATGGCTAGCCAAGGCTGGTAGCACCTCTGCCCATTGTAGGAAATCACCTCTTTAACCCTGATTAAAGCTCGGCATTCACCCAGCAAGTCTGCAATTTTATTTTTTTATTTTTTTTTATTTTTTTTAACACTCAGATTGGTCAGCATCTTAATTTGATTTAAACACTGTTTTGCTGTTCGTTCATCATTGTGTTTCCCCAAATAGTTTTAATATTATATATATTAGTATCACATACCCATTTATAACACGTGTTTTAGATTGATTTCTTATTTTCCCTTCTTATATTTATCCTATATAATAAATTACATACATATATACATTACAAAACAACAAGTCGACCTGAAAAGTCGACATAAAAAAAAGGAAGAAAGAAAAGAACAATACAAAACAAATAATCAACATGACAGACATAAGGCGATCGGGTCCGTGAGACGCCAGGGGTGGGGGGGGGGGGGGGGATGCGGAGTCCGCAGATGTATTTCATATATTATATATTTATAGTGTATTCCTCTAAACTCCGTCTGTTATTCCGTATTTATCCATCCATCCTCCCCACACTCGCTTATATTTCACTAGTTGGTCACTATTCTGATAGAAACCCTTCTCCATGCCGCACTGCAAGTTAAGTTGTGAGACTACTTGATTCCATGCTATCTCCTCATCTAACCTCCACTTTCTGGCAATAATTATCTTCATTGCCAAGAAAACTTGTATCGCTAATGCCTTTTGGTGCCATTTCAAGAGATCAAGATCTAGATGTAAGATGGCTCTTGTGTTTAAAGGGGGAACCCGGATTTTAAAAATTTCGGAAATAGCTTTAAAGATTTTTTCCCAGGTATGAAAGATCTTTTTACATGTCCACCATATATGTTCAAACGTCCCGGGGCCCTCTTTACACCTCCAGCACTCATTAGCTATGGTAGGGTCTATTCTGTGCATCTTTTGAGGGACCATATACCACCTCTTATTAGTTTATATGTAAGTTCTTGAAATCCCCCCTTTTTCCTAGGCTTGTAGAGAGTGAATCTGGAGATACGTGATTTTTTCCCTTGCCATATATATTTCATAAATATATCTTGCATCTCTTTTACCCACCTCTTATCTGGCTGGATTGGGATCATTCTAAATAGATATAATATCTTCGGGAGGATGTATGATTTTATAATGTTAATTCTACCTAGCCAAGATATATTTAATTTCTTCCATTCTTCTAGTTTTTGACTTATCTGGGCCTTTAATGGAGGATAGTTTGCTAGTATAATATTATCTATTGAAGGGGGAATGTTTATACCAAGATACTTAATGCCCTCCTGTGTCCATCCAAAGGGGAACTCTGTTCTCAGAGAGTCCATTAGAGCTGTACTTAACATGCATCCCATAGCTAGAGTCTTGTCTATATTCAATTTATAATTGCTCAGCTTAGCATACGACTGTATCTCCTCCATTATAGCAGTGAGGGATGGAATTGGATCTGTAGTGACAATAAGTATATCTTCAGCATACATTGCAAGTTTAATTTGTTTCTCTCCTATCGGTATTCCTGCAATATCCCCCCTCTGTCTCATATTTATAGCTAAAAACTCTATCGTCAGCACATATAAAATTGGGTCCAACGGGCATCCTTGGCGAGTGCCGTTCCCTATACTAAACTCTTCTGAGCAAAAGCCCTGGCCCGCAACCTTTGCCATGGGGTTAGTATACGAAGCCATGACAGAGTCCACCAGCCTCTCCCCGAACCCGAATCTCTTCAGAGCTTCTACGAGGAAAAGCCAGTTGACCCTGTCAAAGGCCTTTTCAGCATCAAGAGAGAGAATCACCGTTGGGATCTTCCGGTGTTTAATATAATCCATCAGATCTATGATTTTCCTCGTGTTTGTGTTGGCTTGCCGACCGCTGATAAATCCAATTTGGTCATCATGGATCAGGTCCGGGATAATCTCTCTCAATCTCTCTGCTATAACCGCTGAGTAAATCTTGGTGTCAGTATTTATTAGTGAGATAGGCCTATAGTTTTTTATTATAGTGGTATCCGTCCCCGGCTTAGGGATAGGTTTAATTAGGGCTTTTAAAATTTCATCGGGGAATCTTCCTTTCTCTCTAATCTCATTAAAGGTCTTGGTCAGTTGAGGGACTAACAGGGAGGACAGTTTTTTATAAAAGATGTTCGTAAACCCATCTGGGCCCGGTGCTTTATTAATTTTAAGTTTTTTAATGATTTTTTCCACTTCTAACTCTGTGTATTCCTTTTCTAATTGTTCTCTCTTTTCTTCCGAGACCTTCTGACATTCTGCTCTTCTCAGATATTCTTGGATTTTAGCTCTGTCTTGGTATAATGAATCTATATTATACAGCTCCTGGTAATATTCCCTAAATGCTGCAGCAATACTCTCTGGAGATGCGGCGACTTTGTTATTAGAGATAATTTTATAAATTCTTCCTTGCAATTTATGTTTCATGATCTGATATGACATTAGTTTGTCGGCTCTATTACCTTCTAGGTACCATTTTTGTTTCATTCTAAACATTGCATAGTTTACACCTTCTAGTATTTTCTGTTTTATTAAATCTCTAGCTCTATCTATCTCCCTTCTGAGCGACAGCTGGGGATTACTCTTGTTTCCTCTTTCTAGATCTTCCAGTTTTAGATATAGTTGGGCCAGGTTATTCCCTCTGTGTTTGTTGATCTTACTTTCTTCCTTAATTAATATTCCTCGAATGTAATTTTTTTTCAAAAAAGAAGGCAGACTCAGATCTAATTTTTTTCCATAAATTCGGAGTTCTTAATAATTGCCTCATTAATCCTCCAGATTCATTTCGTCTGTTTTAAGCCCCTGCCTATCTCCAGTATAACTGAGTCATGGTCAGACCATACTACTGTTCCTATTCTTATTTTCTTACAGTTCTTTATTGATATTGCGGTCGTTAAGATCATGTCAATTCTGGAGTAGGAGTTGTGCCGTTTTGAGAAATGTGTGTAATCTCTATCTTGCGGTCTTATTGTTCTCCAGATGTCATATAGTCCATATTTACCTAATGTCTCGGAAAATGCTCTAGCTAGGCTTTGTGTTCCTGCATTAATCCCTCTATTTTTATCGATCGATTTTTTATCAAGTTCCGCTACGCAATTGTAATCGCCCAAGCATATAAAGGTTCCTAGGACTCTATCCAAAATTTTATTCAAAGTACTATTCAAAAAATGTACCTGTTTTTTATTTGGGCTATATATATTTAATAGTGAAAAGGTCTGATCATTAATTTTACAAATCAGAAACAGAAATTGCCCCTTTTTATCTGCCTGTTTATACAGCCTTTCATATTTTATATTTTTAGAGAAGAGAATAGCTACCCCTCTTTTTTTTTTAAATTGACAGGACGAATACTCTACATTTGGGAAGTTCTTACTTTTAAGTCTCTCTGAATCTACTCCTCTCATGTGTGTCTCTTGAATACCCCCAATCGCTATGTTCTCTTTTATTAGCATTTTATCTAGTAGGATTCTTTTTTGTGGGGAGTTTGTACCCTGAACATTCAGAGTTAATATTCTTATAGGAGTCTCCATGCTTATCATTTATTCCTCCTCAGCCTCTCACTCCAACCCCTCCCCCCCCCAGCCCCCCCCCACGGACGCCCCCACCCCAAACTCGCCATAGACAATTACATACATATAACATATAAAAATCTGTGAATATCACACTACACCCCCCATTAGAGCTACCACCCATTGGGGAAGGGAAATTATCACCCCTATTTCCCTAGATTAAATTTGAAAGAGCTCTATAGGAGCCCCTTTTTTAGGAGGCCTGCAGGGCCCAGTTCACTCCACCCCAATTTTACGTCAGTCCCCTTGGGGTTTGTATTGAGGGGGTGAAGGGAAAGAGAGAGAAAAAAAAAACACCCAATCTTTATAATCTCAGTGATATGTGCTAAATGGAATCTTCCTTCACATCATATTAGGATTCCTGTGTTTTATCATACTTCAAAATTTTCCCTTTTTTCCCCTCCCTCCTCTTCTCCCCCTCTATTTAAGCCTTCTTATTCTTTACTGACTTCTTCCTCTAAGTCGTTGAGTTTGAAGCATCGCGACACCCCCATATAAACCCTCAATGAAATATATATATATTGTATTATTCCCTAATCTCTGGGAATTATCTAGCTCTTAAAAGTGATTTCTACCTTTATTTAGTGTTGTGATCCTTTAGCTTGTTAAACTTTATGCCGTATTCACACTAGTATGATTCATATTTACTTAATTTATATTTCAACCACGTGACTTATTTTATCTTTTATGTCTCTTTGTGTCTTTAAGTAATAGTAAAATAATGGTATAATAGTGACTACCTGTGACAAGCTCTCATCCCAACCAAGAGAGAGAGAAGAAGAGAAAAAAAAAAAGGAAAATTATTAAATTCCCTCCCTTCCACCCTCTCCCCCCAGGCTATTATTTCTTTGGGGTATCTTGGCCCTTTCCCCTGTAAGGTTCTCTAACTTAGTTTCGTTCTAACCCTTTCTTCATTTGGGCCTTGTATTTTTAGCCAATCCTTGGCTTCCAATGCTGATTCTAATCGAATCTTTTGGCCCTTGAACACAAAAAAGATTTTAAACGGGAAGCCCCATGAATATTTAATCTCGTTTTCCCTAAGGAAGTCTGTCAGGAACCTGATGTCGTATCTTTTCTGCCTGGTGCTTAATGACAAGTCTTGAAAGAATTTAAGATTATTCAGGTCTCTATTACTTGATGTGTAACCTCTAGAGGCTGCCATAATTTTCTGCCGAATGAAAAAGGAGTTACATCTGACTATAATATCCCTAGGGGACTCCTCAGGAGCATTACGTGATTTTAGGGTTCTATGAGCTCTTTCAATCGTGTTAGGAGACAGTGTTTCTCCTGTTCCCATCTCATTGAATATGCCCAACAGATAATCTGCCAGTCCTTGCTGCTCAACCCTTTCAGGAATCCCTCTAATTCTCAAATTCTTCCTCCTTGCTCTGTCTTCGGTATCTGTGATTTTGGCTTCCAGATCCTCTACTTTTTTTTCTAGACTTATAATCTTATCTTTAGATTCTCTTGTCTCGTATTCTATTTCTTCTATTCTCTGAGAGGTTTGAATTATCTGTTCTTTAAAGGTCAATAACTCATTTTTAATCTCTCCAAACGCCATCTTTATCTCTTCTTTGATTGATAGGAGTTGTGTTTCCATGCACTTTTGCATATACTCTTTAGTCACTAGATGACTTTTTAGGTGAGATGTGTTCTCTCCTTGTCTCTGAGGACTATCATGTTCTACATCAGCCATTGGGCCTTCTCCCATTAAGGCCCTTTCAGATGATCTTGTAATCTGAGGGGAGAACATTGAAGCTATGCTTTTTCCGCCTTTTTCAGAATCTCTTTTTTTATCTCTTTTTTGTAACTGCTTGGGTTCCATTCCCCTTTTAGAAGCCATTTATCTCTCTTATGGCACGGGTATGTCTGCAGTATGGTTTGTGCTCTAGGTAGTTAAACTCTGACCAGTTGGTACGTCGATGTGTATCTGTTGTTATAACTCGTAAGATATATGAGTATTAGTAGAGCTAAATAAAAACTTCTGTATCCCTTATAACACAAATGTGTATACAGGTTAGTACTTTATAATTCAGGCAAATAAGTCTTTGGGCAATCAGTGCGTGACTGGTGTTTCGCTTCCAAGATGTGTTTTTAGTAATGCATGAATAAACACTTTGCTTCCCTTACAGCACAAGTATATATGCCCGTTGGTAGGTTTAGATCTAACAATCAGTCTCTGAACAGGCATATATTATCTGCTGTTGTGACTTTCACATTTATATGGGTTTCAACAGTGTCAAATGGATTCATTTTGCACCTCTTAAAGCTTAGATATAAATCCTCAGATCACTTAGATTCTAGACAGTCAGTGCGTAAGTATTATTTCCACTGCCACGCTATATGCGTTTTGGTAGTGCTAAATGATCAACTATTTTACACCCCTTAAGGCATAGATATTGTAAGCAAGTTGTATGTTATACTCTTTGAAGTTGAGCTCTAGGCAGAAGCACGAGTCTGCTGTTATCAATACCCAGGAATAGGCGTTTTTTTTTTTAGCAGATCCAAAAAAAAGAGATTTGCCAACAACAATGATCAATATTAAGCAGAGTACCTGCCCTGCCCGACCGACAGGGTAATGTGGCTATACCAATCCCACGGATCACTGTTAAGCTGGTGCTCTAGTTCGGCTTGGTCATGTAGAAGCTGCTGAAACCTAACGGTGATCCTCTTAGCAAAGTAGAGGAGACATCAGCCTGACTTTCCCCCCGTGGGTTGATTCGGCGGGCTCCGTTTCCTTCCTTCCATTTAGGGACCTCTTCAGCGGGCCATCTGACTTCCTCTTCCTTCTCCCTGCAAGCCTCCTGGACGCCCCGCCTACTCTACGTCCCGCTACGTCGACGCCATCCCCAGCAAGTCTGCTATGAACTCTGTGTAACTCCATTCTAGACTGGGTCCCCAGGACATACTTGAAAACAAGAGAAATCTCAATGTATGCTTTCTGGTAAAAAAAAACAACTTTCTAAATAAAATAATAAATAACCTTGCTTTTTGTTCCCAAATAGCAGGTAGGATTGCTAGTGATTTGCTATAACAAGAATGAACATTTATTTGTGAAACAGCACAGTCTTATATACAGCCAAATATGACATCAACTAGGGGGAGGCACAGGGAAACTAATTATAACATGGTAAGCTTCAAACAATAGAAAACCTCATTTAAAACAGGTACCTAAATACAGTAAGACATAACCTTATTAAACATGACACCTTAAGATACAGACATCCAGAATACAATAGAAAATAGATGGCTCACAGGACAGTACCGTATACACTTATTGATGATATATGTACATATTTCAACACTAACCTATAATAACATTTCAGGATACAGTTTGCAGGACAGGAGACAACCTTAACCTGGGGAACACACTAGGACAATTGCTTGGCACTCCCAGGATACACATCCTGGCTGACATCATAAGTGAGCCTATACTGTGAGCACCCTGTGTTTGAAGTCCAGTTGTATCGAAAGCAGGGTGTCATGGGCCCCCAAAGTGTGTACCCCAAACCACATGGAGTTGCTTGGCCCTCAGGGCCCACCAGGCACCCCAGTCATGCATACATTCACTTTGTGATATGTGTGAGTTAGATTATGAAAGATTTGTTTAATAGAAAAAAAGTGAACTCAATGTTACAAATATTGTTCACAGAGTAATATTGCACAGCTTATACAGGACTAGAACAAGATGCTCTATGGCCTAGGTGTTGCATTGTGGCCACCCAGCTGTTTGTGAAATACTACTACAATGATTCTCTGGAATTTGTAAAGGCTATTGTGGGATTATGGTATTTGTAGTTGGTCAGCAGCTGGAGGGCCACAGTTGGATGCCTAAGCTCTACCAGGTTCCAGAGTATGATTTCACATCTGTGAAATAAATTAATCCAAGGCCTCAGATAGTAGATCATTTCTCTTTATTCATCTTCCTTTATGCTATGGATGCAAAGTGGATGCTGGCTGGGGTAATAGCAAAAGACAATAGCAAAAGGAGAAATGGAGTGGGAGATTTGGGTACTCAGACTATTTGTTCTGTAAAAGGCTCTTCTGATTCAGATGGGAAATGCGAAAGGGTGGGAACCAGAGTGTTTGCCAATGTTCTAGCTCACCTAGCACAACAGCAACTTAATGAAATCTTTGGTTGGTATGGTCTATTCCAAGGTTTGGTTGTTTTCTTTTCCATACTGATGATGCAGTGAGTGCACAAACTTCAACAATACCATGGTAATGTATTCAATAATTCCATGGTATTGGTAGAGATGCAAGATTTAGACCTGTGAGTTTTGATGATACTTTCTTTGCACTGAATCAACGTGCTAACACTGACGCTGAAAATATGAATGTCAGAGGTGTAGTTATATATTGTTATCTGTCTTGAAGGGGAGGAAATACCCAGATTCACTTACCTCTTATGAGTCATTGTGTACAGCTGCTAAAGGACCTAAGAAATTAATCTCTAATCTCTTCGACTATTTACGAGATCACTTTGGTGGTCTCGACTGAGTAGTTTGAAATTGAGGGCTACTCATATCACTGAAGTGATACAGTTGGGTCTGAAACTCAGACCTCCAATTTTCTCAAGAAAATTGGTGCTCCTGAGTCCACCCGTGAGTGTTTTTAAGAAACTTGACCACAAACCATAGAGTCAGCGCTGTCCATCCCTTGAATTTTAGCCCACTATGCACCATATGTCATGCTAGTTCCACACACATTACACCTAAATTCTGCATAATTTATACATCTCATGGAATTTCTCCACTAGATGGCATCTTCAGAAATCAGGATAACAGTCAAGGAAACTAGCCCATGGAACAGAGATCCCACTGCTGGAACTTTCTCAAACAAATTGGGATTTTAAACAAGCAAACACTAAGCAATTTGACTCTACTGAAACATAGAAATGATTTCACTTGATGACTTCTCCTGTCAGCATGTGCCTCTGCTTATCTCTTTGTCTAGTGCAGCATGCATCACTTGACCTCCACAGCCCAGGAGTAGTGCCCCGGTTGCTAAGCAACTAGTTTCATCTGCCATGTCAACTATCAGGAGAAAACAAGATAATGTTATTTACTGGCCAGATAAAAAGCAAAAGGGTTTGACCATTTGAGGTGTCTGTCCATAATTTATTGCAGCCGTAAACCTAACAACATTATTATGTGAATGTAATTAATAAAAGCAAGTAAATTATAAGCAGACATGATTACCCTTAAAACTCAAGCACGTCATGCAAAAACAATGACAAACAAACACATAACAGCAATCAAATGCTCAATAGAAAAAATGCTGGTTGACTCATTGCTTGCATAGTTCATTTTATTTAGTCAGCTGTTATATACTAACCATGTTTTGAGGTAAAACTGTATTTTTTTGTTCTGACATTAGCTTATTTTGGAAGGTTTCCACCTAACATACAAAGGATTTAATTTCAGGTCACCTAGTGTCTCTTTTTTAGAGGAATCTCACATCATGGAGATATGTGTAATCTGACACTAACTGTTCTTGGGAAATTCCCCATGATTGCTTTTCACCCAGGTACATCAAGAAAAGCATAACTTTTCTTAATATTGTTAAAGAAAATAGTATTGCAAACATGGAGTGTACCCTGGTCTAATGGTTTAAAAAAAGTCTGGGACACCATTAAAAGTCAATAATTTACAGGTACTGGCTGCAGTGACTACCTGCCTATCACAACTCACCTCTATTTCTGGCATGAAAGTGTGGGCTGAAATAATCATTATAAGCACCTTGAATCCTCTAATACCCTCCTTTTCCTGCAATTCAAAACACTTTATTCATTATCTTACAAACAGGCAGTGGTGTATCTTGGTTTTGTGCTGCCCTAGGCAGACAAAATTCGGGCACCCCCCCCCACCAATTATGACATGCCCCATCACCCACGTTGCACAGCCACGACATGCCCCATCATCCCATTACATGCCCCATCACCCACATTGCACACACACTATATGCCCCATCACCCCCATTACATGCCACCATCACCTTCATTTCATACCCCCACCATGTCCATTACATGCCCCCATCATCCCAATTAACTGGGAGGAGCTACCCTCTGCAAGTGCCGCCCTAGGTGAGTGACTTGTTTGCCTTGTGGAAGATACACTACTGCAAACAGGGAGTTAAAACTCAATTGGAAAACCTTTGCATTGGTGCTTCCCCCTTCACTCAGAAAGGTATCCTTCCTATATGGAAGGTTAAGTGAGAATCCTTCTGAGGTTCTACCAACCTATGCAAAGGTATAGACCAGGGAATTGTGTACTTCTCGCATGACCGCACAATGGTCTAAAATATTTTACATAACATGGTGTTCAATCAGCAATCAGACATAATGGTTTTGCTTAAATACTATGAAAAATAGGAATGGTATATATGTAAATAATCTATAAATATTATAAAACATAGGTATGGTATATATGTATTCAATCCTTTTTTGAAGGTTCCAAATTTCCTGGAAGGAATAAAAAAATATATATTTTTTTTATAGTTAATTAAACTATTTGATCCTGGAGGCAGATTAGTTTAACTAAACGTTGTACACCAAAAAGGTACCTTTTTAAATAAAGATTCTTGTTTTCTCCTACCTCTTTGATTAAAATAAACAAATATTTTGGTCTTTAGAACAACATGCCATATCAATTTGTCATTTTCGCGAATTTGCTTGATTTTGAGTTAAGATTCTTATTTATTAATTATTGGATAGAAGAAGAATGTTTTGCTTCTTGTATATTCTGTATATTGTAAAATTTGGTAAATATTGCCTTAACTTGAAAATAATCTAATCTAATAATAATAATTCTTATAGCACAAAACTTTCCTCTAAATACTATTAATTACCTTTGAGGAGTCTTGGCAATATGCATTCGGTGCTAGCCACAAATAAATATTTGTTCTTGTCCAGATGCAGAAGCAGAATAATAATTTAATTGTGATTTTTAATAAAAATGTGAAATAATTGTAAATGTTATAATAATATGTTTGATTTAAAAAAATTAAAATAAATCTTTTTTAATCTACCTACACTTTTCTAGTTAAAGTCCTCTGACCTTTGTTTATACTTTGCCTATTTGTTTCTGGCACAGGAACAGGATCCTTATTTGTTTTGCTGTTTTTCTTGCAAATTGAAAGTGCATATTAAGGTTAATTTAAGTTAGATATACTGTGATATTTTTTTTCACATTGGTTCTATAGTCCCAAGACACCAATTGTTTTTGGTCCATGTACCGGGATAGTCCTAGTTTTGGACACTTTGTCCCTGCATTCCAAAAACTTTTTCGGGATTCACAAATGTCCTGGCAACCACAAGTGCAACGGTACAATAATCCCTTCCTCCTAGCTTGTGCAGAGGTCCAGGAATAGAAATAGCATACAGGCTTTGCTGTGGCAACACATGTGCAGGCTCCGCACCCTGAATCATCACCAAATCCCCTTCCACCAAAATCATTTAATCTCTAAACTCTCTCTCACAGCATTGCTTAGAGTTACTGTTGCCCTCAAGTGTGTACACAGCCTCCAAGCACTATACCGGATTTGCTCGAATATAAGACGACCCTGATTATAAGACGACCCCCCAAACTTTGGATATTAGTTTAGGAAAAAAGCTAAAATCCTGAATATAACTACCCTATTGGAAAAAAGTTCAACTTGTATATATTCACATGTAAATTGCTTTTTAATATTTAACCCCTTGGCGACACAGGACGGACTAGGTCCGTCCTGTGTGCCGAGGCGTTAGTGACACAGGACGGACCTAGTCCGTCCTGTGTCAAAACGAGCACTGAAAGCGGAGTTTTTCCGCTTTCAGTGCTCAAGCCGCATTGTAACGATGCTTCCGTGTGGAAGCATCGTACAATGCTAAAAAAAATGCCCGTCGGCATTTCGATCGCTCCGGAGAGCGATCGAAATGCCGGTTTTAAAGGCACAGTGCCTTTAAAACGCGGGCATTTAAAAAATGAGCATAGGAAGCGAATCTTTCGCTTCCTATGCTCAGAAAGTGTTCCTGATTGCCTCGCAAGTCGAGGCAATCAGGAACACAAAAAAAAAATGCACGATCTTGGTCACTGAGTGACCAAGATGGCGCTGCCCTTCTAAGGGCAAGAGCACAGGAGGCAGGAAGTACCTGCTTCCTGTGCTCTCTGGCTGTCACACGATTGCCTCTTCACAGAGGCAATCAGTGACTGCCAGGCACACTGACAGGCAGTGGGGATGCTCTCCTGAACATCCCCACTGACTGGTCAGATCAATATTAACTCTATATTGATCTGACCAGTTATGATCTGCCTCCCTCTCCTCACATTTTTTTTAGTGAGGGAGAGAGACAGATCAAAGTTACAAAAGTAATTAAAAGTTAAAAAAAACAATAAATACACAACACACAAATAATAAAACAATAAAAAAAAATTTATTAAAGCAATTCCCTGTGTTTAACCCCTTCCCTGCCACTGATCTTGCATAAGCAGTGATCGTGCACATCAGCGCATTTATTTTTGCTGTTTGTGCATTTTTTAGGGGTTAATTTTTTTTGTACTGTAATTTATTACAGTACTAAAAAGGCTCTTCTAAGAGTTATTAACCCCTTATTTGCCGTCGATCACTGCTTACGCAATGATATTGACGCCAAAGCAATTTTTATCTGTCTGCATATTTTTTTTTTATTTTTGTTTTACACATACCCGCTAGGGGATTACATGTAAAGTAAAAATATTTGAGGTTTTTTTTTTTAAGCTGCCTGAGCGCATAGCGATCAGTAACAGCGAATTAGTGGCAAAGGCGGTTTGGTGATTTCTCAATTAAGCTCACCATTCGCCCTGGTCAGATCAAAATGAATCGGATCAATATTCACAAATATTGATCTGCCTCCCTCTCCTCACTTACATTTTTGTGACGGAAAGAGACAGATCAGTATTAGTGATATAAAATAAAATTTTATAAAATTGGCAGGTTTTATGAAAGTCTTTCACTGTGTATTAACCCCTTCCCTGCCATTCATCACTGTGTAAGCAGTAATCTTGCACAGCAACAGTATGTTTTGCTGTCTGCACTGTTTTATGGATTAATTTCTTTGTACTGTAATGTATTACAGTACTAGATAGGCTCTTCTAAGAGCTATTAACCCCTTCTTTGCTCGAGATCACTGCTTACGCACTGATTCTGAGGCCGCGGACTCAGGGTTCGATTTTGACCCTATTCAGCTTTCTGATACATCATCTAGCGATGTATCGGTGGCTGCTGAGCCCTTGCCACAAGTAGTGATGGGGGTCTACAGATAAAAAAATATATGGTTTGGTGGGGGTAAATTTCATTGGCTGGCTTCAAAGATATATCCCATAAAGGACACGGACGCAGGTTGACTACATGTCAAAATTCCAAGTTGGAATTTTGAGATGCGCATCTCACAAATGTTGCCTTCTAGCCAAAAACAAACCAACAAACCTATGCATGGGTGCTATCCCTGTACTCGGGAGATGTTGCTGAAAACATATTGGGTTGTTGTTTGGCAGTGACATATACCAGAATCTGTGAATTCATGCCTGAAGTACAATGCATGTGGAAAAAAAACTCCCAAAAAAGTACTACCACAAAATTTTACAAAGGCTGGTGGTAGAATTAGTACCTATACAGTATTAAAATACCACCATTTGAAATACCTTAGGATGTCTATTTTCCAAAAATATATGGTTTGATGGGGTAAAATTCATTGGACGGCTACAAAAATGTTCCAAATGGAACATGGGCGCAGGCTGACTACATGTCAAAATTCCAGGTTGGAATTGCGCACCCCCTAAATGTGGAATTTTAGACCCAATACAAACCAACAAACCTATGCATGGGGGGTATCCCTGTACTCAGGAGATGTTGCTGAACACATATTGAGGTGTTGGTTGGCAGTGGCAAATACCAGAATCTGAAAATTCCTGCCTGAACTACAATGTGTGTGGGGAAAAAATGACATCCCATCCCTTTGACATAGGTTGGTGGTAGAATTAGCACTTGGAAAGTGTTAAAATACCACAATTTTAAATACCCTAGGATGTCTAGTTTTCCAAAATATATGGTTTTATGGGGTAAAATACTTTGACAGGCTTCAAAAGTGTCCCAAATGGAACATGGGCGCAGGCTGACTACATGTCAAAATTCCAAGTTGGAAATGCACCCCCCCCTAAACGTGGCCTTTTAGCCCCCAAATAATCTAACTAACCTACACATGGGTGGTATCCCTGTACTCAGGAGATGTTTCTGAACACATATTAAGGTGTTGTTTGGCACTGACACATAATAGGATCTGTGAATTCATGCCCGATGTACAATGAATGTGAAAAACAAATTACTATCCATAACATTGACATAGGCTGGTGGTAGAATTAGTGCATGAAAAGTGTTAAAATACTACCATTTGAAATACCCTAGGGTGTCTAGTTTTCAAAAATATATGGTTTTGTGGGGTAGAATACACTTTTTGGCTTCAAAAATGTCCCAAATGGGACATGGGCGCAGGTTTTCTGCACGTCAGAATTCCAAGTTGGAAAACCAAAAAGCGCACCTCTCAAATGTGGCCTTTTAACCCCCAAATAACCTAACCAACCTATACATGGGTGGTATCCCTGTACTCAGGAGATGTTGCTGAACACATATTGAGGTGTTGTTTGGCACTGACATATAACAGGATCTGTGAATTCATGCCCAAAGTACTATGTATGTGAAAAAAAATTACTATCCATAACATTGACATAGGCTGGTAGTATAATTAGTGCATGGAAAGTGTTAAAATACTACCATTTGAAATACCCTAGGGTGTCTAGTTTTCAAAAATATATGGTTTTGTGGGATAGAATACACTTTTTGGCTTCAAAAATGTCCCAAATGGGACATGGGCGCAGGTTTTCTGCACGTCAGAATTCCAAGTTGGAAAACCAAAAAGAGCACCTCTCAAATGTGGCCTTTTAACCCCCAAATAACCTAACCAACCTATACATGGGTGGTATCCCTGTACTCAGGAGATGTTGCTGAACACATATTGAGGTGTTGTTTGGCACTGACATATAACAGGATCTGTGAATTCATGCCCAAAGTACAATGTATGTGAAAAAAAATTACAACCCAAAACATTGACATAGGCTGGTAGTATAATTAGTGCATGGAAAGTGTTAAAATACTACCATTTGAAATACCCTAGGATGTCTAGTTTAAAAAAATATATGGTTTTGTGGGGTAGAATACACTTTCTGGCTTCAAAAATGTCCCAAATGGGACATGGGCACAAGTTTTCTGCATGTCAGAATTCCAAGTTGGAAAACCAAAATGCGCACCCCCTAAATGTGGCCTTTTAGCCCCAAAACAAACCAACAAACCTATGCATGGGTGGTATCCCTGTACTCAGGAGATGTTGCTGAACACATATTGAGGTGTTATTTGGAAATACCCCTTCACATTTTAAGGTAATGTTTACCTAAATTGCAATATATGTGAAAAATTAAAAAAAAAGATTTTTTGCTGCAAACTTTGGCATAGATTGGTGGTAAAATGGCTACATGAAATGTGTCAAAATACCCCAAGTTAAATGCCCTGAGTTGTCTAGTTTTCAAAAATATGTACATGTTGGGGGTCATTCATGGATTTAGTACAGAAATCAGTGTATCAATGTCACTATCGCTAATTTTGAAAGAAGGGATTTTAAAATAGCTTTGCACCACTTATTGTTCTGGCCCTGTAACATGAATAAAAAAGCACAAAAACATAAAAACATGGGCTATTTCTGAACTCAGGACATATATTAGAAACTTTTTAGCAGTGTTTTTTTGTTGTCTCTTGTACATGAGTATACGATTTTTCAAATAAAAGTCATAAAAAAATAATTTTTTCAATTTTTTTGCCATATTTTATTATTTTTTTTACATCAAATTATATGCTATTATCAAAATAATGGTATCAAAAGAAAGCCCTTCTTATAACGATAAAAACAATATATAGTTTGTGCGGGTACACTAAATGAGACAGAAATAAATTACAGCAAAACACAAACTGCTCAGAAATGTTAAAACAGCCCATGTCACCAAGCGTCGGACAAGCCAAAAAAGTCATGTCACTAAGGGGTTAATAAAAAATTATGATATCAAAAATGCATTTCTTGTTTTTATTTCCTTTTATGTGCCAATACTGCCTCTCTTTTTCCCCTCCCCCAGCTTTGTCTCTCTCCCCCCTTCCCCCCAGCTTTGTCTCTCTCCCCCCTTCCCCCCAGCGTTGTCTCTCTCTCCCCCCAGCGTTATCTCTCTCTCCCTCCCCCCAAACTTTGGTCTCTCTCTCCCCTCAAACTTTTCTTTCTCCTTCCCCTAAACTTTTTCTCTCTCTCTCCCCCTCACCTTGTATGTCTCTCTCCCCCTCCCTTTGTCTCTCTCTGCCCCCCTCCCTCGTCTCTCTCTGCCCCCCCTCCCTCGTTTCTCTCTGCCCCCACTCACTCCCCTTGTGTCTCTCTCCCTCCCTCCACCCCACATCACCTTGTCTCTCCCTGGTGGCTAATGGGGGCAGCGGGGGATTTCTGCACGATAGGTCATAACATCCAGTCCATCATAATAGACGGAAGTGTCGGGCAGCATGGAGGATGCCTGCACTATCGTGAAGATATCCCCCGGCTGCCCAAATATCCCTGGTGGCACTTCCTCCAGGACTTTTGTGATGAAGCCGGAAGGTCCCGGCTTCATCATAGAAGTACCGGTTGTCGTGCCGGGCAGCAGCGGAGTCTGCCATAGCGCATTGCGCAGACATCCACCGGCTGTTAGCGAGGGGGATCCAGGTTCCCTGCAGCTCTGCTGGGGACCTGGATCCCAGTCTTATAATCTGACCTCTGACTATAAGACGACCTCGAATATAAGATGAGGGGTCTTTTTCAGAGCATTTGCTCTGAATAAAACCTAATCTTAAATTGGAGCAAATACGGTAATAATAATTTGTATTGGGACTCCAATCATCGTGTCAGTTTGTGGACCTTTTGGGGTGCACTAATCTGACACTGAAAGTTTGTAGCTACCAAATCCGTTAATGGCATTAGTGACAGACTTTGAATCATCAATGCCCATTAATTTACCAGCAACGCCACTTTTTGCAATAATGGGAGCCATTGAATCTACCCCAATGACTCTTATATCCTTGATGTCTCAATTTCTGTGACCCTTTCACATTCTTTTAATTTCAGCTTTCGTGGTAGTCAACAGAGTTATTTCTGGCAGAGGAAGAGGGTCTGCTTTAGCAGTTCAAAACCCTAAGCAGAACTACGTGTTCAAAAATTTCAATCTATTTCTGGGTAATTAAATCTCCCATGGTTCAAACTTCATCTAGAATTGCAGTCTTTTCAATTTGCGATAAAAGATGATCTTCCCATCAATGCTAGTATTTGGTGCCTTGTAGCATAGACCTACAAGTAATGTACAACATGTTTTAATGTCTATGCTAATCTAACAAACAAAGGTTGATACATAAGCTTAAAGGTACGGGGTTAATCTGAATAGATGAATTTAAAGCAAAGAGGAGGGCATAAGGTGGCATTTATATAGCTAAAAGTAACTATACAGTAAGATTAAAAATATTAATGTTGAATGTGTAATGCAGCAAAAATTGGTCACAAGTAGATCTAAGAGACAACATCAACATATAATAAAGTGAATAAAAGGGCTGACCCCAAATACATTTTCATAGTTTAAGCGCACAATACCCGCAGATTTACCCGCTTTACCTATTAAAATGTATATTTTAAATCTAACCATACTGTTGTTTTTGGCTATATAAAGACTTGGACAAGGTATTCAAAGCTAGCCATCAGGCACGGGACCGGCAGTCTGGGGGGCTGCACTAGCCAGGCATACAGAAATCCTACTATGCTGCATCTGTGCAGTGTTCTGATTTCAGAGCATAGGGAGTCACGTGCAGGGCTTTAGGGGCTGCAGTTCAGGCATGGGTGTAGGAAGCGGGGGGGATGGGGGGGACGGATCCCCCCCCAGGAAAAAATGTGGGGGGGACAGGTAGGGTGAAATCCCCCCCAGCAAACAGGGCCCCCAGCCCCTGCTTGCCGTGTTCACAGCGCATTGCGCTTGTGAACACTTTTCCGGCAAGCCGCATCCGATGGATGTTTATATACTGGGCATCTGACTGGCACTATATTACTGGGCATCTGGCTGGCACAATAATACTGGGCATCTGACTGGCACAATAATACTGGGCATCTGACTGGCACTATATTACTGGGCATCTGGCTGGCACAATAATACTGGGCATCTGACTGGCACAATAATACTGGGCATCTGACTGGCACTATATTACTGGGCATCTGGCTGGCACAATAATACTGGGCATCTGGCTGGCATAATATTACAGGCATCTGGCTGGCACTATATTACTGGGCTCTGACTGGCACAATATTACAGGCATCTGACTGGCATAATATTACAGGCATCTGACTGGCACAATATTACAGGCCTCTGACTGGCACAATATTCCTGGCCTCTGACTGGCACAATATTCCTGGCCTCTGACTGGCACACTATTACAAGCATCTGACTGGCATAATATTACAGGCATCTGACTGGCACAATATTACAGGCATCTGACAGGCACCATATTCCTGGGCTCTGACAGGCACAATATTCCTGGGCTCTGACAGGCACAATATTCCTGGGCTCTGACAGGCACAATATTCCTGGTATCTGATTGGCACAATATTATTGGTATCTGACTGGCACAATATTCCTGGTATCTGATTGGCACAATATTATTGGTATCTGACTGGCACAATATTACTGGTATCTGACTGGCACATTATTACTGGGCTCTGACTGGCACAATATTGCAGGCATCTGACTGGCACAATATTGCAGGCATCTGACTGGCACAATATTACTAGGCTCTGACTGGCACAATATTACTGGGCTCTGACTGGCACAATATTACTGGCATCCGAAAGTTACAATATTACTGGCATCTGAATGGCACAACAATTATGGCATATGTGTGTGTGGGGGGGGGGGGGGGGGGGTAACATTAGAGGTACAGGATTGAGGAAGTTGGCTCCATCTAGCCCAGTCTTGGATCATCTCCAGGGTATGGTTCCATTTTGATGTTTAGTTTTTGTTCTTGATATTTTTTGTCGTTTACGATGGTTGTGAGACGACATATAATAGCATGGCCCATGCTAGGTTACTACATGTGTATATTTGTATTCATAGACCTGCTGAAAATGTGGAGAATGTGTGTAATGCATGTTCGCACTCAATAAAGTGTTGGAAAATAAACTTGTATTTAGATGCATTTTACTTTAATTACATAAGTATTTTCATAACAAACAATACATGTGCTTGGGGGGTAAGGGTTTCTTTAACTAATCTAGTAGAAGAGACTCGAGTGCTAAAATCCACGGGTTAGGGGGCGCAAATTACTTGCCTTGCCCCGGGTGCTGACAACCCACGCTACGCCACTGGCTCTGCAGCGATCACGGAGGTCACCTGATCACATGACTTCATCGCATGACGTCATGTGATCATGCGCAAGGCTTGTGCGCGTCCTCCACAAGTCACACAGCCCCACACTGGGAGGAACGAGGTAGGAACAGTGACTGTGTCATTGCCAATAATGTACCGTTTTTCTTTTGTATCATGGGAGCTTCGGAACGTGATTGATTATTGCAGCTCTTAGGGGCATTTAAAAAATGCCCGAAGCTGCCATAATAACATGTCTCTTAAATCTGCCAATGACTTCTACTAATGATGAGATGATCAAAAAATGAGGGCAAAAAAAACCCCTAGCAAATGAATGTGGGCAAAAAAAAAAAAACCCTGGTAAATGAATGTGGGCAAAAAAAAAAAACCCTGGTAAATGAATGTGGGCAAAAAAAAAAAACCCTGGCAAATGAATGTGGGCAAAAAAAACCCTGACAAATGAATTTGGGCAAAAAAAACACTGGCAAATGAATGTGGGCAAAATAAAACTGACAAATGAATGGGCAAAATAATGTAATTAATAAGTAATGATTGTAAGAGGCACAGACAAACCTGGAACGGAAATGCCCACCTTCCCTGCAATGAGATATAGCTTTGATCCCTGCTATTGATCTACATTTTTTTAAAATGTATTTTTTAAGATTAACAAAAAAATGCTCACTTGAATGTGTGTATGTATGAGTGTATGTGACAGACTGTGTGTATGTATGAGTAAATGTGATAGACTGTATGTATGTATGAGTGTATGTGACAGACTATGGATGTATGTATGTATGAGTGTATGTGACAGACTATGGATGTATGTATGTATGAGTGTATGTGACAGACTATGTATGTATGTATGTATGTATGAGTGTGTGTGTGTGTGTGACAGACTGTATGAGGGAGTGTGACAGACTGTATGAGTGTGTGTGACTGACTGAGTTTGTGTGTCTGTGACTGACTGTATGAGTTTGTGTGTATATATGACTGACTATGAGTGTGTGTGTCTGTGACAGACTGTATGTATGAGTGTATGTGAAAGACCATGTATGAGTGTGTGTGTCTATGTGGCTGACTCTGAGTGTATGTGTCTATGTTACAGACTGTATGTATGAGTGTGTGTGTGTCTGACAGACTGCATGTATGTATGAGTGTGTGTCTGCGACAGACTCTATGTATGTATGTATGAGTGTGTCTGTGAACGACTGTATGTATGAGTGTGTGTGTGTCTGACAGATTGTATGTATGTATGAGTGTGTGCCTGGCAGACTGTATGTATGTATGTATGTATGAGTGTGTTTCTATGTGACAGTATGTATATGTGTGACAGGCTGTATGTATGAGTATATGTGTCTATGTGACTGACTGTATATGACTGCATGTGATTGTGTGTATGTGCTGTTGTCTGGCTCCTAGATTTTTTTCCCTGGCTCCTAAAACTTAGTTAAGGTTGTCAAGCCCTGGTATAAATTTTACTAGTTATATACATATATTTGGGGTCCACCTTAAGCTTTTGGAAATATTTAATATTTTACAGTTTATTTTCTGGTCAGAAATGTAATGTTTGTTTGCTGAGAGGGTAGTGGATGCATGGAATAGTCTTCCAGTAGAAGTGGTAGAGGTTAATACAGTGAAGGAGTTTAAGCATGCATGGGATAGGTATAAGGCTATCCTAGATATAAGATAAGGTCAGGGACTAATGAAAGGATTACATTACTGAGAGGGTAGTGGATGCATGGAATAGTCTTCCAGTAGAAGTGGTAGAGGTTAATGCAGTGAAGGAGTTTAAGCATGCATGGGATAGGTATAAGGCTATCCTAGATATAAGATAAGGCCAGGGACCAATGAAAGTATTACTATACTGAGAGGGTAGTGGATGTATGGAATAGTCTTCCGGTAGAAGTGGTAGAGGTTAATACAGTGAAGGAGTTTAAGCATGCATGGGATAGGTATAAGGCTATCCTAGATATAAGATAAGGTCAGGGACTAATGAAAGTATTACATTACTGAGAGGGTAGTGGATGCATGGAATAGCCTTCCAGTAGAAGTGGTAGAGGTTAATACAGTGAAGGAGTTTAAGCATGCATGGGATAGGTATAAGGCTATCCTAGATATAAGATAAGGCCAGGGACTAATGAAAGTATTACTTTACTGAGAGGGTAGTGGATACATGGAATGGCATTCCAGCAGA
This sequence comes from Pelodytes ibericus, assembly GCA_036172795.1. Lineage (NCBI taxonomy): Eukaryota > Metazoa > Chordata > Amphibia > Anura > Pelodytidae > Pelodytes > Pelodytes ibericus. The sequence continues at coordinate 250,309,845 of CM069857.1, read as the reverse complement.
AGTGGTAGGTTCATACTGATGTATGTTTTATGGTGTACACACAGCTCGCTGACTATATTTCATGTAACAGTGATAAAATGCACCTGCCTGATGTAGATGTTGTGCTGTGAATGTATCTGTTGTATACCAAGGATCCTGGTAATGTTGGTGGGAACTTGGTGATATAATATACACTGTGACAAGCTTTATTTTTACTGCTGCTATACCCGGCGAGCAAAAATGCTGTCCCCCCCAGATTTGTGGGGGTTCCTACACCCATGAGTTCAGGGGCCTCTGCAAAATAGGCGCCTCGAGTACTGCATAATCCGATCAGAAGATCTCCCCTCTCCCGCTCCCTGTCGGCAGACAGGCAGCATGTGCGCTACCCAGTTGCACAGACAAGTCCCCATGCTGCCTGTCTCGCATTCCCATCGCTCTGAAAGCGACAGGTCACATGATCAACGCGGGTCGCATGGACACGTAACCTTCCTCCATGAGAGTAGCGGGGAGCACAGGAAACGAATGAAGACAGAGCAGCAGGAAGGGGACTACTGGGGAGGGGGTAACAGTATTTTTTGTGCAGACTAGTAGTGGCATATTAGTGGGCATATTAATTGTGGCATATTAGTGGGCATACCAATAGTGGCATATTATTGGGCAGATTAATTGTGGCATATTATTGGGCGTATTAATTGTGGCATAATAGTGGCAATATCAATAGTGGCATATTAATATTATTGGGCATATAAATTGTGGCACATTAATGGCATACCAATAGTGGTATATTATTGGGCATATTAATTGTGGTATATTAATGGGCATATCAATAGTGGCATATTAGTGGGCATATTAAAAGTTGCATGTTATTGGACATATTAGTGGGCATACCAATAGTGGAATATTGTTGGGCATATTAATTGTGGCATATTAGTGGGCATACCAATAGTGGTATATTAATTGTGGCATATTAGTGGGCATATTAATTGTGGCATATTAGTAGGCATATTAATAGTGGCATATTATTTGGCATATTGATTGTGGCATATTATTGGGCATATTAATTGTGGCATATTAGTGGGCATACTAATAGTGGCATATTATTGGGAATATTAAATAAAGTTTTTTAGGTAAAGTATTCATCTTCACTGAGTATACTTTGCCAAACCAAGAAATACTGAAGTCATTCCATTTCTTTAAATATTTCTTTAATTTTTTCATGGCAGAATCATTTATATGATAAGTCTGATTTAACGATTTAAGTAATTTTTCCCCTAGGTAGTTAATGTATGAAATATAGAAACAGTAATAAAACCACAAGAGCACAAAGTGTAAAATTTAAAAATACTATAACATAAAAATACTCCTTCTATTGTACTGCAGGTCTCTAATAAGTGCTCCTCAGGCACTCCAAATCACAATACACCAAAGTTGCGCATGTACAGGGAGAAAAATAGAAACAAATGTAGTGTAATAATGTAGAAGCAATCAACCAAAATGGTGTCTTAATAGGCATCACACTCACAAACACAGGATTATAGAGGGCTCATCAGATTAGAATCTTCAGGTTTATTCCAACATCTAAAAGATATATATATAAAAAAGACCAATTGGGCAGGATATCACAATTAAAATCAATAGTGCTTAAACAATTGCACTTACCAAAGATAAAACACATAAAGGGCAGCTTGTGTGTAATAAAAGCAGTCCTGGTAGGATAATACAATTTCTGTTCCTACTACCAGTAAGACTGGATAAATCCAGGTACTTGCACTCCACCAAAAAAGCTGAATCTCAGCGCGTTTCACCTGCTCGGATGTCGGCTTCACAGGAGAAATAATATGGCTGTATTATTAACTACCGCAATTATTTTAATTGTGATATACTGCACAATTGGTCTTTTTTAGTGGTCTTATTTATTTTTTAAAGGAGATTTAAGAGGGGAGGATAAAGTTAATAAAACATCAGTGGCAAATAGATTTATCTTGAAAGTCTGATCTTTGATCTGTATTCCTTTATATCAGGAAGTTCCCTCAATGCCTCAGCCAAATTTTCATTACACAGAGCAAACAAGAGAGGAGATAATGGGCAGCCCTGTCATGCACCAATATTTGTAGGAAAGTCAGATGATTTATGTCACATTATTGATACTACAGCTCTTGGGTTATTATATAATGATCGAAGACCACAGAAAAATGAATCTTGTATACCAAATTTGGATTGTGTTCTCCTCATGTAGTCCCAGTCGACATCAAGTGAAAGCATAATGTCTTGAGCACCTCTATTTTGAATAAATCCAATTTGATCCACGTTGACTAGGATCTGCATCACTCTTGTTAATCTTGATGCTAGGACTTATACATACAAAAAAAACACATTTTCAGATCAATGTGAATGAAGGATTTTTATCATCTTTGTGTATCACTATAATGCAAGCATTCAGCATATCTGAAGTCATGTTTGTTCCCTTCAATATCGAGTTAAATAAAGATGTTAAGAATGGACCTAATATTTGCATAAACATTTATAATGAGTAGCTGTATATACATCAGGGCTTGGAGGTTTTGAGCAATTACATTTTTTTTTATCACATCTATTACTTCATCCAACTCGACAGTTCTACTAAGTTAAGCTCTTGGCCTATACTCACATAAGTTGAATGAATATGAAAGTAAAATGTGCAATCTCTTTTTTTGGAATTTACTATATGCCAGCCATCCACCAAATGTAAGCTCGAGATAAAAGAAAGCACATTTTTAGTGTGATAGGGACATGGACTAACAGTTGAGATCGATTTATCTATGTAATGGTATGTTACTGCATTAAAATCATATTGATTTCCTAGATCCCTTTCCATCTGTATTACACGGTGCATAAATATTACCTATAGTTACAGGGACAATTACTATTAGATAAATGTTATATATTATAATAGTATATTTACATTAATATAAGCATTTTCATTTTTTTTATTAAAAAAATAATTTTTATTTACTTTTTTTTATTTAATTAATGTATCATTTTATTTTTGTAATGATTTTTTATTTTATTATATTTTGAGACATTTTGGGAGTATTATTATTATCAATTAAATCCTCGCATTGATTTCTGTGGTAGGAATTTGGCTATATTCACAACAGCCTCGGTCCTCCCGAAATGGCCTCTAAATAATCCAAAGTCTATGGCAGGACCACTTTGTTTCATTTGCATTTCTACTGATTTCAGAAGGATGTCAGGAAATTTCATTCTGGAATTAGCTATGAAATCCGAATTTCGAACATGTTTGGAGGAACATCAAGACTACCTCTGTAGCTCTAAATTTTGGTATCTATGACACTAATGTTACCCAAATATGTTCACAATCTGGAGGCACCATTTCGGAGCTGAAAATCTGCGCTACCTGAGTCCAGGGCTGGCCTAAAGTGTTCCGGCACCCTGTGCGGGCTTCCCCCGTGGCGCCCCCCCCGTCTCTTTCACCCCCCCTATGTATGTGTCTCTCTCCCTTCCCATGTTTGTCCCTTTCCTCTTCCTTGCCATGTCTGTCTCTCTCTCTCTGCCCCCCGTCCCCTGTTCTGTCTCTCCCCACCCCTTCCCCTGTTCTGTCTCTCCCCCCCCCGTCCCCTGTTCTGTCCCACCCCCCCCTGTTCTGTCTCTCTCTCTCCCCCCTCCCCCTGTTTTCTCTCTCTCCCCCAGTTCTGTCTCTCCCCCTGCCCCTGTTCTGTCTGTCTCTCTCTCTCACCCCTCCCCTGTTCTGTCTCTCCCCCATCCCCCGTTATCTCTCTCCCCCCCAGTTCTGTCTCTCCCCCCTGCCCCTGTTCTGTCTGTCTGTCTCTCTCACCCCTCCCCTGTTCTGTCTCTCCCCCATCCACTGTTCTGTCTCTCTCTCCCCCCTCCCCTATTCTGTCTCTCCCCCATCCACTGTTCTGGCTCTCTCTCCCCCCTCCCCCTGTTATCTCTCTCTCCCCCAGTTCTGTCTCTCCCCCTTGCCCCTGTTCTGTCTGTCTCTCTCTCCCCCTCCCCTGTTCTGTCTCTCCCCCCTCCCCCTGTTATCTCTCTCTAGCCCTGTTCTGTCTCTCCCCCCCCCCTTCCCCTGTTCTGTCTCTCTGTCTCCCCCCTAACCATTGTTCTGCCTCTCTCTCTCTCTCTTCCCCCTCCCTTACCTTTGCCTGCAAAGTTGGATAAAGGGAGGGGGCGGAGCTAACCGGCACAGCGGTGTAGCTCCGCCCCACCCTGTGAAGCAGAGCACAGTCTGCATTACGGGGAGCCATGGGCAGCAAGCAAAGGTGCTGCTCAGCTCCCCATGCTTAATGCTGCCAGAGGCTCCCCGTGAAGCAGACTCTGCTCTGCTTCACAGGGTGGGGGCGGAGCTACACCTCTCAGCCGGTTAGCTCTGCCCCCTCCCGGGATCTAGCAGAGCCTGCCGAGCAGAGGGCTGGTGAGGGGGGATCTTTTGATCTCCCCAATCCAGTGTCTCTACTGGCTATTTTTTTTTTTTTTTAAACTTTTTTTTTAACGGGAGGGCACCCCTGGGGTGTTGCGCCCTCTGTGCTCGCACAGGTCGCACACCCCTAAGGCCGGCCCTGCCTGAGTCAAACCTTCTGTTATCAGGAACTTAAGTGTAGAGCAGTCCTGCCAGCAGCAAACATTCACTGCAAAGGCATTAGGCCAATTGGTACAGAAACAGAGGCAATGAAACCAAATAGCAAAGGTAAAGAGACCTGCAGAACAGACACCCACAGAGTCCCCCTTTTCTAAAATCCTAGGATACCCACCTTGTGGAAGAGTGATATGGCAATCACAGAGGTCTACCAGATCTACCTCACTAAATATTGCTCCCTCCAAACGTGTGAGTGAGCTGATTTCTCAAAAAAAAACTGTCTGTGCTTCTCACCCTAATAAAGTTGGCAGCGATAGTTGCAGATTATTAATGAGAAGTTTTGGTTATATGAATTGGCTAAAGCATAATTAAGCCACATGAGGCACATTCTCAATATTGCTACCAAAACAATTTTAATGTGTTGGACGAAGTGCAATTTATCCTCCTCCCAATTAAGCCCTGGACAGCTAACAGCAACCAGAGAATCCAACAACCTCAACTATGTGGAAGCAGGTTCCCTGCTTTGATGATATATAATTTTGCTTTGGGACACCAGTAATGTTATTTGTTTAACTCCACTGTTCAACTTAAATAGTTATATTTTGTGTTTAAAGAAGCAATCTTGAATAAAGTCTCATGACAATGGTATAGTCAATGGCCGGGTTCATACTCCCTTTAAACCCCAATAACGACAGACACTTGGTGATGGTAAAATATATAAGGCCACAGCTTTAATAAAATATAACAATAAATTGTCATTGCCTACTATAACAAAACCCTGCCCCTTATTTACACAGACCTGGCAATGACACCCCAAAAGGTTTTTAATAATATAATCTGTAACAAAATTGTACACATAATACATCACATTAAAACATTAAATAACAATCAACCTTCAAAACAATAAACAACACACAAATGACCTTACTACAAAGGAGGGGCATACCGAGATGCTCCTCCCACCCCGGTTTGAGATACCCTTGCTCAACCACCACAAACCACATAAACAAACATATATTTAACAAACCAACACATGCTACACTAACTACCCTTGCAAACTACGCCTGCTGTGACATAAACCTAAAAACAGGGAGGGTGGGAGGGAAGATCAAGGGTAGGTGATTTATTTAATAAAATGGCTGCAGACTAAAATGGCTGAGCCCCTTTATACTACCCAAACCCCGCCCCACTACCACTGCAGCCCAATCAAAGAGATCCCTGCATTAACCCTATTCGGAAGCCTGTCAAGGCCTCCTCTGGCTAAGCTACGCTGCCCCTGGAGGCTCCATGACAATGGTATAGTCAATGGCCGGGTTAATACTCCCTTTAAACCCCAATAACAACAGACACTTGGTGATGGTAAAATATATAAGGCCACAGCTTTAATAAAATATAACAATAAATTGTCATTGCCTACTATAACAAAACCCCGCCCCTTATTTACACAGACCTGGCAATGACACCCCAAAAGGTTTTTAATAATATAATCTGTAACAAAATTGTACACATAATACATCACATTAAATAACAATCAACCTTCAAAACAATAAACAACACACAAATGACCTTACTACAAAGGAGGGGCATACCGATATGCTCCTCCCACCCCGGTTTGAGCTACCCTTGCTCAACAACCACAAACCACATAAACAAACACATATTTAACAAACCAACACATGCTACACTAACTACCCTTGCAAACTACGCCACAGGCCATCCATTGACACCTCATACTGGATGAGCCCCGCCACCCCTCAGAGAGACCGCTCGCTCGAGCCCTACCTGAAAACCCAGATTTAAAAGATCTAGCCCTATATCAGAAAGGTGAACACCATTGTGCCTGTAGAAACCCGGAAGGCCTTTTTCTAACTCCCAGTGACGAACCACCACCCCACTGTTGGCCCTGATAAAGCTAGCCATGAGTTTATTAACCTTCCCTTACTTTTCCCCAATGCCACCTGATCCCTCGCATACCTCCAAGTTATCTGGGGAACTATCTCCGACCATACAATCTGGATCTCCGGGGCAGCTGCCCGCAAGCGCCCAATATCCCTCTGAATTTGCCTAACTAACTCCCGCTGAGGCATAACCCCTAAATCATTACCCCCGGCATGTATGACCACTATATCGGGGACCTGACCCTTGACAATACGAGTGTATATCTCAAACCATACGTCACTCCACCCGTAGCCACGGCAGTGGCGGATCCAGTGGGGGGGCAAAGGGGCCATTGCCCCCCCCCCCCCCCCGAGAAAAAAAAAAAACCTACTTAAAAAAAACGACACTTTAAAAAAAAAAAAAATCGGAAGATCCCCCCTCACCTTCTCTGCCTGCAAGCAGGTTGCACAAGGAGCCAAACGGGCAGCACAGAGAAACCTCCGTGCTGCCTGTTCGGCTTCCTGTGCAGTCTGACACGGAAGTGCCGACAGGTCACGTGACCGGCACGCTGACTTCATACGCGCGCCGGGTCACATGACCTGTCGGCACAACCGCCTGGGAGACGAACAGGCAGCATGGAGAAGACCATGCTGACTGCCACTAGCCACCAGGGAAAGGTAAGTGCTGGGGAGATGGGGGGAATGTACTGGGGAAAGTGGCAGGGGCTTATTAATGATAGGTAACACTGACATATTATTGGGCAAATTAGCTGGGGAATATTAATGGAAATTAACACTGGCATCATGGGCGTCTGCAGGGGGGGGCAAGGAGGGGGGCAAGGGGGGGCTGTTGCTCTCTGCAACTCTGCTTGCTGTAATACTGGTCTCCCATCCACATTGGTGCAGGTCTCTGCAGCTGTCAGTCATGCTGCATGGAGAGCCAATGACAGGGGTGCCCGGGGATATGAAGTTATAGCCCCGCCCCTCAGCCCTCCATGTGGCAGCATGACTGACAGAAGAGAGCCTGCAGTGCAACATCATGGAGGAAACAGGGGAAGATACTCAGAGATCATAGCTGAGCCTCTGTAACAGGTAGGAAGAGCTTATAATAGCTTTAAAAACCAAGGTACATGGAAGAGTGGGGTAAATCCAGGGAGGTCCCTCCCATGTCCCTGAGGTCTCCATTTGTCCAGTCTGCGCAGCTCCTCTGACCAGGCTCTGCTCACATCAACATGGTGACAAGTGGATGGGGCAGAAAAGATAATGGAGGATAAAATTATGTGATAGATGGAAGCAGATTGCAAACAAAATGGGATGACATGGGGCAGAAAAGATAATAGAGAATGAAAAGAGGTGATTGAATGGAGCAGAACACAGACAACATTGTGACATGGGGCAGAAAAGATAAAATGTAGGTGAAAAGAGGTCACTGACATGGGGGAATAAAACACATAAAATGATGGGGAAAGAGATGGAAAACATGGAGGAATAAAACATATAAAAAAGGGGGAAAGAGATAAAGAAATGTCATGGATTTAGGAATTTGGGTGTTTAGGGAATCTGTTGCTTTGTGTTTATATTGTGTGCTATAGTGTTGTGTCTGTTGCTTTGTGTTTATATTGTGTGCTATAGTGTTGTATCTGGTGCTGTGGAGTTATATTGTGTGCTATAGTGTTGTATCTGGTACTGTTGGGTTACATTATGTGCTATAGTGTTGTGTCTGGTGCTGTTGGGTTATATTGTGTGCTATAGTGTTGTATCTGGTGCTGTGGGGTTATATTGTGTGCTATAGTGTATCTGGTGCTGTGTGGTTATATTGTGTGCTATAGTGTTGTATCTGGTGCTGTGGGTGTTATATTGTGTGCTATAGTGTTGTATCTGGTGCTGTGAGGTTATATTGTGTGCTATAGTGTTGTATCTGGTGCTGTGGGGTTATATTGTGTGCTATAGTGTATCTGGTGCTGTGGGGTTATATTGTGTGCTATAGTGTATCTGGTGCTGTGGGGTTATATTGTGTGCTATAGTGTTGTATCTGTTGCTGTGGGGTTATATTGTGTGCTATAGTGTTGTATCTGTTGCCGTATGCTTATATTGTGTGCTATAGTGTTGTATCTGGTGCTGAGAGGTTATATTGTGTGCTATAGTGTTGTGTCTGGTGCTGAGAGGTTATATTGTGTGCTATAGTGTTGTATCTGGTGCTGAGAGGTTATATTGTGTGCTATAGTGTTGTATGTGGTGCTGAAAGGTTATATTGTGTGCTATAGTGTTGTATCTGGTGCTGAGGGGTTATATTGTGTGTGCTATAGTGTTGTGTCTGGTGCTGTTGGGTTCAAGGCCGGCCTTAAGTGTCCCGGCGCCCCCCCGTCTTTCACCCCCCCGTATATATGTGTCCTTTTCCTCTTCCTTGCCATGTCTGTCTCTCTCTAACTCCCCCATACCTGTTTTCTCTCTCTCTCCCTCTGTTCTGTCTCTCTCCCTCCCTCTTTTCTGTCTCTCTCCCCCCCCTCTTTTCTGTCTCTCTCCCCCCCCTCTGTTCTGTCTCTCTCCCCCCCTCTGTTCTGTCTCTCTCTCTCCCCCTCCCCCTGTTCTGTCTCTCCCCCTCCCCCTGTTCTGTCTCGCTCTCCCCCCTCCCCCTGTTCTGTCTCTCTCTCTCTCCCCCTGTTCTTTCTCTCTCTCCCCCCTCCCCCTGTTCTGTGTCTCTCTCCCCCCTCCCTTTGCCTGCAAATGTTGATCCAAGGAGGGGGCGGAGCTTACTGGCTGAGCAGTGTAGCTCCGCCCCCACCCTGTGAAGCAGAGCAGCGTCTGCTTCACAGGCAGCAAGAGAGAGGGCTGCTCGGCTCCCCATGCTTAATGCAGGCTCCCCATGCTTAATGCAAGCATGGGGAGCCGAGCAGCACTTTCTCTTGCTCCCCGCTGCTCCCCGTGAGGCAGACGTTGCTCTGCTTCACAGGGTGGGGGCGGAGCTACACCTCTCAGCCGGTTAGCTCCACCCCCTTGTCGGATCCAGCAGAGGACTGGTGAGGGGGGATCTTTTGATCTCCTCAATCCAGTGCCTCTACTGGCTCGCAGAGGTCGCACACCCCTAAGGCCGGCCCTGGTTGGGTTATATTGTGTGCTATAGTGTTGTGTCTGGTGCTGTTGGGTTATATTGTGTGCTATAGTGTTGGATCTGGTGCTGTTGGGTTATATTGTGTGCTATAGTGTTGTATCTGGTGCTGAGAGGTTATATTGTGTGCTATTGTTTTGTATCTGGTGCTGAGAGGTTATATTGTGTGCTATAGTGTTGTGTCTGGTGCTGTGAGGTTATATTGTGTGCTATAGTGTTGTGTCTGGTGCTGAGAGGTTATATTGTGTGCTATAGTATTGTATCTGGTGCTATGGGGTTATATTGTGTGCTAAAGTGTTGTGTCTGGTGCTTTGGGGTTATATTGTGTGCTATAGTGTTGTGTCTGGGGCTGAGAGGTTATATTGTGTGCTATAGTGTTGTATCTGGTGCTTTGGGATTATATATTTGCTATGTTGTTCTATCTGTTGCTGTGGAGTTTCAGCTAGAGCTCTGGATATTTATCTGGTGCTGTGGTTTATATCTTGTGTCATGGGTTTTTAGCTGGTACCGTGGGTTAATATCTGGTGTTGTGGGTCTATATCTGGCACAGTGGATCTATATTTGGTGCAGTGAGGCTATATCTAGTGTGGTTGGTTTATATCTGGTGCTGTGGATCTGTATCTGGTGCAGGGTTTATCAACCCTTTGCATGCCTTCACTGATAATGACAAAGCTCCTCCATTTCATGATAACTTGTCAAAAAGAGGCACGGCGCAGAAAGGATGACGGTAAAATTATGCCCCCCCCCCCGAAAAAATTTCTGCGGATGCCCATGACTGGCATATTACTGGGCAAAATTACTGGGCAAATTGACAGGGGATATTAAATGGCAAATAACACAGGCATATTATTGGGCAAATTGGCAGGGGAATATCAAATGGCAATAACACAGGCATATTATTGGGCAAATTGGCTGGGGCATGTATGATGTAAAGGGGAATGTTCCTTACTTACTTATAAAACCCCATACCCTCTCCCAATAATGACACGAGACATGTATGGAGTTAAATAGGCCACAGCTTTCTTTATTTACAAACCAAGAGGAACTGTATGCCAAACCTTCTCCACTTTTCATCTATTTCTTATAAATTATTAACTCTGTAAAATATAAATACTTTAATAACACACCAAAACATAATTAACATACAGCTCCAAATAGTCCTTGCCAATTGTAAACATTAAATCACCATCCTTTAAACTGGAGTCCCTAGAAGAGACACCCCTCTCCCCTCGTCCATACTAATTCCATCATTATTCCAAACCTAATGCTAACCACCAGCCGACTTTTAGCTCGGTGGGCACGACCATTAGCCATCCTTCTAATATTTGAGAGGTTAGGAGAGGGTCCACCCTATCCATCCTTTGACTCGATCCTCCATTCATAACAGTATTGGCAAGGACCACCCCGCCTGCTGTGACAGAGAAAAGGTATTAATACAAAATCATAATACAATATAAACAATAGGGAGGGTGGGCGGGAGATTTTTCCTGCTGTGTCCGTTTGAAATTAAAATGGCTGCTGACTCCAAGATGGAGGGGTCCTTAAATACCCCAACCCACAGCCACTCCCCCCCCAGCACTGTCATAGGTGCCACTCACACCCCTCACTCATACATGCCCCCTCCCACCTAGGCTTTGCCTGTTTCCCGGGGAACTTGTATGATGTAAAGGGGAATGTTCCTTACTTACTTATAAAACCCCATACCCTCTCCCAATAATGACACGAGACATGTATGGAGTTAAATAGGCCACAGCTTTCTTTATTTACAAACCAAGAGGAACTGTATGCCAAACCTTCTCCACTTTTCATCTATTTCTTATAAATTATTAACTCTGTAAAATATAAATACTTTAATAACACACCAAAACATAATTAACATACAGCTCCAAATAGTCCTTGCCAATTGTAAACATTAAATCACCATCCTTTAAACTGGAGTCCCTAGAAGAGACACCCCTCTCCCCTCGTCCATACTAATTCCATCATTATTCCAAACCTAATGCTAACCACCAGCCGACTTTTAGCTCGGTGGGCACGACCATTAGCCATCCTTCTAATATTTGAGAGGTTAGGAGAGGGTCCACCCTATCCATCCTTTGACTCGATCCTCCATTCATAACAGTATTGGCAAGGACCACCCCGCCACAGACACCGCTGTTTAACCCCCCTTAAATCAGCGGTGACCACCCACCAAAGCCATGGCCTGTTCCATAGCCTCCTGCAAGGCCAAATTAAAAAGGTCCAAACCAACGTCAGTCAGGTGAACCCCATCACTGCGGAAGAAAACAGCCGCATTCCTCTCAAACACCCTATGACGGACCGTAATCCCCCCTATACCCAACACAAATTTGGAGACCCTTTTATTTAACTTAATCCGAGAACGCTCCAGGGCCCTTTGATTCTGGGCACACCTCCAGTAATTCCTAGGGACGACCTCAGACCAAACCAAACCTACATCCGGGAATAAGACCTGCAACCTGGCCAAATCCCGCCTGATAGCGTCTCCCAATGCCAATACCGGAGCCGTGCCCAAATCATTACCCCCTAAGTGAATAACTATTATATCCGGGGGACCCACCAGCCGAGCCAACTGAACCACCTCAGGCAGGAATTGGATCCACCTCATCCCTCTTGCCCCCAGCCATCGAACCTCCGCTTGAAAAGGAGAAAAACCCATCCGTTCCCCTCCCGGGCGGACAGCTGCACGCCGCCGAGCCCAGTAGATATAAGAGTGGCCGATCAGCCAAATCTTATATGGGCCATGATCTAAACGGGCAAGAAAGGTGAAGAATCAATTAGTCCAGCCGGGCGAACATACGATTGAAAGCGGCGCGATTCCCAACGCCCTATGCGCTGCACCGCCCGAGCCGAAAAACCCACTCTGGAGGCCTCTGTAGCCGCCCCTATCCGAAAGGAGTGCCCCCCAAATTCGGAACTAGCAATCCCCATAGCATCCAAGGATTTCTTAAACACCCGCAAGAACTGAAAGCGAGACAATGGGGACCCATCCAAGTGCAGTAGCAGAGAGCCGGGGGCCTCCGGGCGAACAAGAAGGTAGGAATCCAAGCATGCCACCGGGCATACCACCGAACCCCTAACCTCCTGTAAAACCACCCAAGCACCTTTACCTGCCATATCGGTCTTAGAACGCCGTATCAAAAACCGCAGGGACCCCGGCTCCCGCAGCACGTCCTGCCGCAAGAGTCCCCCTTGTCTTGTCTTGGAGGGGCTCACCAATTCTCCAATCCGCAAAGCACCAAAAAAGGCAAAAGCCAACGCAACCTTGAACAATGACACTTCACCCGGAGATGAACAAACAGATGGCAACGTATGAAAGAGCCCCAACAGAAGGGCCCCAGACACCGGTCTGCGAGAATCCCTACTCACCCTACCCCTGCGCCACCCCTTAAGGGCCTGGCGCACCACAAAGTCCTTCGTGATGTCCGTGACCCTGCGGATTTTAAATCCAAAGGCCAAACCCGCAAGTTTACCCGAAACCGCCCCAGGGGATAACCCCGATGCCTCCCAATGCCATAGCAACCACAACAGACCCTGAATACTCTCCTCCAGGGTCCGGAAACCCCCATGGGACCTCTCCAAATTCTCCCATTCCGCCCAGGCCTTCCCGTACCTTTCCCAAGTTGCATGACATACCGACCCCTGAACCCAGTCCGCTACTCGTCCTGCCCAAGGTCCCACAGGTCCTGAGGGCAGGGGGAACCCTCCTCGTCCGCCCAAGGGGCCGCAGCCCTGAAGACCGGCCACTGCGAACGAGAAATGGCATCGGCTATGACATTCTGCACTCCGGGAATATGCACAGCCCTACAAGTCACGTTAATACAAAGACATCGCAGCACCAGGCGCCGCAGGAGCCTAATCACTGGAGGGGAAGAGGCCGTCAAGTTGTTTATAGCCATAACCACCCCCATATTATCGCAGTGGAAAACGACCCTGCGATCCCGCAAGGCCGACCCCCAAAGCTCCAACGCCACCAAGATAGGGAACAATTCCAGAAATGCCAAATTCCGCGTCAAGCCAGATGTCCGCCATTCCGACGGCCACACACCCGAGGACCATTGCCTCCCCAAGATGGCCCCAAAACCCACAGACCCAGCCGCGTCGGTATATAAATGGAGATCCCCGTTGGACACCTCAGGGGCCTGCCATAGGGCTTTCCCATTGAAATTCTCCAAGAAAGAATCCCAAACCCCCAGATCCTCCCGCAAGGGCCTCGTTAAACGGATAAAATGGTGAGCATGAGCCACCCCAGCCGTGGCACCAGCCAAACGTCTATTGAAAACCCGGCCCATCGGAATAATCCGACAGGCAAAATTCAATTTACCCAACAAGGACTGCAATGGGCGAAGCTGTATCTTACGCACCCGCCGCGCCTCAGCCACCGCCACCCTGAGACCCGCCACCTTATCAGACGGCACTCCCCGGCCACCGAGTCAATCTCGATGCCCAGGAAGCTAAGGCACGTCGCTGGGCCCTCCGTTTTGCTAGGAGCCAATGGAACCCCGAACCCGCTCGAAACCATTTCCACCGATCTCAATAGGTGAGCACACACATTAGATCGGGGAGGGCCAACGCACAGGAAATCATCAAGATAGTGCAGCACAGAGTCACAACCCGCCTCCATGCGCACCACCCATTCCAAGAACGTACTGAAGCATTCGAAATAAAAACAGGAAATCGAGCACCCCATGGGCAAGCACAAATCCACGTAAAATTCCCCTTCAAAGAAACATCCTAATAGATGATGACACTCCGGGTGCACGGGCAACAACCGAAAAGCCGACTCAACATCCGTTTTGGCCATAAGGGCCCCCACTCCCGCGGCCCTGACCATCCGTACCGCTGCGTCAAAGGACACGTACGACACCCGGCACAATTCCGCGTCAATGTCATCATTCACCGAACCCCCGTGGGGATGCGATAAATGGTGTATAAGACGGAATTTGCCAGGCTCCTTCTTGGGTACCACCCCCAGGGGAGACACCCGCAAGTTATGCAGTGGAGGGTCCCGAAAGGGACCCGCCATTCTCCCCATAGCAATTTCCTTCGCCAACTTTTCCCTCACCACTGCCGGATAAGATGCCACTGACCGCAAGTTACGAAAAGACATCACCGTAGGTCGGTCCTGGAAAGGGATCCAAAATCCCTCTTCAAAACCTGATAACAGGATATCCGCAGCCCTGCGGTTGTGGTACCTATTTAACCACGGGCGCATCGCGGCGACGTCCACCGGCGTCCTCCCCCTTCGAGCCCATGTCCGACTTATCGCCTGACTTCCCACGTTTAAAGCAACGGGAGGAGGGGTGATTACCTCCGCACACCGAGCATTCGTGCTTAAACCTGCAGTTTGACCCCCACTTACACTGCCCGTCATTAAACTGCCAGCAAGACCCCGGACGTTTTTGCACGGCCGACGGGGTGGGGGTGGTTCCACCCATCCCGCCGGCCCCCCCGAGAAAGGAAGATAGACCCCCTTGGGCCGATGCGGGCCGCGTCATAATAGACAGCCATAGCCCGATGTCCATTTGATCCCAGGAGAGCGTAGGACGCACGGCCAAGCGCTGGCGAAACTGCTCGTCATATCGCCACCAACTCAGACCCCCATAAACCCTACACGCCGTCCAAATCTGATCCTGATAGCAGAAAAGCGACGAGCATCGCTCAGGATATTTTTCCCCCATCACACTGGCCAAAATTGAAAACCCCCTAATCCAGTTACCGTAGGTCTTAGGGATCTTACGGTACTTGTATTTCTCCTTTTCTTTTTCGGAGTCTTTTAACTCCTTCTCAGGAGGAGGAACATCCTCTAGGGGAATCAAAGAGAATATCTCCAGGAACTCCCCTTTCCAGATTTTTTCCTTAACCTCCTGCTTCAAGTGCAGGCCCAGCGGGCCCGACCAACACATATAGGAAGCCCCGTTAGCCACCGGGGCCACAACCGTAACCGGAGCCTCAAGCATACTAGCCCCAGGCTCCACCCCAGAGACCGTTGCATCCCCTGCCGCAGCTACCACCGGGGGAGATAAAGCCTGCAACGGGGCCTGTGCGGGGACCGCCACGGGCCCAGTACCCATCACGCCCGTACCAGCCAACCCCCCTGCTTCCCACACCCCCCGCAGCTGCGCATCCAGCTGCTGTGATACAGAAGGAATCCCTGGAACCCCGGGCGCAGACAAATGCAGCAATACCCCTTGTAAACCCCGCATCAAACCCTCCCACGCAGGCGCCAAACCAGACCCCGGTAAAAAACCACACTCACCGGTTGGAGGTAGCAGCCCAGGCGCCGCTAGGCCGGAAGGCGCCAGACCCGCAGCGGGGACCGTAGGAAGAGCACCCGCCACCGACTGAATCACCGGAGGGGGCACCTGTTGCCCCACCGGAGCATGAGAAAATTGAACATCCTGAGGATAAGAAACAGTGCCATCAGCGACCCTCCCCCCCAAGTGGGGCCCAGTGGGCCCATGACCCTCAGCCAACGCAGCACGGGCAGTCATCGAGGAATGGGGAACCGGGGAGGGGGTCCATACCTCATCCTCCCCTTCTGAGTAGCCCGACAGGGACCCCTCCGCAGGAGGAGCTGGGCCGGACGGCCTTGGAGGCAAGCGGGACGCCCTCCGTTCACTCGCCCGTCTGCCACGTGCCTGGGGTGCACGGGGCCTCCTCCCCCCGCTGGGGGGACCAGGAGGCGTGGGCACCACCGGGGGCCTTACCGGAGGCGCGGTAACCACCGCTAGACCTCCAGGGGAGACAACACCGCCAGACCGGAGGATCCTGAGCGGCGTGGAAGTAGGTAAGGCCGGGGAAGCGCTCTGGCGTGGGCCTGAAGCCCGACGGGCGGGCCTCGCGGCCGGCGACGGCCCGCCCTGGATAAGGGGTGGGAGCGGGGAGACCTCCGGAGAGGCAGTAGGCCTTGCGGCCTGCAAGCGAGCACTACGGGGCAGGGATGGGGAAGGCCGAGGCCTTCCCGGCGTACTCACCGGCCTCGCGGGAAACGAGCGCCGCCGTCCCTCTTGATCTCCGGGGCTCCGACTCCGGTACCCACCGCTGGGGCCTGCAACAGGACTCAGGCGGGCGGGGGGGCGCGAAACACGCCTGCCCGACCCGCGACCAGCCTCAGGAACGGGGGCTCCGGACGGAGTCCCCCTCAGCCGAGCCATCTGCTGCTGGAGGTGTGCCCCACCATCCAGCAGCGCTTCAGCCCTAAGGGCCGCTAGAATGTGCTCCACATCCATGCCTTAGGCCGTTTCACTAAAGACACGAGCAGAGAGAAAGATTTTTCCTGCTGTGTCCGTTTGAAATTAAAATGGCTGCTGACTCCAAGATGGAGGGGTCCTTAAATACCCCAACCCACAGCCACTCCCCCCCCAGCACTGTCATAGGTGCCACTCACACCCCTCACTCATACATGCCCCCTCCCACCTAGGCTTTGCCTGTTTCCCGGGGAACTTATCAAATGGCAATAACACAGGCATAATATTGGGCAAATTGGCAGGGGCATATAAATTGGCAAATAACACTGGCATATTACTGGGCAAATTGGCAGAGGCATATTAAATGGCAAATCACATTGGCATATTATTGGGAAAATTGGCAGGGGCATATTAAATGGCAAATAACACTGGAATATTACTGGGCAAATTGGCTCGGGCATATTAAATGGCAACTAACACAGGCATATTATTGAGCAAATTGGCAGGGGCATATTAAATGGCAAATAACACTGGCATATTATTGGGCAAATTGGCTGGGGCATATTAAATGGCAAATAACACTGGAATATTATTGGACAAATTAGCTGGGGCATTTTAAATGGCAAATAACACTGGCAAATTATTGGGCAAATTGTCAGGGGCATATTAAATGGCAAATAACACTGGAATATTATTGGGCAAATTGGCTGGGGCATATTAAATGGCAACTAACACAGGCATATTATTGAGCAAATTGGCAGGGGCATATTAAATGGCAAATAACACTGGCATATTATTGGGCAAATTGGCAGGGGCATATTAAATGGCAAATAACACTGGCATATTATTGGGCAAATTGGCAGGGGCATATTAAATGGCAAATAACACTGGAATATTATTGGGCAAATTGGCTGAGAGAGCCATACATTAGAAGGGAGAAGAGAGAGACATAAATGGGATGGTAGAGGAGAGACAGACAGACATGGGTTCGCAGAGGAGAGACAGACTAATATGGGATGGCAGAGGAGAGACAGACAGATATGGGATGGCAGA
The DNA here is from genome assembly GCA_036172795.1 of Pelodytes ibericus. Lineage (NCBI taxonomy): Eukaryota > Metazoa > Chordata > Amphibia > Anura > Pelodytidae > Pelodytes > Pelodytes ibericus. The sequence continues at coordinate 250,292,028 of CM069857.1, read as the reverse complement.
GGAGAGACAGACAGATATGGGAAGGGGAGAGGAGACAGACATACATGGGAAGGGAGAGGAGAGAGACATAAATAGGAAGGGAGAAGTGAGAGACATAAATGGGATGGTAGAGGAGAGACAGACAGACATGGGATGGTAGAGGAGAGACAGACAGACATGGGGTGGTAGAGGAGAGACAGAGAGATGGGAAATGAGAGGAGAGACAGACGGACATGGGAAAGAAGAGGATACATAGACGGACATGGGAAGGAAGAGGAGAGAAACGGGCATGGAAGGAAGAGAGACAGAGGGACACGGTGAGTGAGAGGAGTGCGACAGACATGGGAAGGGAGAGGAGCGTGACAGAAGGACATGAGAGAGAGGAAAAGACAGACGGACATGGGAGAGAGGAAAAGACAGACGGACATGTGCCCCTACCGAGATCAGACTCTGGATCCGCCCCTGAGCCACGGTAGCCAAACCACTTAATCATCAGGACGTGATCCGAAAAGCCCAGTTGTCGACCGGTCACCCGAACTGCGGCCCTCCTCTTCGCCCAGAAAATATCCGAGTGGCCGACAATCCAGGCCACAAGACCTAAAAGAAATGTAGAAGTTATCACTGACACCTCACACCAACCCTCCCTCCGGCCGCAAATAGATCTGAAAACACCTGGACTTCCACCTCCCAATCTTTTTGATGAGGTCCTCCTGAAAACCAACCTGGCAGCCTCGGTGGCAGCCCCAATTCGAAAATAATGCGTACCAAAAAGAGATGGATCACACCCAGCACCCTGCAAACCTTTCTTGAAAACTTGCTGGAATTGAAAACGGGAGAGCAAGCTGCCATCCTCATGCACCAACAAAGATCCTTTCACCTCACTCCACATAGAGAGAAAAAGCGTGACCCAATGCACTGGGCAACACCTATGTCCTGGCAACGCAAATAAAGTAACGTCCTTCCCCTTACCGTACATATCAGTTTTTGATTTCCGCAGCCTCAGTACCACCCAATCCTGACTAACCCTGGTGTCTAGTAATTGCATCCCCCCAGCAGTGCGTTTATTACCACTTACCAACTTACCAACCCTGAACGCCCCGAAGAAAGCCAGGAAAAAAGCTGTGGAAAACAACACCACCTCATAGGCGTTACTACATACAGTTGCCATGCCCGCAAATTTTGTAGAATAGCTACCGACACTGGCCTCCTCTTGTCCGGAACCCTCCGTCCCCTCTTAAAACCCTTCATGGCCTTCTTAACCAGAAAATGCTTCGTGCAATTACAAATACTGAAGGAGAAACACCCTTTAACATAAGCTGGAAAAGCAGCCACAACAAATCATTGAGCCTATCCACCGCTGAATCCCTACTACCCACCAAAACCAGCAAATTCTCCCATTCAACCCATATTTTATTGTACGCATTCCAAGTTGATGGGGCCAGCAAAGCCTTCACCCAATGCGCAAGCAATCCATTCCTAGCTTCCAAACTACTTCTGGGCACCGCAGCCCCACCTCCTCCGCCCCCGGGGCCAACCGACGAAACCGGTGGAACTGAAACTGAGAAAGAGCATCAGCCACCACATTCAAATACCCTGGCACGTGCTTTGCCCTAAACGCAATATTGAGAGACATGCATATAAGCACCACCCGCCTAAGTAGCCAAACCACTGGTAAGGAAGCTGCCGACAGACCGTTAATGGCGTCCACCACTGCCATGTTATCCGAGTAGAAGATCACCCTCCGATCCCGAAGCTTAGTTCCCCACAGCGCCAGCACCACCACCACCGGAAACAGCTCTAAAAATGCCAAGTTCCTAATCAAAGGGCTAAGACTCGACTCGTCAGGCCAACGTTCTGTGCACCAGGCCCCAGCAAAATAGGCCCCCAAACCAATGCTTCCTGATGCACCCGTAAAGAGCGTGAGCTCCTGACAGGACACTGCAGCCTTGCAGAAGAAAACATTCCCATTGAAATGCGTTAAAAAGGTATCCCAAACCAGCAAGTCCTCACGCAAGGCTGCAGTGATCCTGATAAAGTGATGCTGAGAAGTAACACCGGCAGTAGCCTTTGACAAACCTCGGCTAAAAACCCGCCCCATTGGTCTCACCCTGTTTGCAAAGTTAAGCCTGCCAATAAGCGATTGCATTTGCTTTAATGTCACTTTTTTAGCCCCTTTTACCGCAGACACCACCTCCCTGAGCGCCACTAACTTGTCCTGAGGAAGCCTGCACTCACCAGCTACTGAGTCTATCTCCAAACCCAAAAAACTCAGACATGTACACGGACCCTCTGATTTCTCCTCAGCCAAAGGAACTACAAAACAACCTGCCACCCACTCAAGGGACCTCAACAAATATCGGCACTCATCTGAACCCGCGGGGCCTACGCAGAAGAAATCATCTAAGTAGTGCGCAACCCCATGACTACCTGATTCTTGCCTGACAACCCACTCCAAAAAAGTGCTGAATTTCTCGAAGTAGGAACAAGAGATGGAGCAACCCATGGGAAGAGGTCCACAAAAAATTGACCCTCAAAAAAGCAACCCAACAGGTGGTGACACTGAGGATGGATGGGAAGCAGCCTAAAGGCCGATTCCACATCCGCCTTGGCCATGAGTGCTCCAGCCCCGCCTTCCTAACCATGTCGACCGCCTGGTCAAAAGACGTATATGAGACAGAGCAAAGATCCTTTGCAATGTCATCATTCACCGAGGAGCCGAAGGGGTAGGATAAATGGTGAATTAAATGATATTTCCCTGGCTCTTTCTTAGGCACCACACCCAACGGGGACACCCAAGGCAACATCGCGCTTAGCCGCACCGGCGTTGCCCCCAGAGGAAATTGCCCCTCCACCCCCGGCCGCGATAGATCCCGTGTGACCTGACTTCAACTTCTTAAAGCATCTTGTATTGCTATGGCTCCCACCGCATGTGGTGCATTCGTGCTTAAACTTACAACCTGCTCCCCACTTGCAAGTGCCCTCGTTGAATAGCCAGCAAAACCTGGGTTTACGTGCGGCCGACGACGCAGGCGTTGTTCCCACTGCATCCCTGGCTTGGCAGCTAACTTCTGTCTGAACTGCTCATCGTACCTGTACCACACCAGCCCCCCATACGTACTATATGCCTCCCATATACCCTCCAGATAGCAAAAGAGGGAGGAGCACAGCTCGGGGGACTTTTCCCCAATAACGCTAGCCAAAATACAGAAAGACCTTAACCTATTCCCGAATGTCTTGGGAAGCTTCCTATATTTGAGCCTTTTCTCTTCCTCCTTTTTATCCTCATATTTTAAGTCAATGGACTCCTCCAACGGTATTAAAGAGAAAAGCTCTACATATTCTCCCTTGCCTATTTTTTCTTTAACCTCTGGTTTCAGGTGTACCCCCAGGTGACCAGCGAATGACATATATCCCCCCAGCCTCGCGAGCTCTGAAACCGCAATACCCTTAACCCCTACTTCCGACATTCCGGCCTCAACCAACACAGACGTCTCTCCCCCCCCCCCCAATTCTACCGAAACCGCCAAACTAGCAGGCTCCCCTGAACCGCCTACTGTCCCACTATCGCCTACCAAACGATCGCCCCCCACTGGCGCCCACACCTGACCTACGCTTGCAACCCCAGTCCGTTAGTGAATCAATAAGAGACTGCAAACCTGCCACTATCTTTTGTGTTTGTGTGGTGTTAGGTTCAGACTCACCCTGAGACCCCCTAGCCGTCGACAACCTCTGGGCCGTAGCATCGGTTGCACCGCCATCGGAAACTAAAACGGGGGCCGTCCTGGAACCCACCACTATAGACGTCATTCGGCTAGGACTGCCAACGGTTGATGCAGTTTTCTTGTTCCCCATCTGACCTCCTGTGGAACACCTGCAAGGAGAAGAAGCCCCAGGCGCACCTGGGCCAGGAATCCCAGTAGAATGTCCAGCAACAACCTGACTCCTGCCAGACGCCGTAGAAGCCCACCGACTCCTATCTCCCTGTTCCTGGTGATTCAAACCCCTGCATTCCCCAGGGCTGTGTGATTGGGGGCCGTGTACCTCTGGCCCGAACTGCCTTCCCCGGTATTACCACCTAATGCCTCATCGCTACCCCTGTCTAACCTCCTTCCCTCCTCTGAACCTGCGACTGCCAAACCCCTCCGTGAACCAGACCCCAGAACCAGCCCAGTGCTCACTCTATCCCTGCGCCTATGGGGGAGCCCCCTACACCCCGTGAGTCCCGGGAAGGACTCCTAGTCCTTCCGAGCGCGTGTCCCACTGCCGCAGGCCTCAGGGCTGGGGGTTCTTCTTCTCCTTCCTGTCGCTTCCACACTAGGACACAGGCGTTGCGGTGGCCGGGTCCTCCGCCGGGGTCTCTGCATCTCCTCCCTCTCTGCTTCTGGCACCGAAAGTTCAGGCCCCAGCTGCGTCCTCAGCCAGTCAGCCCCTTTCATCCGCGCTGCTGCTCAAATCCCCTCCAGGAGACTCTCTAAATCTGCATCCATCAAGTTGCCAGGCGAAGATCAGCAACTCAAAACAGCAAAAACACAGCACCTGCAATAAAAAGATCAAGGGTAGGTGATTTATTTAATAAAATGGCTGCAGACTAAAATGGCTGAGCCACTTTATACTACCCAAACCCCGCCCCACTACCACTGCAGCCCAATCAAAGAGATCCCTGCATTAACCCTATTCCTAACCCTGTCAAGGCCTCATCTGGCTAAGCTACGCTGCCCCTGGAGGCTCCATCATATCACAAATCAACATACCTGCTAGCTGATTTCTACATCTATTTTCAATGTTAAGGTATAGTTACTAAGTTTTATGTAGTTGTTTTTACCAGTGCTGCAAGCATTAAACTGTCAAAGTTGCCTTTGGAATAAAAGCACATAAATGTGTAGTTTGGGGAGTGTGCCACTCTGTTAGTTTATTGTACATGTGTAGAGCTCATCTGTATTTAAATCTATGTCCATTTTTACCTCTTTTTTCACCAAACCTCTTTGATAGTCCTATAATGGTGCTCAGTATTCACCCTTCCATTATTTCCTATAGCAAAAATATTAAAACTGATGATAATTCTATCATTGCATCGTTTTTTTTTTGAACAGTGGACTAGAATCTGGTCCATGGTCAACAACATTTCTTTAATCAGTTTAAATCCTTCCATTTGATTATTTTTCTGTCCTGCTTATTTTTCCTGGGCCATCCAGCTAATACAACATAAACTGCTGCATGTCACAGCGTTTAGCATGATAAATACCTAATGGGCACCAAGTAGCAAAGTATCACAGGAGCATTTTAGTATCAGGATTATTATAAATATTGGAAAACCTAGGCCAGGAATTAGAATCTTGAGTGGCAGAATTTTAACCTGTTTCCTCCCTGATGACCATGTCCAGCCATCACAACCCCCCAAATAATGTAACATTTATCCCCTCCTCATTCCCTGATCATCTTACAGAAGGTGGGAATCCCTGGTGGTCCAGTGTGGGCTCTGAACAGTCTGTGCCTTTTGCATTAGCACATACTCTTTCTCTTCTGCCTCCAAATATCCTGTGCACCTGCCTGTTTGAGTCAGTGTCAAAACATTTTATAAACAACTTAAATAAATACAATTTTGTTAAAAAAAATATCAATGTCCCACTATTATTTCTATCATGCCCTTTCTTGTCTGGTCCTACTCATCCATTAACTAATGTGTCTTTTAGTAACACTAATAATAATAACCAATGTTTACATAGTGCTTATTTCAGGTGAGGCTCCTAGCATTTTACGGCAATATGTTGACATTTTTTATGAAACAAGTAGAGTTGGAATGATACCATTTGATTGCAAGCTTTCAAGACAAAGTTGTCACTTCCTCAACCATCACACTTATGACTGAAGATGGGGACAAGATTAAATAATAGCTTTCCCACTCAGGTGCGCCCTCTCACAACTTGGACAACGTTTATTTATCAGTATACCAGCGTTTCATACCAAGAATGAGTTTGATGGATGGGATGCTGTCCCAACTTAGGGATTGCTGCAGGAAAAAGTACGAGAGTAATAGAAGGGTTTGCTAACTGTAACAGTATGTCATCTGCATATAATGCAATTTTCAGGTCTCCCTGAGGTAAAGGGTATCCCTTCACCAGGTTATTTTTTCTTCTTTTTTTTCTGATAGAATTTCAATGGTCAGAACATATAGGCTTGGGACAGAGGACAACCCTGTCTCGTTCCATTTTTCAATTCACACCAGTTTGAGTATATGTTTGGGCTGATAGTTCTTGTGGATGGACAGCTATATAGCTGTCCATGAAGCCCCAGCTGACTCTGTCGAAGGCCTTCTCTGCGTTTAACGACAGGGTCAGCAGAGGCCCCCCACCATGCTCCGAGATCACCACGTCGATCTGACTTCTGATATTGATACTGGCCATTTTCACTGGTACAAACCCGATCTGATCGAGGTGTATAATGCCAGGGAGGATGGCTTTCACCCTTTCTGCTATTATAGAGGCAAAGATTTTCACATACACATTAATAAGTGAAATAGGTCTCTATCTCTTGACCTTTTTTGGGTCCTTGCCTGGTTTTGGCATAGGCAGTATATTTGCCATCAGCATTTCCCGTGGAAAGGAGCCCTTTTTAACCACCTGATTGAAAATATTTGCCCAGAGGGGTACTATACTGCTTTTTCATAAACTTAATAAATCTGTTACCAAAGCCATCTTAAAGCTTGTTAGTTTAACAATCATCTTTGCAACTTCTTCTCTGTAGATTTCTGTACTCAGGGCACTTAGTTGTTCTGATGAGATTTTTGGTAATTCAACACTCCATAAGTATTCTGTCATGCCCCTCTGGCCCGTACCTGCAGTTCCAGTAGTTCCAGGCATCCAGCAAGTCCCTTAAGTAATCCGTGATCACGGAGTAGGCCGAAGCCGGGGCCTGTAGTACAATCTTCTATCCGCGATCGCGGTAGCGCGGTAGGCCGAAACCAGGGCCTAGAGTTTCTACAAGCCCAGGATGCATCCTCCAGACTTCACCCCAATCAAGGGGAACCTATTTCCAGCTGTAGGAGGGAGGTAAACTCTGCCAAATCTCCTATTAACTCCAAGCACAGAGATAGAGGGGTATGTGCTAGAAAAGCACACCCCTCTAACATCCAATCAAGTGAGGAGCTTGTCCCACTGAGGGGAGGAGTGGAGACCCACAGCACTATAAAAACCCCTCAAACTGTTTCTTCATTGCTCCAGTGCTTTGGTTCCTGTTTGTCCTTGGACTTCAGTCTCCAGTTTCCCCTTTGTTGCTGTGCTACAGTATATCTTTTGGATTTCCCATTACCTGACCTTTGGCTTGCCTTCTGGATTACCCTGTTTGCCTGAACCCTGACCCCTGTTTGGATTACTACTCTTTGAACGCTGCCTGCCCTGATCTATTGGACTGTTTCCTGACTTCGCTTTTTGGATTATCCTTTTGTTGCACTCTCGTGCTCCTATCCTTACCAGGGTGCTCTGCCTATATATACTTGTGGACCACCTGGTAAGGGTTACCAGCAAGAGATAGCATCCCCTGCTCTATGCTCCGAAAACCTCAATCTTGACAAATTCCTTAATAGCTTCTTCAGGGGTATTCGACTGTAAATCATAAACATTTTTGTACTATTGATTGAATGATTTCCATATCTCCTTTGGTGATCTAACTATCTTGTCTCTTTGCTTCTCCTTGATGTTCTTTAATTTAATTAAATAGCCACGCATCACTGCCTCATCCGTATACCATATTCTTATATCTTCTATTTCTTCTGATTTGTTTTCCTCAAAAAAGCATTTGACAGATCTTCTAAATATACAATATTCTCTTTATTATTAAGGATCGTCTCGTCCATCCTTCGTGTTGTCATTGGAAACTTTTTTTTACCCTCATATAAGTCCATATATTCATGGTCCAACCATATAAATGGATTGATCTCAATGTTTTTTTACATTCACTTTTTTTTTTTATTTAATATTTCTTTATTCATTATTTAAAGGTTCACATTCCAAATTTAAAAAGAAATCATATACATTTTCCTTATACATTATCATAATATCTGCTATTCCTTAAGTATCAAAAAGGATAAAAAGAAAAAAAACCTCTTCTATACCCCCCCCACTAAAAATAAAAACCCACACCTCAACACCATCCTCTCTCTCCCGCCCCTCCCCCACCCCCAGTCTTCTAGACAAATCTCTGGAACTCCTGGCTTTCCCTGAATAGTACCCATGGGGCCCATCTCCTTCTATGAGTCTCTGTCTCTCCTCTTCCAGAACATCAAATCCTCCATTCCACATATATTCTCCAGTTCTATTATCCAGTCCCTATATCCGGGGGGCTATCTCTGTTTCCAAAATCTTGGTACTTTTGTCAATGACTCCCTATATTTCTTCAGTGGGGCTTTTTTATGGTGGATTAAAACCTGAATAGGGTTGTTACCAAAACAGGGGCGTTGCTAGGTCTTCGGATGATCTGGGGCTAGAGCCCAGATGAGCTCGGTCACACACAGGGGCGTACCTAGAGCATTTGGCACCCGGGGCGGACCCTGAGTGTTGCACCCCCCCCCCCCCCCCACCCCATAATAAAAATGTAAGAAAACACCCACAAATTTTTCAGTGTTTGAAAATTGTACAATTATAGATACCAGGAATATTGCGCCACTCAGAACCCAGTAATATTGTGCCAGTCAGATACCAGTAATATTGTGCCTTTCAGATACCAGTAATATTGTGCCAATCAGATACCAGGAATAGTGTGCCATTCAGAGCCCAGTAATATTGTGCCAGTAAGATACCAGTAATATTGTGCCAGTCAGATACCAGGAATATTGTGTCATTCAGAGCCCAGTAATAGTGTGCCAGTCAGATGCCTGTAATATTTTGCCAGTCAGAGCCCAGTAATAGTGTGCCAGTCAGAACCCAGTAATATTGTGCCACTCAGAACCCAGGAATATTGTGCCACTCAGAGCCCAGGAATATTGTGCCACTCAGAGCCCAGGAATATTGTGCCACTCAGAGCCCAGGAATATTGTGCCACTCAGAGCCCAGGAATATTGTGCCAATCAGATGCCCAGTAATATTGTGCCCCTCAGAACCCAGTAATATTGTGCCAATCATAGCCCAAGAATATTGTGCCACTCAGAACCCAGCAATATTGTGCCAATCATAGCCCAAGAATATTGTGCCACTCAGAACCCAGTAATATTGTGCCAATCATAGCCCAAGAATATTGTGCCACTCAGAACCCAGTAATATTGTGCCAATCATAACCCAAGAATATTGTGCCACTCAGAACCCATATGTGAAGTAATGTTCCCCTCTGATTTAAGCATCTCCAACACTTATCTGTATTTTTATTTAATATTTTATGAAGAGTTACTGGATCTCTATACCATCTTATTAGTACTTTAAAAGCATTCTCCTAGGTTCGGGCGGACAGTGAGCATCCGTGAGCAATCTCAGTAATTTTTTGGCACTTGAATTTGGTTAATATTAGATCACAGTCTTCCTCCCATTTGTTAATGAAATTTGGTTTAACCTCCTGATTACCTTCAGTAATACTTTTGTATATTTTAGATATAGGCTTAGAAATACATTAATTAGCGTGTATAATTCATCATTTATCGAGCAGACCACTATATTGCTACTCCGCATCTATTCTCACTATTCATGATGCGCTAATAACCGAGGGAAAGTTCTCACAACTTCATCTTTTTGGATCTATCATTCTTGTCAGAGCCTTTACCAGGTCAGGTAGAAGTTTTAGCGCAGGGATAGTGGAGGTGTCTGGTTGCATGTTATATATTGTGCAGGTTGAGAACAGATAAAGAAACAAAAGAGCTAGGTATTGGAATAAACACTGAAGGAGAGACAAAAGGGAATTTAGCAAAGAACTGCAGAATAGGAAAAGGGTTTGAGTAGGAACTGCAGTATGAACAAAGAGCTATAGCAGGTACTGTAGACAAAGCAAAGGTAGGGGTGGAGAGAGTTAAACAAGGGAAGAGGCCAGAGGCAAGGGTTAAGGCCAGAGGTAAGGTTTAAGGTCAGAGGTCGGTAGCTAAGCAGGAACACCCGAAAGGGGGTGAGGAATGAGAAGGGTAGCTATAAGGGAACAACTTAGCTGAAGAAATCTTGATGTAGTCAGAGGGTCTCAGGAGGTGCTGAAATTCATCTACTGAGCTGGTTGAGCCACTCAGGTTCAGATTTCCAGTTTCTGGACAGGGTCACAATTCAAATATGCTTTAAGCAGAGGATCATGAACAGAAGCAGCAGCTCTCAGAAGTCAGGCATCCAACTTCAATGCAAAAGCACTGTTTGCCAGAAACTGCAGCTATTTAACCTGTGTGTGAGCAAAAAATAACGAGCCCACCTGACACCAAACAGAGGGGAAGGAATACAAGCAAAGTAAGGTAGGGAGGCCTCTAGAGGAGGCAGGAGGTATATAAGCACATAAATAATGACTTTTAAATGCATGAGTCAGAAGGTCAGAGTTGAACCCTGACAATTCTCCAGTCAGTTTCCTGGACCATGGCAACTTGTATTTTTTCTTTAATTAAGTATTCATTAAAGGCCCATCTCTTTGCAGGAATATTGAAACCTTGGATATTAATTGAAACAATTTTTGTGGACTCTCTGTTACTCTTACAAAAACAAAAAACATTACGCAATAACATTCTGTTATTCAACACAAATATCACATAGAGGGGTCCATTTTGGAATCCCCCACACTTACACCCCTTTTGGGCCATCTGCTCAGAACTTACGGCAGAGTGATCCAGGACCAGCAGACTGTATTTAATTCTGTCCCCACCCTTATTTACTTTTCTTTTATCCCTTTTCCCTCCTTAACTGAATCCCTACCTTGTAGCTATCTTACCCCTTTTTCTCTCCCCCCCCTCTCCTCATCCCTCACCCCTCATGGAGGTGGAGGAGGAGAAGAAAAGGTGTAAGTGTTAGCTTACAATTTTTGTTACACATCCTTATTCACCTATATAGTTCTTTAGTATAAGAGAAGAAAAAAAACCACAACATTTACACCATGTTGCCTCTTTCATTCTAAACTCTTGTATAGCTTGCTTCTCCTTTTATATTTACTAGTGCTTTTTGTGCTTTAACTTACAATTCCTATTAAACCTTGAATCCATCTATATAGTTGTGAATCAAGTAAAAAAAAAATATTTCCTAACACCAGATTTATCTTTTCCATTCGAAAAACTTATATATATATCACATCTATTTCTATTATCTAGTTCATTTTGTGCAATGGGTTACAATTTCTATTAACAGAAGACACAACCCTTTTTTATATGACAACGTCATATCCTGTGGCTGTATTTCCTGCACTCAGCGTGCGTGCAGGAAACATTTCGGAGGAGACGGCCAACGAGCAGCATCCAGGTCAGTACTGGGGACATCAACCAGCAAATGATGGGCAAAATAATACTGGCAAATGATAGGCAAAATATGACAGGCAAATGATGGGCAAAATATGACTGGCAGATGATGGGCAAAATATGACTGTCAAATTATGGACAAAATATGACTACCAAATGATGGTCAAAATATAACTGGCAAATTATGGGTAAAATAGGACTGGCAAATGGGCAAAATAACACTGGCAAATGGGCAAAATATCACTAGCAAATGATGGGCAAAATATGACTGGAAAATGATGGGCAAAATAACACTGGAAAATGATGGGCAAAATATGACTAGCAAATGATGGGCAACATATGACTGGAAAATGGGCAAAAGAACACTGGGAAATGGGCAAAATATGACTAGCAAATGAGGGCAAAATATGACTGACAAATGGTGGCCAAAATATGACTGTCAAAAGGGCAAAATGATGGGCAAAATAGCACTGGCAAATGATGGGCAGAATAGCACTGGAAATGATGGGCAAAATATGACTAGCAAATGATGGGCAAAATATGACCGGCAAATGATAGGCAAAAGATGACTAGCAAATGATGTGCAAAATAACAGGCAAATGAAGGGTAAAATAACACTGGCAAATGAATGGCAAAATAACTGGTAAATGAAGGGTAAAATTACACTGGCAAATGATGGGCAAAATATGACTGGCAAACAGAGGCGTCGCTAGGGTGGGGCTACTGGGGCTATAGCCCCGAATCTCCAGTGCATAGCCCCGAATGGAGACTCTGGGGCTAAAGTATACTTTAGCCCCGAGACTCCAGGGCTATCATTGTTAAAAAAAAAAAAAATATCTCCCCCGCAGAGCTTTCCCCCGCCTGGGACATAGTCCCAGAATCGGAGGTTTATGCTCGTGCGAGGGGTGAGGAGGAGAGGCGCTGCTGCTGGCCCCTCCTCCTGGAGGTGCGGCCCACAAGCAAGTGCCTGCGGTGACCGCACCTCCTGGCCATACTGACAGCGCGACGGGAGCAAGCTCCGCCCCCGTCGCACTGTGAGTCTGGCTGCGAGCCGGATCTGACATCCGGCTGAAGAAAGTTTCTCATCGGAGACGTCCTCCTCCCTGCATACAAAGGTAATTTAGCAGGGAGGGGGACCAACGCTGTAAGGTTTTGTTTTTTTGTAAATATTTAAAAATGTGTGTTAGTGTCTGCGTGTGAGTGTGACTGTGTGAGTGAAGCAATGTGTATAAGGGTGTGTGTGTCAGGGTGTTTGCATAAGTGTATGAGGGTGTGTGTGTCAGGATGTGTGTGTCAGGGTATTTGCATAAGTGTATGAGGGTGTGTGTGTCAGGATGTGTGTGTCAGGGTATTTGCATAAGTGTATGAGGGTGTGTGTGTCAGGATGTTTGTGTCAGGGTATTTGCATAAGTGTATGAGGGTGTGTGTGTGTCTGGGTGTTTGCATAAGGTGTTTGCATAAGTGTATGAGGGTGTGTGTGTGTCAGGGTGTTTGCATAAGTGTATGAGTGTGTGTGTCAGGGTGTTTGCATAAGTGTATGAGGGTGTGTGTGTCAGGGTGTTTGCATAAGTGGATGAGGGTGTGTGTGTCAGGATGTGTGTGTGTCAGGGTGTTTGCATAAGTGTATGAGGGTGTGTGTGTGTCAGGGAGTTTGAGTGTGAGAGAGAGACTGAGTGTGTGAGAGAGAGACTGAGAGACTGAGTGTGAGAGAGAGACTGAGAGACTGAGTGTGAGAGAGAGAGAGAGACTGAGAGACTGAGTGTGAGAGATAGAGAGAGAGACTGAGTGTGAGAGAGACTGAGAGTGTGAGAGAGAAAGCGAGAGTGAGAGTGTGAGAGAGACTGAGAGTGTGAGAGAGAAAGCGAGAGTGAGAGTGTGAGAGAGAAAGCGAGAGTGTGAGAGAGAAAGCGAGAGTGAGAGTGTGAGAGAGAAAGCGAGAGTGAGAGTGTGAGAGAGAAAGCGAGAGAGAGACTGAGAGTGAGAGAGAGAGAGAGACGCTGTGTGAGATAGAGAGAGAGAGACTGAGTGTGAGAGAGAGAGAGAGACTAAGAGTGTGAGAGAGAGAGACTAAGAGTGTGAGAGAGAAAGCGAGAGAGAGATGCTGTGTGAGAGAGAGAGAGACGGGGAGTGTGTGAGAGAGAGAACAAAGAGACGGGAAGTGTGAGATAGAGAGACGGAATGTGTGAGAGAGAGAGAGAGGCGGTGTGTGTTAGAAAGAGAGGGAGAGAGATAGGGTGCGTGAGACAGAGAGAGACGGGGTGAGATTGTGTGCGACTGTGCTCATCTGGGCTCAAGCCCCTGATCATTTGTTGACCTAGCAACGCCCCGGCTGGCAAATGATGGGCAAAATATGACTAGCAAATGATGGGCAAAATAATACTGGCAAAAGAATGGTAAAATAATACTGGTATATTAATGGCAAAATAAAACACAGAGGAGACTGCCAGGTGAGTACTGGCGAAGGCGGAGGAAGGTGGTGGTGTATTAATGGACAAATTCTTTGTGGTATATTAATGGGCAAATTGTTTGTGGCATATTAATAGGCAGGCTAACTGTGGCATGAAACATAGAGGAGACTGCCAGGTGAGTACTGTGGAAGGGGGGAGGAGGGTGGTGGTGTATTAATGGACACATTGTCTGTGGCATATTAATGGGCAAATTGTCTGTGGCATATTAATAGGCAGGCTAATAGTGTGATATCAATGGGAAATTGGATGTGGCATATTTATGGGCAGGCTAATAGTGGCATATTAATGGGAAATTGGCTGTGGCATATTGCCAATCTGGCTGTGGAATATTTATGGGCAGGTTAATAGTGGTATATTAATGGGAAAATTGGCTGTGGCATATTAATGAGCAGGCTAATAGTGGCATATTATTGGGAAAAATGGCTGTGGCATATTAATTGGCAATCTGAATGTCTGGTTGTGGCATATTAATGGGCAAGCTAATCATGGTATAATGGGCAAATTGGCTGTGGCATATTAATGGGAAAATTGGCTCTTGTCAAACCTTTACTGTGGCATGTTCTGTGGGGCAAAATAACAAGTACTATGGGGGAAAGTGACACATTGGCATGTTCTGCAGGGGCAGTTCAGTGGGACAAAGTGACACTGTGGTATGTTCTGGCAGGCAAATTTACACTGTGGCATGCCAAATCGTGAAAGTGCAATATGAGTACAAGCCAAGTGCTGTGGGTACTGTATAGTGCTGTGTTAAGACCTTTAGGTGCAATGTGGGTGCAGAGGAACGTAATAAAAATAAGAAATTAACAATGTTTCAATAACATTATCATTACATATTAAAATAGTTGAATGTAATATTAAAAAGTTAATATAAGTATACATTCAGCTAGTTATATACATAGTTATATACATATATTTGGGGTCCACCTCAAGCTTCTGAAAAGGCAGGACATTTTTTTTTTTGTGGTCAGAAAAGTAATAATTCTTTACTGAGAGGGTGGTGGATGAATGGAATAGTTTTCCTTAAGAAATGGTAGAGGTTAATACATTAAGCAGTTTAAGCATGCATGGGATAGGCATAAGGCTTAATATAAGATAAGGCCAGGGAGTAATGAAAATATTACTTTCTGAGAGGGTAGTGGATGCATGGAATAGCCTTCAAGCAGAAATGGTAGAGGTTAATACAGTGAAGGGGTTTAAGCATGCATGAGATAGGTATAAAGCTATCCTAGATATAAGACAAGGCCAGGCACAAAGCGGAACAGTTGGGAGGCATGTAAGTGGCATTTCTGGGGTGGAGTTGCATGGTGGGGTCGGGGAACCGAGGGCAATTTTTGCACCGGGGCCCGGTGGTTTCTAGTTACGCCTCTGTATACACACTAACACACATCATACATACACACATCACAAGTATACACACTAACACACATACACACAGCACCAGTATACATACTAACACACAGCACAAGTATACATACATAGATACACATGCATTGCAAGAAGTTTCGGCTTTGGGAGAGCTGATGGAGCCGCTACACTGCTGTAAGAACGGGGGGCGTGACATCTCTCAAGCTGATGTCGGGAGAGGACATTCTTATGCTGCCCGCGGCTCCCTGTGAAGAAGGGTGGGGGCAGAGCTACACCTCTCACTGCTGAGCTCCGCCCCCTCCACCGGCAAACCTTTTTTTTTTTTGCTAGTCGGGCGGGCGCCCCCTGGGGTGTTGCGCCCTGTGCGATCACACAGGTTACACACCCCTAAGGCCGGCCCTGTATGTAGATAGGTATAACAGTTGTATAAATATACTTATTCGATTGGACGCAAGAAACATTGTAATATGAACATGTTTATTTTTATATTTATATTGTATTTTACTTATTTCATTAATACATAGGATAAAATATATTTTAAAAAATAATAACTTTGGGGGGCGTGTCCTAGCCGGCAACCGCACTGGCCGCGTTTTAAGTGAGCTCTTAGAGGCGACGGGGAGATAACGCTGTATTCCAGACGACATAACACGGAAAGATAATCCTTTTTACCCTACAAGATGTCCTCACAGAGAGGCACAAGAAATCAAGGGAAAATGTTAAAATATTTAACACAGAAGGAGAGAAAACTGTCTTCAAAACTTACCGAAGTTGGATCGCAAGATGGCGCCCAGCAAAATCCTGAAGACGATGAAACTTCAGAATTGGAAGATGCAGCCTCCTCCTCGTCAACACAGAATATGTTACCTGTGGACGATATAAAACAGATGCTGAATAACATGAGATCTGACATTAAAACAGACATCAAGGTAATGACTTCAGATCTAATGAAAGAAATAAAAGAATTGGGGAAAAGAACGTGTCAAGTAGAACACAAAGTGGATGAAGTAATAGGCTCCCATAATGATCTAACAGAACAACATGAACTTCTGAAAAAAGAAGTACAATTCCTCAAAGGGAAAATGGGAGATCTAGAAGACAGATCACGCCGCAATAATGTACGCATAAGAGGCATACCAGAAGAAGTTGCCCCGGCGTACCTAAAAGACTGGGTGCAGGCCTTCTTTATGGCCCTAATACCGGACTCAACAGCCTCAGATATGCTAATAGATAGAATCCACAGACTTCCCAAGCCAAAACACATAACGCAGGACACCCCAAGAGATACAATCCTAAGAATGCACTATTTCCACTACAAAGAAGAAATTATGAGGGCAAGCAGACAACCAGAAACACTACAAGCCCCATTTACCAACGTCAAAATATTTGCAGACTTGTCACCATCAACACTGTTGCAGAGACGCAACTTCATTCAAATCACCAGCGCCCTGAGAGAAGCGGAGATAAAATACAAATGGGGCTTCCCAGTAAAACTGATCGTTTCGCACAAAGGGGCCACTACCATCCTAGGATCTCCAGAAGAAGGCTTGCTATACCTCACAAAATGGGGCCTGCAAATACCGGAGGATAACCGCACCCAAAAAAAGAAGAAGACTACCCCAGTGATGAAAGATTGGGCATCAGTGGTGACTACCCGACAGAAACCTACATAAATTAGGTCCCATCACCGACACCATACAGAAAACGAATCTCGGATATTCAATCCGACTTCGAAAGACACGAACTCCGAAGATGAAGTAAAACCGAAAATTATAACCCGAAAATCTCTGGTTAAAACTCAGACCCACTGAAGTAAAGATCGGATGGGAGAATGACATAAACCTACAATTCGAATACAGAACAAAACCACCAGACGACAACCAAGTGTATCCTCATGACGTCAAACTCTAGAGCCACTGAAGTAAAGCTCGGGGTGCGACTGACCCGAAAAGGCACACCGAAAGAAGAATCAAGACTGAACGAAGACACCGTCTGACCTTACATACCTAATAACAATCTTAACCAATTTTAACATGATTAACCCAACCATTGTTGTCAAAGTTTTCAGTAATACCCGACGATTTACTCACACAGATATAACCTCCCATTAAGGCACAAATCAACCAGAAGTAGACCCATCAGATTCGCCAACCAACATATTCCCTTCCCGCATAAAAAAAAAAAAAAAAAAAATATATACATATTTCCGTATGCCAATACAAAAAATAATATATTCCCCCCAAAGTTCCTCTGAAGCCACAGAGTAACCCTCTAGATCACTCATACTACTCGGTAGACACCCCCTACCTCATCTGGGTATGAGATTAGTGCCACATAAAGTCTGTAGCACAATTAAGTTGTATCCAATAGCACTTGTACCTATCCATCCGAAAGGGGTGGATAATTTTTCTTCACACTCAAGTGATGTAAATAAGTTAACCTGTTCCTTATTCTTTTTTCCTTTTCTTTTCTGTTTCTTTGAAGTCCTCTACTTCACCCTACCCCCCTCCCCTCCAGTGGTCACCTATCCCGAGAGTTTTAACTACAATATCCAGGACCTAGATCTCCAATCCTCAGAAGAACCCCAGAAAAGAAGCGGATTCCCACACTGCACGGAACTACCTACGACGGAAGTAATATACCTAACACCTAAAGAACAGCACCACCGATCAACGACCTGTAAGTGCACCTTTCCTCACACAAATTTAATCAGAAGTATTAACACTGATGCCACTAATCAACAAAAACCAATACACTAATGGAGTTAACATTCCTCTCAATTAACACCAAAGGACTAAATAGTCCGCACAAAAGAAACATGTTAATGCAAACTGCAAAAGAACATAAAGCACAAATAATATGTGCCCAAGAGACTCATTTCGCAATAAAATACCCGCATGTCTAAACAAACAGTTCCCAGTAGCTCACCACGCCACAGCTCAAAGTAAAAGAGCAGGAGTGTCCATATGGTTCCACAATTCTTTAGCCACAGAGATTATATCAAAAAAGATAGACCCAAAAGGACGATTCATACTTATCAACATTCTAATCAACAATGTCAAATATCGCATAATTAACTTGTATGCCCCGAATGATAATGCAGGGCAATTTATTCGTCAATTAACAAAACAACTTCTAAATACACAAGACTGCCTGACAATTATATGCGGCGATCTCAACCTAGTCACAGACCCGAAATTAGATTCTTCAATCAACATACCTTCCATACACAACACTAGGAAAACAATCCAAGGAACAGCACTGAAACAAATTTTTGCAGAAGCTCAAATATATGATGTATGGAGAACCTTACACCCAGATTCTAGAGACTTCACATTCTATTCCCAAGTACATAAATCATACTCACGCATAGATTATTTTCTCACTGACAAGACCACATTACAAAAAATCACAAAATGCGAAATAGGCAATATACAATGGTCAGACCATGCCCCGTTAATTATGACACTAGAATCAAATTTCC
This sequence comes from Pelodytes ibericus, assembly GCA_036172795.1. NCBI lineage: Eukaryota > Metazoa > Chordata > Amphibia > Anura > Pelodytidae > Pelodytes > Pelodytes ibericus. The sequence continues at coordinate 250,273,343 of CM069857.1, read as the reverse complement.
CTTTCAGGGGTTCGGGCACATGGAGAATCAATGAGTTCTTATTAACACACACAGATACAAAACAAACAATAGAAAAAAATCTAGTAGAATATTTCACCAACAATGTCACAAAGGATTTAACCCCAGAAACAGTATGGGAAGCACACAAGGCAGTGATTAGGGGTCAATTGATTGCCATCTCATCCTTTGATAAAAAACAAAAACAAAAAAGATTAAATCAACTCACAGCAGAACTACAACTATTATCCAGCCAACACAAACGACTACCAACTAAACAGAATACTACCAAATTACAAACAGTAAAACAAGAAATCTCAGAGATCCAATTAGCAAGAACCCACATGCAGTTACTTAAAACAAAACAGAGATACTATACACACAGCAATAAAGCAGGTAAATTACTAGCACACAGAATCAAAAAACAAGAAGCACGGAAAATTATTCCTGCTCTCCTTACACAGAATAACATAAAAGAATTAAACCCTGCTAAATTTCCAAATATTTTTGCAGAATACTACCAAGCACTTTATAACTTAAAGGACGATAAGAAAACACCACAACCCAAAAAAACTGATATAGACGCCTTTCTCGACAAAGTAAACCTCCCAATGTTGGACCCTAAATATAAAAATTTCCTATCCGACCCAATCACAATAGAAGAAGTAAATGAAGCCATAGATTCCCTCCCACTACATAAAGCCCCAGGCCCAAGCGGATTCTCAAATATATATTATAAAACGTTCAAAAATATACTTTCCCAACATCTGGTTAAAACATACAATTCATGTATGGGAAAAGGTAAATTCCCAAAGACAATGATGTTAGCACATATCACCACTATACCAAAACCAAACAAATCTACTTTATTATGCCCCAATTTCAGACCAATATCCCTACTAAACACAGACCTTAAAATGTATGCAAAAATATTAGCGACCAGACTAAAATTTATCTTACCACAGTTGCTGCACTATGATCAAGTGGGATTCGTTGGCGGCCGCCAGGCCGCAGATAATACCAGGAAAATTAGTAATATTATAGCGTACGCACAAAAACAAAAAACCCCAATTTTATTAGTAGCTATAGACGCAGAAAAAGCGTTCGATAGATTACATTGGGAATATCTTCTAGCAGTACTTCATAAATTCCATTTCCCACCTGCTTACATCACAGCAATAATGGCCTTATACTCTGCCCCTTCAGCTAAGGTAAATTATGCAGGATTTTTCTCAACAATATTCGATATCTCAAATGGTTCTAGGCAAGGCTGTCCTCTATCGCCTATTCTATATGTCCTAGCACTCGAACCCTTAGCACAAGCAATACGCTCCAATCCCAACATTCAAGGGTTTAAATATAATAAAGAAAAAGAAATTAAACTAGGACTATTTGCGGACGATATTTTCCTCGCCATCACAGAACCAGATAAATCACTCCCACACCTAAATAGTCTGCTAGAGCAATTTAGTCTCATTTCTTATCACAAAGTAAACACTACAAAAACACAAGCCCTAGCCATCAACATTCCAGAACCCACTTTGATGAATCTTAAATCACAATACCCCTATGAATGGAGGAAAAATAATATCCAGTATCTAGGGATTGCACTAACAAAAAACCCAGAGGACTTAATACATCATAACTTAACAAAAATTTGGAATTTAGCACAAAACGAAATGCAAAAATGGGATAAACTATTCCTTTCTTGGATAGGCAGAACAGCAGCAATCAAAATGAATGTAATACCCAAACTACTATATATATTTAGGACACTACCAATCCATATACCGATAACACTAATTTGCAACATACAAGCCAAAATACAGAAGTTCATCCATAGCTACAAAAAATCAAGAGTATCAAATAAATGGCTTATACTACCACCTAACAAAGGAGGTCTGGGGATCCCTTCCTTAATCCATTATTATAAAGCGGCACGCATGTCCCAGACCATACAACATCATGAATCACCAGGTACAATTTCTTGGGTGGACATGGAAGATAACCAATGCTTTCCTCACAGAGTATGTGACACACTCTGGCTCAAAGACCACACATATGATAAAAATAAAATAATATTGCCCAGTACAAAACTTTCAATAAAAATTTGGAATGAATATGCAAAAAATATCCCAGCATTACAACATCTCACTCAAGCCACCCCCTTAACCTCCATGGAACTCTTAATTCCAAATTTATCACTAAAATCATGGATAAATGCGGGGATCTCACATCTTGGTCTACTCATAGAAGACAAAAAATTGCGCCCTTTCCAGAACATCCAACAAGAATATTCACTCCCCTCCTCAGATCATTATAAATTCCTACAGCTCCGCCATGCTATACAAAACAGAACCAACACTCTAATTAATCACACTGAACCATTACCTGAATTGATTCTCCAGTGCCAACCCCTAACAAAAAAGAAAAAACTTCTGTCACTTTGCTACCATATACTTATTCTGGACTCAATTCCAGAAAAACTCCCGTTTATGGTAGCTTGGGAAAACGAACTGAACATAAGCATCAATATCAGAGACTGGAACCAAGCGATTCAAAACCCAAAACTATTTTCCCATAATACCAACCATATTGAACTAGCCAGGAAAATACTATACCGGTGGTACCTAGTCCCAGTTAGGCTAGCAAAAATCTACAAACTACCATCTGACACATACTGGAGATCATGTACAGAGAGAGGCTCCATGTCCCATATTTGGTGGTTTTGTCCAGCAATCCAAAACTATTGGTCAGAGATTTTTACTCTTATAAACAAAACAACAAAGATCAAATTACCGAGAACACCTGAAGTAGCACTGTTGCATATATTCCCAAGTGGAATCCCAAGAATGGAAAAAATTCTGATAGGAATGATATTACTATCCGCAAAAACACTTCTTGCAAGGAATTGGAAATCGACAAAAATCCCATCGTTACCCGAAGTACAGAACCTAATAAATTATAATCTAACCATGGAAAAACTCCATTATATCAGCACAAATAATATGAAGAAATATGACGATATGACGGAAATGTGGAAAAGAACTTCTGATGACACATGCCAAGTTCCAACATGAGCTCTGACCTTCTCCCCCCCTCACCCCCCCCCCCTCTAATCCCTTTCTACAAACCCTAAATTTTTTATACCCACCACTTTTCTCTTACTTTTTTTATTTTCTTCTATATATAGGATCTCAAAGGTTTATATTGATTACTGTTAAATATTTCCAAGTTACACTAAGAAACTGAATGATTAGATAACTGTGACATCAGAGATCACAATAATTAACGGATCTAGAAATGGTAAATGGATAGCATATAGTAGGACAAAGATAACAAAGTGGAAACTAGCACCAACAAGTATTTTATTTGATCTTAACCTAATTTTATCTGTTCAACATTTTCTTAACATAGGTGAACGATCTATTATGTATATCAAAAGCAATGAATTTTCTAAGCTTATACCTACTTCTCAACAGTTGTAATCTTTTTTCCTTTCCGAAAACCATATGTATGACAATGTCCACTTACATTTATTTAATTTGTCTGTAACAAATAACATGTTGAGTCCTTACTATGCAAAAATAAAATATTATTGAGAAAAAAAAAAATATAATAACTTTGTACAATTATTAAGTGTTCTTGCATAGCAAGACCACTTAATGTTATCTCACATATATATTATTAAGTGTTCTTGCATAGCAAGACCACTTAATGTTATCTCACATATATATTATTATTATTATTATTATAGCAAAATTTGCCACCCTAACTCCTCCCACAGTTTTTACACTACATAGACAAAAATTTACCAAAACGTGCAGATTGTTCCCGATCGGATTGCTATTACTTTGTGGAACGTTTCGCCGAATGGTTCACGGAATATCGTCGTTTTTGTGGCGCAATTTGTCCCATAGGAATGAATGGCAAAGCTAGAGTGGGAGCTGCCAAAAGCTGAAAAATCAGGACATGATTTCTAAACTGCCACCACTCCCTCATTTTCAAGCCCACCTACACAAATCTTATATCAAAACGTTCAGCTATCCCTGGTGCCACTAAACATGTAAACGGCTAAGCCGTAGTCCTGATAGTTTTCACAATATGACCATTTGTTTGCAACCAACGCCGTCCATTGACATTCATTGAAACTTCACTCTGCAAAGCTCAAATTTGAAGTGAAATTTCTAAACTGCGGCTGTGCCTTCATTTTTAATACTTCAGAGACATACTATGCATCAAAATGTAGGTCTGGGTCTTGTGATTCTCACAATATAAAGCTCTTCGCTGTAGGATTGATAGTTTTTAAAATACGACCGTTTGAATATGGCAACCGCCAAAATACTCTGACCTGTGTCAAGCTGCAGCAGCAAGTGATGTCATAGACAGGGCCTTTTGAACACCTGCTAATGTTTTTATAAATGTATGGTTTAATGTAACTGTGCAACAACGTTGCAATTAAATGTGCTATGTAAATGATAACAGTTACTCCGCCCACTCCAGTTGTAGACTACAGGTGGAGGCAAGAACACTTCACACAATTTCCCCAGAAATTGTAACTTTTCTAGTTCTATATTAATGTTATACATTACAATAATATATAAAGCATTCGTTTTCATTAGAGATATTTTGTGTTGATTTACTTTTATTATATGTAATTTATTTTCATGTTATTTTTATTTATTTATAATTTTTCATGTTTTTTGTTGTTGTTGACTTCAGCCCATTTCGGGAAGATGTCGGTTATTTCAGCTACAGCTAAAGTCATCCCATTGATGTCTATGGGAGCATTTCAGCTATTTCCATAATGGCTGAGTTCTTCCTGAAATGGTTACCTGAGTAAGCCCTTAACAGTTGTTCTTTATTTTTCATTATAACACTCTCTAAAATCTATCAACTTGTGCCCTTTTCTGTGTCTGCAGACTAAATTTTGCTCTAGCAGAGTCTCTGAAATATTTATGTTTGGCTTGAGCTCTAAAAATTGCAAATGAATGGCTTACAAGGCATAAGAAAACCTGTAGGCTATGATTTGTGAAAACCATAGTATGGAATGTTTATGTAGTTTGTTCCTCAGTGTCTGCTTAGAAACCAGAGCTGAGCCACACCCATGTCTGAAAGTGGTTCCACCCCAATTTAGCAGGAGAGATGTTACACACCTGCCAACTCCCCCCACCCCCAATTCCTGGGCAAATCTGGATGCTAGAGGACAGAGCTAAGGAGGTCAAGTGGCAGCCCTACGACACTGGAGTTTGGGAAGTCAGGGTGTCAGCACAGTAGCATTACTGCATATACAGTAGGAACTGAAATCGAGGGATTGTGGTCCTACATCCTGCTGTCCTGCCAATCTCTACCTCTGTCCCAAAAAGCCCGGCAGGGCAGCTGGAGAGATCCAGTCAGGCCCGTATGCTCCATATGTGCTAGGTGTGCACCGCACACCTAGCAAGGAGCAGCCGCGCTGTGTATTTCTGGGATTTGTGTTCTCCAAACAGAGAGCACACAAACCCCAGAAATACATCCAGGAGACAGACGTCAGCTGTGGATTCGGCAGCGGAGTCACTCACTCTGTTGCCAATTTGAACAGCACAAAACTTATACTGCCCAACTTTCTACAAAATAATTGTATATAATCTATACTATATTTATAAGTCTGAAGAAAAAAAAATGTTTATGGGGAAAAAAGTAAGTTTATTCTTAAGAAAAATCATTAATTCCAGATGCAATGGCAGAACATCACAATGACTACTAAATTCTCAAGTCTGTTACAAAAAAGAAAATGTAGCTTACTGTTATCAACCCTTCTCTGTCTCACCTTTCTGTACCTCAGATATGGTTAGTCATATAGGAGGCCAAAACACATATAGAGTCTGTCATGTGAACTGCAAAAATCAGACATCTGGAAAAATTCTTCGACTTGGATATCTTTCCAGATCAACTATTAATACCTGATTTTCGCAATTCGCATGCCAGTTGGTGAAGAGAGTGTCCAAGACGCCTGTGTAAAGCAGCTGCAAAACTGTGCCAAAACCAGAGAGATAGACCAGATTTGTCAATGAAATTGATAACCCTATACTATTTTTGTACAGCATTATGTGCTGTTGTGAGACTTTGATTTATTGTCTCCCGGCATTTTATTTTATAGGTACTGTAATACGATTGATTGGGCATTCCCATTGAACTGAACTCGCGTTCTCTGACATTCAGGTGCTTGTATAACCAGCCCATATAGTACCAGTTAATTTAATTTGTGCCACATATGGGATTGGTAATTCCATCTGTCTATTTACTCTTGATTTCCTGGGGCATTTAATCTAAAAGTGAAGGACAGGCAAAATATATTTCCTATAGAGTTTGCACAACAATCAGATATAGTTTTAATATATAAAGAACTTTATTTTTATCATAAATGTAATGTTTACAATAAAGTATTTATAACATGTTAATCAATATATTAACACAATAATAAATAATGACTTACTTTAATTTATAATGTCAGATAATATGACATCACCAGTATTCATGTCTAGCCCGACATGGTTTAAGAAGGCAGACTGAAGGGGGTGAGAGCAGAGCCACTTCTACCATTGTTGGTGGTATATTGCCTGCACGGATATGCGGGCTACCCCCACTAGATCCCTAGGTAGCAATAGTGCAGTAAAAAGGAATGTGGGGGCAATCTGGGTCTGTGAACAGGGATGTGGGGGCAATTTGGCACTGTTGTAAAGTATGTGGGGCAATATGTAGTGGAACATTTATGCAAGGAAGGGATGTAACCTGGATAGGAAGGGGTTGCAACAAATGAGGGTTGGGAGGTGCATGAGTTTAGTCAGGTCTAGGGCAGCACAGAACCCAAATACATCACTGATATCCCAAATACAGTGCTTGTATATTGTAATGAAATATGCCGTGGTATTTAAATTAATAATGTTAATAAGTATGTTGAGATAATATTAAAGGAACTCCCCCTAAACATTACTTATACCGTGTATAGAAAGATAAAAATGATGAAAAATTATGTATACACTGTGTTAGAAAAATAGTAAGCATATGCATAAAAAAAAAGAGAAATATATGTCTCCTTCTTATGACATCACCTGTTGCTTGATAACAGCGCTACGTAAATTGGTGCTATATCAATAAATGTTAATGTAGTGTAATGTAAATTTAAATTTCACACTGAAATTAGTTCATTTGCATTTCAAGCCACAGATGATGTCGTAAACACGGGACACCACAGGCACATTTAAAACATAAGAAAGGGAAAACATGTATGTTCTAGCTCTTGATCCCCACAAGTTGCAACATCCTGTGTGTTTCCCACACAAAAAATATGAACAAAACTGTGATACACTAAGTGTTGTGGTTAGTGACCATTAAATTGTGCAAACATTACTTGCATTATAGAAGGTAGACATAGTCTCCAATGCTCCTCATATTATACAGACATAAAAGGGAATACACAAAAAATACATATAGTAACATAGTAATTTAGGTTGAAAAAAGACACAAGCCCATCAAGTTCAACCCTTCTACCTATCATTCCAGCTTTTGATGCAAAAGAAGGCAAAAACCCCTAAGGGAGCTATTTTGAATTTTGCCTCCTTGGGGTAAAAAATTATTTCTTGACTCCAAAGGGCAATCAGATTTCTCCTTGGATCATTAAGCTCTATTATTAATGCTTATTCTATTATTAATAACTCTGTATGTTCTGCTTTTCTAAAAAAAAAAAAAAAAAAAACATCTAGGCCATTTTTAAATGCATCTATTGTAGCTGATAGCACTACCTCTCTTGGCAGTGAGTTCCATAACTTTATTGTTCTTACCGTAAAGAATCTGTTCCTTTGCTGTCTATGAAATCTTTGCTCTTCCAGTCTCAAGGGGTGACCTCTTGTTCTTTGTACATTTCTGTTAATGAATAGGTCTTTGGTGAGCTGTAATACATTGGAGAGTGAGATACTGTAGTTTAAAATGTATACATGCAATATAAGTTGTGAATGCACTCACAGAATCCCAGATGGGTAAAGGCTCATCACATATATTGCTGAAAGGCTTCACCTCAACCTCTTCTTGGCACTTAAAATGCAGACAACTAGCAAAGGAACAGAAGTACAGGTGATACTCGAAAAATTAGAATATCGTGCAAAAGTTCATTTATTTCAGTAATGCAACGTAAAAGGGGAAACTAATATATGAGATAGACGCATTACATGCAAAGCAAGATAGTTCAAGCCGTGATTTGTCATAAGTGTGATGATTATGGCTTACAGCTCATGAAAACCCCAAATCCACAATCTCAGTAAATTAGAATATTGTGAAAAGGTGCAATATTCTAGGCTCACAGTGTCCCACTCTAATCCGCTAAGTAAGCCATAACACCTGAAACTTGTTTCTGAGCCTTTAAATGGTCTCTCAGTCTGGTTCAGTAGGAATAACAATCATGGGGAAGACTGCTGACCTGACAGTTGTGCAGAAAACCATCATTGACACCCTCCATAAGGAGGGAAAGCCTCAAAAGGTAATTGCGAAGGAAGTTGGATGTTCCCAAAGTGCTGTATCAAAGCACATTAATAGAAAGTTATGTGGAAGGGAAAAGTGTGGAAGAAAAAGGTGCAGAAGTAGCAGGGATGACTGCAGCCTGGAGAGGATTGTCAGGAAAAGGCCATTCAAATGTGTTGGGGACTTTCACAAGGAGTAGACTGAGGCTGGAGTCAGTGCATCAAGAGCCACCACACACAGACGGATCCTGGACATGGGCTTCAGATGTCGTATTCCGCTTGTCAAGCCGCTCCTGAACAACAAACAATGTCAGAAGCGTCTTACCTGGGCAAAGAAAAACAGACCTTGTATGTTGCTCAGTGGTCCAAAGTCCTCTTTTCTGATGAGAGGAACTTTTGCATCTCATTTGGAAACCAAAGACCCAGAGTCTGGAGGTAGAATGGACAGGCACACACTGAAAGATGCTTGAAGTCCTGTGTTGATTTGGGGAGCCATGTCATCTGCTGGTGTTGGTCCACTGTGCTTCATTAAGTCCAGGGTCAACGCAGCCGTCTTCCAGGAGATTTTGGAGCACTTCATGCTTCCTTCTGCAGATGAGCTTTATGGGGATACTGACTTCATTTTCCAGCAGGACTTGGCACCTGCCCACACTGCCAAAAGCACCAAATCCTGGTTCAATGACCGTGGGATTACTGTGCTTGATTGTCCAGCAAACTCACCTGACCTGAACCCCATAGAGAATCTATGGGGCATTGCCAAGATAAAGATGAGAGCAGAGGCGTCGTTAGGGGGGGGCTACTGGGGCTGGAGCCCCGAGTCTCCTGACCATAGCCCCGAGTCTGTGAAGCTTCCCCTGCTTCCTGCTCTGTCACTATGATAACCCCGCCCCCAACCCATGTGACCGGCAGGAACCCACGTGTCCTCCCTCACAGCACAGACCACGAGGGATGCTGTGCTGCTGTGGAGAGTCTGCTCTCTGCTCCAGGGGCTGCAGAAAAAGCCTCCTCTATGACCTGCCACTTACCTCCCATCCAGGAACAGGCTGCACAAGGTAGGATCTCCATGTATTTTTACATAAATATCACTAACAGGTGAGTACTGGGGAAGGGGGTGGAGGGAGGGTGACATTAATGGACAAAATAACCCTGGCAAATGATGGATACATTAACCCTGGCAAATGATGTCTAAATTAACCCTGGCAAATGATATATGAATTAACCCTGGCAAATGATGGATAAATTAACCCTGGCAAATGATGTCTAAATTAACCCTTGCAAATGGTGGATAAATTAACCCTGGCATATGATGGATAAATGAACCCTGGCAAATGATGGAGAAATTAACCCTGGCAAATGATGTATGAATTTACCCTGGCAAATGATGGAGAAATTAACCATGGCAAATGGTGGGGAAATTAACCCTGGCAAATGATGGATAAATAACCCTGGCATATTATGGAGAAATTAACCCTGGCAAATGATGGAGAAATTAACCCTGGCAAATGATGTATGAATTTACCCTGGCAAATGATGGAGAAATTAACCATGGCAAATGGTGGGGAAATTAACCCTGGCAAATGATGGATAAATAACCCTGGCATATTATGGAGAAATTAACCCTGGCAAATTATGGAGAAATTAACCCTGACAAATGATGGTTAGTGATGGTCTGTGCGGAACGGAAATGCCCCCTTCCCTGCAATGAGATATAGCAGCAGGGAGGGGGGACATATTGAACAACATTTTTTTTATTTTTATTTTTAAATACACCATTTGTATGAGTATGTGACAGACTGTATGTATGTATGAGTGTATGTGGCAGACTGTATGTGTGTGTGTATGTATGAGAGTATGTGACAGACTGTATGTATGTATGAGTGTATGTGGCAGACTGTATGTGTGTGTGTATGTATGAGAGTATGTGACAGACTGTATGTATGTGACAGACTGTACGTATGTATGTGATAGACTATGTATGTGTGATACTATGTATGAGTGTGTGTGTCTATGTGACAGATTGTATGTATGTATGTATCTGTGTGACAGACTGTATGGGTGTGTGTGTCTATGTGACTGACTATGAATGTATGTGTCTATGTTACTGACTGTATGTATGAGTGTGTGTCTATGTGACAGACTGTATGTATGTGTGTGTGTCTGTGACAGACTGTATGTATGAGTGTGTGTCTGTGACAGACTATGTATGAGTGTGTCTCTGTGACAGACTGTATGTATGTATGAGTGTGTCTCTGTGACAGACTGTATGTATGTATGAGTGTGTCTCTGTGACAGACTGTATGTATGAGTGTGTATCTGACACTGTATGAGTGTGTGTCTATGTGACAGACTGTATGTATGAGTGTATGTGACAGATTATGTATGCATGTACGAGTGAATGTGACAGACTGTTTGTATGTATGAGTGTGTGTGTCTATGTGACTGACTGCATGTATGAGTGTGTATGTGTGTCTGTATATGACTGCATGTGATTGTGTGTATGTGCTGTTGTCTGGCTCCTAGATTTTTTACTGGCTCCTAAAACTCAGTTAAGTTCGTCAAGCCCTGGCATAAATGCAACTAGTTATATACATCTATTTGGGGTCTACCTCAAGCTTTTGAAAAGGCTGGAAATATTTAATATTTTACAGGTTTTGTTTTGTGATTATAAACGTAATATTTTTTTGCTGCGAGGGTGGTGGGTGCATGGAATAGCCTTCCAGTAGAAGTGGTAGAGGTTAATACAGCGAAGGAGTTTAAGCATGCGTGGGACAGGTATAAGGTTATCCTAGATATTAGGATATTTAAGACTGACCACACCTGTACCTATGCATCCTATACCTTTATCTTATATCTATACCTTTACCTATGCATTACTATACCTGTATCTTATATCTGTACCTGTGCATCCTGCACCTGTGTCTGTCCTAATAGCTTATATCCGTACCTATGGATCCTGTACCTGTCCATATAGCCTAAATCTGTACCTATGCATCCTGTATCTTTATCTATATATGCATCTGTATCATATATGTACTCATGCATCATCATGTACCTATATCTATCTACATCTATCCTATATCTATACCTATGCATTCTGTACCTCTGTCTGTCTACCTATCGATCATGAGACATCATTGTATTTTAAGTATTATTAAAGCTGTGGGCTATAGCCCCAGATCATTTTTGAGCCTAGCAACGCCCCTGGATGAGAGACAAGAAACCGAACAATGCAGAAGAGCTGAAGGCTGCTATTGAAGCATCGTGGACTTCCATAACACCTCAGCAGTGCCACAGGCTGATAGCTTCCATGCCACGTCGTATTGAGGTAGTAATTGCTGCAAAAGGGGCTGTCATGCACCCAGCCTGACTATCTCATATCTGACTCCAAATTCAAGTAGCTAGATAACTGCTTTACCTGTAATGTGTTTAATCCTTCCATTGTTTAATTATTTCAGGCACCCAGTTACTGGTAATGTGTTTAAGTTTTCTATTGCTTAATCAAGTGTTATCTGATTGCAGTTTGGTATATATGTGCTGTGTAAACCATAAATAAATATTCTCTTTCTGACGTTCAACTGATCAGTGTCCTGAGTGATTCTTTCCTGAACTTATAGCAGAGGTTCCAGAGGTGTATATCTGTTCCAGTGGTTCCAAGCAGAGTATTTTCCCATAGCGAGCAGAGGGCCTACTACGTCCTGTAGGCAGCTCGTTACAGGGGCCCAAACCAAGTACTGAGTCCATATGCATGCTTATACTTTTCAGAGGTCTGATATTATTCTATGTACACTCCTTGTTTTATTGATTGCTTGTAATATTCTAATTTACTGAGATTGTGGATTTGTGGTTTTCATGAGCTGTATAATGATCGCACTTATGACAAATCATGGCTTGAACTATCTTGCTTTGCATGTAATGCATCTATCTCATATATTAATTTCCATTTTGTGTTGTATTACTGAAATAAATGAACTTTTGCACAATATTCTAATTTTTCGAGTATCACCTGTAAGTATAAAAAATATGCTAATTTATTATTAAAAAAAAAGTAGTATCTTACATGTAGGTATAGATGTCTTCAGCTCCTGAACACACAAGATGGATCTGTCAGAGCAACTGGATCAGCAGCATATAACAGAAAGTTAAAAAAAAAAAAAACATTAAATGAAAGTCTAATAGCAGTAGAGGTCCCGAATGGTGCAAATGAGGGCTCACTTTTATGTCTGTATAATATGAGGAGCATCGGATACTGCGTCTACCATCTATAAAACAATTAATGTTTACATAATTTAAAGTGGTGGTCACATATTGCACCAACCACAACACTTAGTGTCTCAAAGTTTTGTACAGATTTAAAACGTCTTTCTCTTATTTTTTGCCTTTTAATGAAATTCTGCTAACACAATGTATAGATCCCTTTTCATCATTGTTTATCCTCTGCATACATAGTATGAGCAATGTTCAAGTTACACAGACAGTCATTTATGAAAGTCAGCTGTGGAGCAAAGGTCTAAAAGTGATATAAACATTCTATCGGTTACCATGGTGACTGGACAACTTTTAGAACTTTAACCTAGAAATTACTTTAAATAATCTCCCTATTGCTTATGGCGGCCCTGCTGCTAATTATTGCAGGGCCGCCATCAGAAATTTTCGGTCACCTTACAGAACAAATGGTGGCCCCCTCCATTCCACCGACTTTCCTGGTATCTGAAGCGTTAATACAAGTGATGGTTAAATATATGGGAACACATACTGCTTTATATTATATGACCAAATAGCCAGTGATGTATCTTGTTTTTTTGCCGCCCAAGGCAGGCAAAATTCGGGAACCCCCCCCACCCACATTGCACATCTACGACATGCCCCATCACCCACATTGCAAGCACATTTCTGTTTCAGGGCATGCTGACAACAACTTGTTGATTCTTAGCCATTTGATAGTGGGAGTTGCAATCCAAGAGCAGCTGGATTGCAGCTCCTTGTTAGCTTCTACCTTCTCTGGTAAGGTTATTGATGTGTAATATGTAGTAGACCTTGGAAATAGTCACTTTGTATACTATGCCTGCAAATTAATAATTTGTGAGAATAATGATTTTATTTACATATTAAACAAGACTTATACAAGCCTTTTAAAGGAATGAGATCTTAAATGCACTTAGACTGTCTAGCTCTAGTACATCTGTTGTCTGCTGAAAAAAATGGGCATTGCTGACCATACTGACCCTTTTCACATTTTATATGGGCTCTTTGTGGTAAATGCTGTATTTTATAAAGGTTATTTGGGGGAGGACCAGCACTATTTCTGCTATATTAACCATCTGAATCAGAGGAGGGATAAACGATGTATCTGACAGTCTAAAAAATCTAAATAGTTGTTCAGTACTATTTAACATTATAATATATTTTAAGAAGGCAAATGCACAAAATTTGCCAAACTATTTTTAGGAGGTGTAGAAAAGTGGTGCATTAGATGTAAGAAAAAGAAAAGTAGAATTCATAAGATGAACCATGATGCCAATAAAATAATTGTCACCATTTCTTCTTATAATGGAGTTAATTATATAAAATGAGAAAGTCTCTTTGGAGAAATCTGACATGAGTTCCCACTGGAGAATAATATTGCAGCTTTCCCACAGTGCTTTGGCACCCTTTGTTGCCCTTTTGTAGCAAACTGTAAAAATGTCTCTATATAATATTGTCAGGGATGCTATAACAATATTGGTATATGTGCTGTTCACACAGCAGGGCAGGAAACCAGTTTACTTAGAAAATGTAAATAATACATGAGTGGTAGACCTATCTATCCCCTTTTTGTATAAATTAAATATTTTGTCTGCATGTCTGCATGACTGAGACAATAATTTAATCTATAAATAATCTCACAAACACTTAACCAAGTCATAAAACGTCACCATTTATTAAACTGAAAGAGAATAAATGTACATGCTAAAGTTCAATGTAAAACATTTGTAACGTAAAATAAATAAAGTAAATAAATATAGTTTAGGGGAAATTAATCTACTGGATACATGTAGTTGGTAAGTCCAAAGTGTGTACATAATTATGTGTGTGTGTGTGTGTGTGTGTGTGTGTGTGTGTGTGTGTGTGTGTGTGTGTGTTTGTTATATTTATTTATGTATAGAATCTGTATGATATATAATATAAAACGTATGTATAATATATCATATAAATATTATTTATTGTCTTAAGGATTATTATTATTTATTTCCTTATAATGAAAGCTGATACAAGAGCCAAGAAGTTAACTTAGACATTCATAAAGGCAAAAAGATACAAGATAATATAACAAGTTTCACCGTATAATTGAATGTGAAATTAGAAAGAGAAAAAACAACAATACATCCTAGCTGTACGGGAGACTTTCAACAGTCTTATCATGTATATCATATGAGCTGGGAATCTTATATGCTTGTCACATGGCAGCAGACTGACCAACTTGAACAAAATCATGGACTCTCAGGGCATCAGCTCTACAAACACGTCATTTTTCATACAATTCTTTTACCACGTGTGGGGAGCAATGGATCGACTTTACGGTTTAATTATTACGTAAGTAATATAGTTAAAATACATTTCATAAAATTCAGGTACATATAGAACAATCTACATAGAAAGCAATGGACTCCAATATACATAATGTATTCATTTGTGACATTTAAATCTCACGATAAAGTGAAGAGTGAAACAGTCTACAACAAATCTGAACTACTTGATATTCTATAAATGTATTTATTTATTATTGCTTTTAATAGTGGCACTCTAATCGTAGGTTTACAATTATTAACACAGCACTCTATATTTAACAGCATTCTGGTATGCAGTAAGGATTTAAAAATATATAGTAATATACTGCCATATACTGTCCAACATTATTGGTTTCCCACCAGCATTCATCTCAGTTTCCCTGTTTTGGAAATACATTGATCGTTCTAAAATATACTTCAAGGTTTAAAACTACGATTTGATCCACAAGTGACATACAGAAAAATAATGTGATACCAAGACATAGTTATGGTACACACAAATTCTCAGTATACTAAAGCTGTATTATCGCCCATTGCACTAGTTCTGCTGTAAGAATAATGCAAGTAGTCAGTCCAGATAATGAATGTATAACAGGTTCTGGCTTCCTGATTGCCCAGATTTACTGTCAGAAATTAAATGTAATGTGGATATTTAATATTAAAGCAATCCCCCTATTTTACAGCAGTAGATAATATAGAGGGGCGAGTCTCTGAGGGCAGCATGTGGTATACAGTGAATGGAAAATGTCTGCAAGCAATTGGAAAACTGTTTGAACTTGCATTTTCTCTGTTCTCACCCTCTACACTTAATATACCCAACTGTATAAACTGTGCTCATTTAAGTTGATATGATTGTGGGTGCTGTGTTTAATGTAAGAATATTGGGCATTGAAATGTCTGTATTCTCATGACTGTCTCTGTGTATGTGTCTCTTGGTATAAGACTGTATTTGTCTCCTATACACTGTAATCATGTACAGGGGCCTGCAATTGACACATCCTGTTATAACGTGTGGATTAATTGCCTTCTATCATAACTTCTTCTGTTGCTCCATAGAACCACACCCCATATTACTTCCTGGAGCCAATGGAGAAAAATATGAGCACATTACCATGACACGTTGACTAAAGTACTCGACACATTGTTCATTTTTATGGTAAAACGTGCGGTTTTCAATGATAATTCCCAAACCTCAGGATGTTTATTATGACTATGCTGTGAGCTGGGTAGTACTGATGGTTTGACATGTAACCCTGTCTGATTTTACTTCTAACAAAGTGGAAATCTTGTTAGGTTACAAAATCATTAATAAAATAATAATAATAATAATAATAAAGTGTGATTTTTTCTCTTGAATTTATTTTCATCTTTTAGGGTCTAACAATGAGTATTTACTGAAGCAGGAGACAGTTATGGGTAACTTTAGGTGCACTTGCTATTTCAGACAACGTTGCCCATGATTCTCAGTCTTGACTGAGTATCAAGGGAAATGTAGTCCTCAATAGTTGGCGTACCAAACGTTAGCCATTGCTTGCCTAAATAATATCAATATATCTTTATCAGGGGAAGAAATCAGTAATCAAAATGTGTTTCTCTACATGTAAAGACATGATCTCTATCAAAAACATGTGATTTTTATTTTTGAATGTGTTTTGTCTAAATGGAACTCTCTCGCCTGTGAATATTAAAATTACATGCAGATGCTTATATTCAGACGGTGCCCGAATGTGTATGGCAGTCTTGGAATAAAAGTGTATGAAGCACAAGTGTAAATAAAAGCAATAAAGCTGTATACCTTGGGAAAGCCTAATATTATCTGGGTGAAATTGCTACAAAATGTCTTTGGCGCTTATATATAAGGAACACTTAATGTTCCTGATAATGCCCCTTTAGTATGTGTGTGTAACAGATATTGCTCTATATACATAGATCCTTACTTTGCCAATTTATTTAATATAATAATATATTTGGTGAACTGATTGGATTCAAGACCTTACCTGATATAACATCCGCTGGATTGTAGTAAACGAATCCCCAACTCTGTATCAACACTGGAGAAGAAATACTAAATCATATGTCTGTGTATCATTTATCACTGAAGAATATTGTTCCCAATGAAGCAACATGTTGCAAGTATCAATAAAAATCAGTGCAGCATGTAACATCTCTGTAATGTGAATGGCTTGTTTATTAATTGAATTAATGTTTGATAGCTGAACAAATGTAGGCCCAAATGTTTGATGGGGAACTATTTAACCTATTATATTTCATCCGGGAACTCAAACATAACACAAAAGGGGAATCTAGCAGATAAACAAAAGCAGCTTGGGAACAATACACTGTGAATCAGAGCTAACTTTAAATAACTGTGTCTGAGTAAGTCAGAAAGAGACAGGGAGAGAGACAGACAGTGAGGAGTTAGACCATCTGTAATTCGTATAAATATTCGTGCTTATCTGTACTATAAAATTACAAATTTTCTATAATTTGTTACTTTTATGAATTAGTAGATATTTACATGTATATAAAAGAGAATGGTGATATTATACAGAAATGAACTAATAGGCATAAATTATATGCGGAAATGCGTCCAGATGTCAGTTAAGCATCTCTACAGTGAGTTAGCGGTATGGTACTATGTGAAGGACCAGCTAGCTGCAGAGATTTACTAAAAGCCATCTAGAGATCTGATTTCAGCGACGATTTCAGTGATGCAGCGATGTATTTTTCAAACAAACAAATACACCTTCACGCTTCAAGACCACAGAGCATTGAGAGAAAAACCCTTCTATATTATAATTGCGGTTTTTTTTTTTACTAATGTATAATGTTTATTTATTCAACTTTCCCGAGTGTGTAAATAACATTGCAACCAAAGAACAAATTTGTACTTGGAGCTGAAATAATTATATGCTGTAATTATCTTTGGAATATACATAGCCAAGACGAGCGTATGTAGCCTATATACTGTGTAATACAAGTTACACACGACAAAACCTTGTTTAAAATTCGTATAGTTACTACCTTCATATGTTCTAGTTTTTCGTCAATGAATAAGACAAGTCATTATGTCTTATCTAGAATAATTGACGTACTTGTAGAGTAGATTTGTAGGTCGTTACAGTTAACCGAACGGGAGTAATTTTATACTTTCTATAATAACTGTTTTTTTTTTTTTTTATTGTATTTGATATCATCCTATCCAGAAAATAAGCTGATAGGCTAGGATCCTCCTTTTCTACTTTCTAGAATCTCATGACGCCTGCCTTCCATGGTCTCTCATGTAAAGTGCTGCGTATATTATTCGAATCATGTCAATACATGAGTATATACGAGATTCGGGATATGCAATGATTCGATTCAGTAATAGATTTCTCCCGACTGATAAAAAAATATATATACTAATATCTAGATATAAATCGGTTTACATGTCTCCAAAAATTGTTCTTTTTTTTTTTACACTTGACCGTGACTATGTCCAAGGTGACCTTGACATGATATCTTTTTTACAAACTAATCCAGGAGAGCCAAGTTTGAGCTTCTGAAAAGTCACAACTGGGCATCCTTGGTAACGCGACATGTCAGCTTTCTGTTTATGGACAAACAAGGTGTCATTTGAAGTCTAGACAGCCAGGCTAATGACCATCCATAAAGACATGGAAGGAAGTCACTGAATGTATGTCTTTTCTTTCCTTTGTGTTTCGCACTTTCAAAGCCATCTTAACTGCAGCTTCTTCCTTATAAGTCTTTTTGTCCCTATAATATGTCAGTGTGTCACATACACATGTTAAACCGCAAGGTTTGGGCCAGAAAGTCCCAGGCAGGTTCAGAAATATTACACAATGATCGAACATGTCTCCGTGAATTTCTGCTAAAGGTAAGATACGTTTCATTTATTATATTTCCGCAATCTGTACATAGTGCGATTCGTTATATCAGCCAATAACTCTTTCGTCAAAGTCATGTTTTAACATTGCTCTATATCTTCGTTTAATTTCGTTTATCCATTATTCTAATACTGACCGATTTATCAAAACACTAATGATTCTAAACTGGAAAGGGTACCGTCTTCAAATCCATGCACTGTTTTATATTTTTGGTGGGGTTTTTTTTTTAATTTTTGTTCTTGGTTTTCTTTATTTCGTTTTGTTTTTCGTTTTCTGATGTTTATTTAGTGTCTATTCTACACAGTAGTACAATGTATTCTGAGAGTGATTGAAAGGTCTGTCTGTTAAATAGTCTGCACATGAAATGTATGCTTGCACTGGGAAAGCCTGTGCTGGATGGGATGATTTAATGGAGAGATTCTATCCTCTGCTGGCAGTCAAGAGGAAAATACTCGCAAGGGCTGATCTTGCTGTTATCTGAGAAAGAAAAGGGGGGGGGGGGGGCAGCAAACAAGGCTGTTTTGTGACTGCTCTGTGCATTCATATTCCCAGCTTTTCTGTGTGTGTTTGCAATATTATTTCGTGCCCCCTTTGGATTGGTTAAATTGTAACACTCAGATTTTCCATCACATCTGTTTTAATTGCTAAATTGAGGGCGTCTATTTTGTTTATTTCTTTTGATTGTTTTATATCCAAGAACAGAGGTAGATATGTCCATTTGAAGCGGTTGATTGGATATCAGCCAGAAGGAAACATGCTGTGGCTAACATTTTTTATTATTATTATTTTGGCTAACATATGGAAAGGAACTTGGCAGATCTCTGATAAGGAAATATTTGGATAGCTATCAGAATACTGAGCAACAACAAGCTATGTGAACACAGCACTGGGCAGCATTGATCTTCATGCGAACCAGGATTAACGAGTTTTCTCCCTAAAAAAAAAGTAATGACCTGGTGTTGCTATAAAGAGGGAAGATCCTTTGTTTGATTATTTGTGTCATTCCACTTCAGATTGGAGAAATCTTCTGTAGCAAAACAGTGCCAAACTGAAAAACAGGAGGCATTCTCATACACCACACTGAAGGGACTACTCAATTAAGAGAGTAATGCAGGGAATTGAGACGGGAATTCAAAACTTTAGGCCAAAGTAGCTGAGCTGGAAAAATTATCCATCTGCTACTGAACGGTAGAATTTATCCAGCTCGGCTACTTTGGCCTTAACTTTGGAATTCCCATCTCAATTCGCTTCAGTTCTCTCTATATTGAGTAGACCCTTTGCTTTTGTTATGTGTATATATGTGTGTGTATATCTCTGTGTGTGTGTTTTTGTGTTTGTGTATCTGTGTGTATGTGAGTGTATGAGTTTGATCTGAATACAGAGGAATATACTTCCCTTATTTCTGTATATGTTATTTCTGTGTATGTATTGATATTTACTCATATCCAGTATGTAAATTGGTCTATTACCTACAATGCAATGTATACACATGCCAGCTTGTTATTCAGTTGACGTTGTCAGCACTGCTATAGCAAAGGATCAGAGAGACTAACCTGATTTCTAGATGTCAAACCTTACAAATCTTTTCGAGGCCAGTCGTGTGAACTAGTACTATTATTAGGGTGAGTATGATTTCGACACTGTAATGTGAAACTTCTAATGAAGAATTCAGCGTGGAGAAAGAAAGAGAGAGCATCACAAAAGATGTTAAATAAAATGCAGGCTTGATCAATAAAGGTTTATAGCTCAAAGCTATTTCACCCTCCCCAATCCCTGCCCCTCCCCCTCCTCTGTCTTAAGGGCTGATGCAGAATTTCAGGACTCATACAAAGGGTCTCTTTAACACCCTAGACAATGACCTTGAACTGAGTCTTTAGAATTTCATATCTTTGTTGTCTTTAAATATATGTCTCAAAGTCGGCGACTAGCTGTAGTTTAGTGGAAAACTGAAGCATTGTAGTGGCCAGTGGGCAATACAGCCTCACTGCAATGTATATTTGTGAAACGGGTGGAATGTGACGTGTTTAGCAAGAGCAGTGTTTTTTATGATGAAAAATTGCCATTTAAGGACAAGTTATTTTATTTATTATTTGTTCTAAAAAGCTGAACATCAAACAGAGAAGTACATTAAGAAATGCCAAACATGTTAACTGCTTGAAGGAAACCCGAAATTGATGAATATATACATCATTATTATTGATTAAAATAGTGTTGCACAATGTTAGTTTAATTGAAACAATTTAATCTATGGAATTCATTTTTGGGAAAATGTGTAAACAAAGCTGATATTCCCTTTCATTTAATCTCTGGAATGCAGTTTTAGGTAATTAAGCCAACAAAATATTATTTTAATAATCACACATAATCAAATAATATTTTAATTATTTTAATAATCACAGCAGGTTAGCTGCACCTATCCGGTATAACACGAGCCTACCCTTCCATGTCAGTTACCCTAAAATTTGATATGCAAGCAAGAGTATCTAATGCCTATTAAAGCAATTTAACTCTCCCTTTCTGTTTTACCACTGAGCACATTTTTTTAAAGTTTATACTACTATACTAATAAGCATAAATACATGCACAAACTATTTTTAAATATTTATAAATGTATGATATTTATGTGTAGAAACAGTGTTTAGGTAAATAATTTCATAATTAATTTATCTATCATCTGCATATATTTATACATATAGATACATATATATGCGTGTGTGTGTGTGTGTGTGTGTGTGTGTGTGTGTGTGTGTGTGTGTGTGTGTGTGTATATATATATATATACATATATGTATAGATAAATAAATTATATAAGCCACGCCATAATATTGATGTAATATTGTAATATTAATTACCAAAGCATTATATCGTTTGTTAAATTATTTGAGTAAATACAATGTCTAGAATACATAGAAATATACAGTTTGTATAGTGTGTATGCATATGTAGTGTATCTTTTCATTCGATGTCATATCTTTCTATGTATGTATGCATTACAGATGTTTGCATAATGCTGTTCCAACAAAATAAAGATTTTTTGTTTACAAAATATTTTTTTAAATAATTATTGCTACTTCATTGTGTTTCAATTGTAATTTTGAAAGTTTAGTTTTTTGTATGATTAAAGCAACACTGTAAACATAACGGTAGCACACACAAAAAAAGAAGCACTTTCACCAATGTGTAGTGTGATTTATTATGGGTGCAATAGGATACATGCAAATAAATAAATATGTAAATGCCTGCATTATGAATAAATGGGCACTGGCACAATAACAATAAACTAAAAATATTTCTAAAATATAAATTCCTATCAAATTCTGTAAGCTTCATACCCTATTGGAATACGCAGCTCACAACGTTTTATGCGTAGATATCTAACATATAAAATCCATAGAGTAAAAATTATTTAAAATAAAGTAAGGTTCATGAGATCAATTAAAGACAATATTAGACATATACATGTATCTAAACACACATGGAAAATGTATGTTTATTATATGCTTTGTAGTCTAGATACCTATATCTATTGCTGCAATTGATATTTTGTTTACATGTTGATAATTCAACAATTAAGTAATGTTTGAATCACAAATTAAATAAAATATTCTAATGTATGTATACTTAAATATGTCAGTGATCCATGAGGGAGACAGGAAGGAGATAAAATCTTCGGTTCCACTTGTGCTGTGTATTTAAATAAATAATTGTATGTTTAATTCGTATCTATCGCTTTACTTATTTTTCTTCCTTACTCTCAAGCACAATAAATAAATGTTATTCAATCTAGTCATTTATTATTCATATGTGTCACAGAAGTCAGGTGTTATTTCGCTCATTCGCTTAATTTTATTTTTATCAATTTAATTAATATATTACTGAGTTTAAATGCTATAGACAAAAAAAACCCAGTGACACTTCATTTGCATTAGCATGATGTCAAATACTGAAGTCAATGTGTCAGAAAACATAACAGGTATAGGAAACATGTGGCGATCCAGGTGCTGTGGACTACATATTCCAAAATGCTCAATCGGACGTTTCACTAGCTGAGCATCATGGGAAATGTAGTCTACAATAACTAGAGCGCCGAAGGTTAGCCAGCAGTGTGTAGAAACTTCATGTTTTGTTTTGTGTTCAGTAGCTAAGAAGGGGGCAGGACATAGTCAGACGACGCAATATAGTACCCATGTGACCCCTTCTATCCAATGGGGGCTATCTCTAGGTTTGACTATGTTTAATGTCAGATGGCAATAAACTAGAAGCTCCTAGTCAGGCCCGCGGAAATGGGAGAGCATAATCTTCTCAATCCCGGGTTTGTGGGACCACTGGTCAATATTCATACTGGGGACACGTTCTACTTTCCTAATTTCAGGACATCTGGAGGGCAGTTACCCGGATTGCCCTCACTCTCTTACCCAAGGAGGGACAATGTGTGCTCTCTGCCTTGGGCATCTGCAGAACCCTGCAATGGATACCCCCAACCCTATCTCAGCAGTCCAGTCTCCATTAACCCTTCCTTCGGCAGAGCTTGTGATCTTGCCAGAGTGGAGGAGACTAAATGTTACTACAGGGAAGCTTGCCCTGAAACCTCCAGCCTGAAAAGAGAGGACAGGATGAGGGACAATGTTCTGATGCCCCTGGACAGTGGGGTCTCTCATGCAATGAACAGCAGCTTTCACAAATATGACTACATGGCAGGGGACTCCGCTGCCCAGGATCCCCCTTCCTGCCAGTCCTTAGAGTCAGATTCCAGCTCGTCTCTTGTGAATGAAGGCACCAAGAATCCCACCACTGAAGGGGGCACCATGACTTCACCGACAAACCAAGGGAGCAGCCTCGCTGCCACTGGTAAGGAGTCTAGCCATTATATAAGTGTAGATCAGTCGGAAGCTACAGATAGGGCATTTTATTCATTCCTGTTGTCACATCATTCTATCCTATATTGAGGATATTGTTTTCTGCAAGTAGGTCATTTGTATTCTACACGCAGGGCATTGTATTCTGAAGGAGGGCAGGCTATTCCATTCCACGGGCAGGGCATTCCTCACTTTACATAGCTTGCTGTATTGCTGTAGGCTTAATTTGATTGAATAGGGATTTTATTGGGATCTTGTATGGGATTACCACATATGTAATACCAAGACCGCTAGGGGTAGCACTAAAATACCTTAATGTTTTATTAGGTGATGCCTGTTTTAAAAGAGAAAGAGAGAGTAGTACATGTAAATATCCAATAAAAATGGGAATTTTTCTAAAGCCACCCTCAAACCCTTCACAACTGGTTGTTAAGGGATACGATCCTTAGTTGACAACAATCCCAGGGAACTGTTTATTGCCTCCTACGACATACGTAATGGTTTATATTAAATTGGTCTATTTTCGGAATTTATGTATATCCACTTTTAGTTGATTTTACACATTTCTAAATAATTACATTAATTTATTTAATGTTACTGTGACTACAGAGCTAGAGACATAGATATTTAAATCCATATTTCTATGCTACATTTTTTTCAAAATAAGATGCCCCAGCGATTATATATATATATAAATATATCTATAGCTACAAAATAGAAGTTGCATATATATAAATATGTATATATCATTTTGTGTGTGTGTGTATAAAAATATATACATCTATGTATACATATATTACATTTTATCATGCTTTTTATGTATTTCTACATACATACAAAGCGATACATAAATACTTTTTATTCTATGAATGGTATTTTTTTTATTGAAGTTTTAGTTTATATATATATATATATATATATATATATATATATATATATATATATATATATATATATATATATATATATATATATATATATATACAGCCATGCATGCATCTTTGGTGTGGGAAGGGGTTTGCAATAATATCTAGTTTGGACCAATCCACATATGTGTTTCCCATCGCTTCTGCCTAGGGGCTCCTTGGTACCCAATGCATACGAGGTCCCGCAAGAAGAGAAAGCCTTATTCCAAGCTGCAACTGGCTGAACTGGAAGGGGAGTTTATGGTCAATGAATTTATAACCAGACAACGGAGGAGAGAACTGTCTGACCGACTGAGCCTCAGTGATCAACAAGTAAAGATCTGGTTCCAGAACAGGAGGATGAAGAAGAAGAGACTTCTGATGAGGGAGCAAGCCCTGTCATTCTTTTAACCCTTCCCTTTATGTGAAAGGGGCAGGGGATTTGTGCCACCGTAATCTTGATGAAAACTGTAGACTGACCAGGTTTGACAAAGTCCTTCATGAATTCTTTGTATGACACCAGCTGGTAGTCCGAATTCTCTACATGGTATATATTCGGAAAGCCAAATAATCTGAAGGGTTAAAGAATATGTAAAGGTGAAGGTTAGCAGTTTGGGGATGCTAGGTGCAGTTCTGCAAATACTACACTTTCCTTACTAAAAAGCTGCACTTCTGTATGGGCCAGTGACGGCAACCAACCTTCTCCATTCCGTCTGTTATGGACTATATCTCCCATGACACTTAGCCAGACCCATGGAATGCTGGGAAATTAAGCCCACAACAGTTGGATTGCACAAGGTTAGCGAATGCTGTTAGAGGTCTTTGGAGGTTGTTTTGTTCCATGGCGTCCTCTTTGTAACATCACTTTTTGGTTTTGCAAGTGTTTTCCAACTCCTATGGGAATGGCTATGAATTTCACCCTAAATGACCCGTGTGCTGTACTTTCTGGAGGGGGGGGGGGGGGTGATTAACATTTTGTCCAGTGAGTCACTTCAAATAACTTACTCCAGACAATTGGTCTTGGATACCCAAACCCCACAAAAGTGATTCATTATCTTATGGGCTTAGTGTTTCAAAGTATTTAGTCTCAAATAACTAGAACAGAAAGATACATTCTCTGTTGATAAACTCTCTCTTCATTGGGTGACTTTTATTCCTGAATAAATCTGGTGAAGTTATTCCAGTCCACTGATGCCCAACCTTTTTACACTCCAATTGTGGTGGACTGCAACTTGCATGATTGCTAGCTGAGCATCGTGGGAGAAGAAGTCTTCAATTATTGAGACTCCCAATGCTTGAACCCATCATATTCTGACAGATCAGTGCTATTTCCACTATTACAGCAATTTGCCTAGGTAAAGAGGACTCATTATGTAGAAAGTCTCTGCGGGATAAAGTTATTTGTTTCATCTCTACGGTTAGTTAAATGAGTTTCAGCTAGAAAATGCCCACACCTCCACGGGTGCATTTATGCTATGTAACAGCTGCTTGTACAGATTACAAATTGTGTGCCGCCTCCCTGACAGAGGATGTGTCTCACAACGCGTTGTAAACTGACGCGTTGGCGATCACAACGCTCACTACTTCATCCACACACATTTCATCTTTCTAGTTTGAAGTATATTTATGTACACACATATACACGCACACACATCGTTATAGATGCCTATACAAGTCTAAACAAGAATCCACACACGCTCATGCAGTTACATGTATATATGTGTACGTGTAGTCATGTATATGGTTACATGTATATATGCGTACATATAATTATGCCTGTATATTTATCTACATGTTTTTGATTTATTGAAACATTCAGTGCTCAAAGTGAATATGAAACCACTATATGCATATTGTTTTCCTCTTTGTTTTTGATTTATTTCGTTTTTATTTTAAATATATATAGGTAGGTCGAGGAACACACACATATACAGGGGGGCGTAAATACATGGAGACATATTTGCACATAGATAGGGAAATACACACAAAGGGCTACTTTAAAAACATTACTATATATTCATGCATAAATAAATATGTACATATATATATATATATATATACACATGCTCATATACAGTTCTAGGTAGTTTCTTGCTATTTCAGATAAAGACAACACACAGGTTATATATGTCAATTTGAGCAATAAAGATACTACTCTCCTCGTTAATATTTTATTTCAAAACGTTTTATTCCTTCTTTTGGAAAGATGATAGCCAGTGAGTTCATTAAACTGACAAGAATTTACAATAATAAAAAAAAATACTGGGAATCCCTTTAAAAAATAAAGTTTGGTTGTAGCCATAAAATGATCGTTATAGCAGCATTAACGTTAAATGACTTTTAATTGGTCGTTGGGAAAAGCAAGAATTCTTTTTAAAACAAGGTCCTGGTGATTTTCATTGACACAATTAAGACACCAATTTAAATCCCCTTTTAAACGTGATATGCAACCTCTTGGCTACGCAGCCTGCAGTGGAGTATTGTGTGTTGTAGGCTGCTTTCCTGTGTGTGTGGAGAAAATAACCATTAGCTTGAGTAATAACTGTCAGGTGTACGTGTCATAAAATGTTTATTGAATTCCCTGGGCTAAGAAAAAAAAAATGTAAATTGTATGAGAAATGGCGGAGCGCTAGCAACTAGCTATCTCTAATGCAAAAGGGCTTTCTTATTTATTAGACATCCAAAATTCAACCCCACACATTGCACTTATCAGCCACCAACCAAAAAGAAAACATAATATGGATGCGATATTAAAAGAAAGATCAAAAGGATAAAAGGGAAAGATAGCACTGTGGGGACTTTTACTCCACTACAAGCTTTGCTCCATTCGTTTTATTTCAAAGGGGATTAATTTTATTGCAAACCAGCAATTTCTGGGATGTTTAAATTACCACCACGTGCTTCTCTTTACGTTCACGGTCATGGCCGGGCAGTACTGGCTAAAGAACTGCTTATTTACGATCTGTAAAGGATGGAGTCGATCCTAAGAAAAAACTCAGTAAATGGGGCTGCTTTTCATCAAGGTTTAGGGTAGCCCACACTGCTCGATCTTGACTTTTTTTTTTTTTTTCTTTCAGTCAATTGTGAAGGAAAGGTAGGGCGTTGAAGGTATGCCAGACAATGGCAATTTCATGCACTGCAGCAGCTGTAGTTTACGACTCCCATGATGCTTAGCCAAGTAGGCCTGGCTGAGCATCAAGGGAGTCATGGTACACAGATGCTAGAGTGGCAGAGGTAGCTAATTTCTGAGTATATTTAATAAGCACAACCTATTTCATATATATGTGTATTAATAGCAAAAGAACAAAATCCTTTCAGACAATATGTTACATTGAATTACAAGTTTATGTGTGAGAGGAGTTTCTTTGTTTGTTTGTTTTTTTTTTTTTTATGGGGAGGTAGATCAGCTCTGTTTAATGAACTGTATTTAATAACACCAGTTGAATTCTTGGTTTTATTGCAGTGCAATATTCCAGCTTTTCTATATTCTATTATACATCATATTACACCTTAGTTTTCCATCATTCCCTATATTCACTATAGGGAATTATGGAACACAAAGGGGGAATAATGTGTAAAAGGTCTGAAAACACATCCTCTGCCATATAGTTACCTCCAGAAGAGAAAATATATTATGGCAAGAACAGGAAATAATCCAGTAGAATTTTTTTGCTCGTTTGATTTCTGTTTTTTATTTTTATTTTTTGAAATGGTGCTTTAATATCGCTTACATCGCCTAACATCGCTTGCCCCTTAATATGAAGACGTTATTGAAAGGCAAAATATTATTATTCTACACAATAAAACTCATAAAATATGTTGGTATATTTTTTATTTTTGCTTCGAGTATCCTGGTGTAAACGTCAGGTCCATTGTGGTTGTCTTGTCATAAGCATTAATTTTAGGTAGTTAGCAAATATCCTATTATTATTGCCTTACTCAGACGATACTGTAGGGATATGATTCTCAAAGCACGTTCGATCTTTATATAGTCATGTAAAATTTGCTTAATAATATTAAAAATGTACTTTATGTGATTTGAGACAATAAATGGATTTGTCAAATACAAATTCAATGTTTTGCTTTTGTCTTTTTTTTTAAGGTGTTTATTAATATATGAATCATGACATATATTTGTTAAAAAGCATATGCTTTGCGATTGTTATCATTATTAAATGTATATATAGACTGGTTCAAAACTCTGAGTCTACTTGTCAACCTAGTTTAAATTTGGAAGGACAAGTATATTTGAAAAGAACAATTTAAATTCTAGAGCAATTCATTGCTTCCTTGCTATACTTATTAGATTTTAGCTGCCACTCCCCAAAAAAGCAATGTGTGTGTGTGTGTGTGTGTGGTTCTTCATGTTTCTCCATGCTTACAAATCTAATAATGTGGAAATCTATAATTTAAAAAAATATCATTTTTTGAGGTTTTTTTTTATCACTATTATGTTTGTTTGTTTGTTTGTTTTTATAACCATCAACTTGCTCGTCATTTCATTCTTTAGGAACAAAGTTGTGGCTTATGTTTAACCATCTAGCAGCAGATGATATATTTTGCTGTAATGATTTTTCATCCGACAGCATAGAGGAGATAAATCACTGATATATGTCCTTTGTTATAAACTCCGCATGGCTAGATTCTCGGTGGAGAGGTAGTATTCACAATAGAATCAGATGAGCCTCCATGATCCATGATCTGAAAGCGTCTGCTATAACCCACTATATGGAAGGGATTGCCAAATATGGGGGAATCACTCTAGACCTATACATTTTATTATGCTTTTAAGAATTTGACTCATGCCCTTTGTAGCCCTTCTTCCCTTAAAAAAGAAAAGGTCGCTGAAAGCCTATCCTTAAAGTGCATACAACTGAAGTTATAACAAAGGGGGTCTTAATTCTCCTTATCTATTTATTTATTTATTTTTAATTAGGCCAAGTGTAATTTCCTGACACATTTTAATGTGCGAATGGTTTTTAAAAAATGGCAAAACCATTTGAACGATTTGTTAATGACAAATAGGTAGATCCTAAAACGTTGTATTCAATTCACACAGTGTAATGATTAATTGTGGCCGAGCAGAGAGAGGGTGTATTTATGTCTTTAAAATACACCACTTTCTCGAGCAACATGTATATGGCCCTCCAGGCAGTGAATCAGTTAAAAGAAGGTCTCGTTTTCTGTCACATTCTTAATAACTTTTATTCATAATCCGCATATCAGGAATTTTATTTGGATTTGCATTCCTTTTTAAATGATTTACACTCTTCTTATCGGGTGAAATAATCAGTAAGTCAGAAGACACCGTATAATTATTTCACAATTTATCTGCCATACAATTAAGGGAGAATTATACTCTTTATTTTCTAGAATCACAAGTAAATATATAAAAACAGAAGTGGAGTCTACATCATAATTACTGGAAAATCAGTATAATACCTTCGGCAAGATTACGTTATTAAGTATATAATTTAAAAGATTTCAAAAGTTTCGACATTACAATATACTTTTTTATTTCTTATTTTTCTTGCCTTTTCTTGGTTTTATTTAAATATACAGTTTAAAGTAACAGCCAATTTGCCTTCTTTTTATTTTTTTAATTAAGTCATAATGTAGATCGTGAGAAACATTGTTTTCTTAGTCACCGGCGCCC
Organism: Pelodytes ibericus; assembly: GCA_036172795.1. Taxonomy (NCBI): domain Eukaryota; kingdom Metazoa; phylum Chordata; class Amphibia; order Anura; family Pelodytidae; genus Pelodytes; species Pelodytes ibericus. The sequence continues at coordinate 250,243,005 of CM069857.1, read as the reverse complement.
CCACACGATCTTGCACTAAAATACCTGCAAAACAAAATATTTTTTCAAAAAAATAATTTAAAAAAACTACATATTCACATTCACATATTTAAGAAAATGCCATTTAACAACGGATTGTGAAAATTTATTGTCAAGCACTCAAATTTCTCGTATAAATCGCCTTACATACAATGGGTTAAAACAATCAACGCTCACAGCTGCCAAGTAAAAAATTGGGACTTACTCATAGAACTGAAAATAAAACTGCAAACTACAATGTGTGTGCGTATACATGGCAATGATGGCTATCATTTGTCACTCCAGCTGTTGAGGACCACATTTCCCATGATGCTCTGTCAGAAGAAGAAAAAAACATCACTCAAATTAAATTCCTTTCCGCTGGCTGGGCATCAAGGGAAGTGTAGTCTACAGCATCTAGAGTGACAAATGTCACTCTAGATGACACCACCATATATTATATATTGGTTGGAAACGTAATAATTTTGACTCTTGGTTTGCAGTGGCTACATAGGGTGTTTAGATTATAGGTTACAGAGCTGTATTATTGGATGCGTTGAATGCTTAGAAGAAGAAAACCACATCTTCCTGGAAAAGGCTACCTTAATGCAATATACTGGTTTGCGGTATATACCCCCTTTATGGCTCCACTGAAAGCAGACTCACAGTTTGTCCACACAGACTGACTTTCCTGAAAGTAGAGATTGCTTGAGGCAATGAGTAGTGTCTGCTGGTCACTTCTCCTGTGTGCTGTCATTTCTTAATAATCCAGTTTAAGAAGATTAATACAGAGAAAGGTAGACAGATTAAAGAAATATAGATAGATAGGCATACAGATAGAAAGAAAGAAAGAAAGAAAGATAGATAGATAGATAGATAGATAGATAGATAGATAGATAGATAGATAGATAGACAGAGAGAGAGAGAGAGAGAGAGAGAGAGAGAGAGAGAGAGAGAGAGAGAGAGAGAGAGAGAGAGAGAGAGAGAGAGAGAGAGAGAGAAGGACAGATAGATAGGACAGATGGAATGAGAGATAGAGAGATAGATGATAGATAGATAGATAGATAGATAGATAGATAGATAGATAGATAGATAGATAGATAGATATACAGACACATAACTAGTTGGAGAGCGATAGATAGACAATTAGAACGATAAACATGCCGATAGAAAGACAGAAATATAGACAGATAGACGCATAGATAGAAAGCGATAGATAGCGATAAACAGTCAGAAAGATTGACAGACACATAGAGAGCGATAGATAGACAGAAGGACAGACAGATAGATAAATAGATATTTAAATACACTAATATCTACAGCAAGGGAGAACGAATCAAAGAAGAGAAAGAAAGCAAGGGAGAAGATTTTTCATGTAAAGACAGTAAATGTGAACGACATAAGCTAATGTTTATGCGCACTTCTAGATATGACATATTCTAAGCAAGCACGTGTGTGTGTGTGTGTGTGTGTGTGTGTGTGTGTGTGTGTGTGTGTGTGTGTGTGTGAATATATATGTTTAGTTATGCATTAAATTAAAATATAGAAGTCGATTATTTTCCTTTAATTTGCACTCTTCCTTTAAATCCAAGTGTCACAATATTATCTATTCCCTTGGCATACAACAGCACAATGGCAATACAAATCTTCATTAGGTTTCAGTAACAGACTGCACAGTACAGACTCCTAGTGGGTAAAATGAGTTTGCACATTCAAGCACTCCCAGTTGTATGACTACTTGTTATCAACATACATGACTAATGGATATTCCTATCATGTTAAAGTACCTCGGTGCTTACTCCTATATGGTATGTGTCAAAGCAAAAGTATCTGTTATCTTGAATAAGAGCCTGTTTATTTGGAGCAGGTAGTATGAAAATAAGATAATAAATAATTTGAATATAAAACACTGCAAGTAAAAGTAAATTCATAGCTTGCTCTATGCATCAGGAAGACACCGCATTTCTATCCCAGTGCTATTCAGTTAATCTAACTTCACTTCTAGATATACTTTTAAATTAGTCCCGAGTGACTATTTTTCAAAGGAAATATATGGGAGCCCAATACAAGTGTTGTTAACAAGGAAGACAGTAAAGATGAAAAGGATAAGATGTATAAAACTCGCCAGCCTCTGTACAGACTACTAAATACTGGGGTTTGAAAGCAAGAGTGTGGCTGAACACTGTTTATACAAGTTACTCTGTTCCCTCCATTTTATTGCAATATATGATGGTGATCTTTCATATTAACAGTTTATTGGGTGTAAACTATGGGACAGACGCACTACGAGGAAACATCACATCCCTGCACTCTGGAAAAATACAGTAGCATGTTTAAAAAATGTACATACGCCAATATACTCGTTGAAATAGATGGATGTTTACCAACTCGTTACTACTTAGATATCTGTATTTATGATATGAACTCATTTGTATAAAATAGTAAAACAATGAAGTAAATAACCTTATTTGTTGACATTAAATACTTTACAAAACAATGATTATACGAATGCATGCATATAAACATATGCAATAATATTGGCATAATAATGTGTATAGTATATATATATTATTTTATATACCGGTATATATATATTATATATATTATATATATAAATAATAATTTCTTAATGTATATTAAATATATTGCTAGATGTATTGTGTTTACACTATATTTCTGATTGACTAGATAGGTACAAAGGGTATTATATTAGTGCAAATGTATTTTTAGAAAATCAGGGGGGTTATTCATATGTAAGGACACGTACCAACACTCCCACATTGGCCATAATTTAATACTGATAATCTCATTAGTCACATGTTGGCAGTTTCATACGCCATTTAATTAACTGTTTTGTTTGTTGTTTGTTTCTGTATGAACATATATCAGTGTGATGTGTGAACATGTGTGTGTTCTGTGTGTGCATGGTTACGTGTAAGTTCATGTGTATCAATGTGTTATATAATAGTACGTTTGTTTCTTGCATGTGTAGAAGGCACAATGTGTGTGTTTGTGTGTTTGCAGTATGAGTTTGTTGAGGTTATCTAATGCATATTATTCCTTTCCAGTGTTTTTTTATTTTATTTATTTATTATGCAGCTAATCCCTCCACTGGTTCACGAGTGGGCCATTCATTCCTTCTCCTAAATGTAAAATGGCGTTGTGAACATTGAAGGGTCTTCACAAGTAGAACTTTACAGAGAGGATAAATAATTTTTAAAACGACCTAAGGCGTAATCGTTTTGTGTAAATCCGGTAAAAAAAAAATAAGTGTTGATAATTCCTATATAGTATATTCTGTACAGTATTACATCACATTACCATTTATTTATATAGCGCCAAAAGTTTACGTACGTAGTTTACAGTAGTACAATTACAAAATATGTCAATTGCGCACTTAGCTAATATATGTATACATATGTAACATGCATATGTTTGGCTTAATGCTCAAAAGGATAATTGAGTGGTTGTATGAATTTACATATAGACAAAATGGAGGAACTGATGGCATTAGATGGTAAGATAGAGAAAGAAAGAAAAAAGAGATAGATAGATAGATGATAGATAGATAGATAGATAGATAGATAGATAGATAGATAGATAGATGAAAGATAGATAGTAAGATCACTGCACATATATTTATATTTGTAATGTGTGTATTTGTGTGTTTGTCTATGTGTTTTAACACTGCTCATTTAAATTGGATTTTCTTTGTATTATATTTTTCCTTTTTTTAAATAGTCATACTTTGGTAAGTTGACTTGAAGGAATGTGTAACAAAAAGGTGCATTGTAAAAAAAGGAAGCTGATCTCTTGGTGCAGACACATGAAATGACTGCTGGGAAGAAGGGATTATTGTTTTATTTTTCTTTATCCCTGGCTACAAATTCCACTCCCATTTTCCCCTCTGGAAAGTATTCCGGATGTGGCAGATCAGCCCACCCCTTGAGATCTGGGATGCATTAGCTCTCCTTGCTAGCCATTTCTCCCCTGTACTCCCCCATCCTAAAAGAAAAGCCAGTTCCCCTTTGCATTTCCCAAAACTTCACACACTATACACATGGTTTTAAAAATAATAAATAAACCGAGGGTACAAGTGCATTGTTATAGCCTTTCCCGAAGGTTCTGGTGATTTTGGTGAGAAGGGGCATTGTTAATCTTGTCAGCCCGCTGTCTACTTGTGTGTTTACAACTGTCTGTCTGGCTGGGAGGAGCTCGCTGGCAAAGTGAAGGTCAAGTTAGCATCCTGCCTTATATGGCATGAGATGGTCCTCCATTTTCACCCCTTTGTCACAACAAGGCTAAAGGGGAATTGCTTTTCTAATTCTGGTAAACAGTGTTATAGACATCTGCCGCCCCAGCCCACTCTGTGCACAAGAAACCTTAAAGATGCATTGAAGTTATGGACAGACAAATGGCTCTGGGATGAATTGCTCCTTCCCCCTCTGTGTTTTGGATAGCTCCAAGTCTTCAAACGAGATTTTCCTTCAACAATCTGCAAACAGCACGTCTGCCTTCCAGAGGATGTTAAGGGTTCTTAAAGGAAAGGCCCAATTACACAATGTGTGAGCTGTTCACTTCCCTTTGCAGAACACAATCGGTAAGAACAAAATCTGGATACAAACATATTTCTGAGACAAAGTGAAACAGTAGATTTTCCATAGATGTATCCTATTTATCTGCAACTGTACGTTAGAGAGCTGGGTGATGTTTATATAAAATACATTCTATTTACACAAACTTTGCATATGTGTTCAAGAAATTATCCTCAGAAAAATAAAACAGCAAATCTCACCCTCATCCTAATTGTTGTGGAAGCCACTAATCCCAGCCACGGCCTGGCAGTGTTATTAAAACCACTAAAGCTGTTTTCACATGCTAAGGATATGTGTGTGGTACCACGTGTGCCACACAGGCCTGTTTGACAGGTGTTAGTAAATTAGGTATGAAATCATCTATCTACCTGCATTGTGCTTTGCTCTCTTACCATTT